>CM028380.1:120355289-120401491 GCA_013146195.2 Codonopsis lanceolata
TCATAAACACTAGGACCCCAATCACATGGAAATCTTCCAACATCTTCCATTCTCTAACCATCATACAAGACATGGCATATGAATTTCCTACTCAAAGCATCATTTACTACATTTGCCTTCCCGGATGATACAAAATAGTACAATCATGATCCTTTAATTTCTCCATCCATCTTCTTTGCCTCATGTTCAACTCCTTTTGAGAAAACAAATACTTCAAACTTTTGTGGTCGGTAGATCTCAAACTTAGCCTAGTAGTGTTTCCATTTATGCAACGAAAATAATCGCACCAACTCTAAATCATGTGTCGGGTAATTATGTTCATGAATAGACAATTTCCTCGGCGCATAGCGATAACTCTACCATTTTGCATCAGCACACAACCCAAACCTTCCTTAGAAGCATCGTTATAAATCACAAAATTATCTCCTCCACTAGGCAAAGCCAAAATAGGTGCCCGACGCTTCTTAAGCTCTTGGAAACTAGCTTCACATTTCTCGCTCCAAACAAATGGCATATTCTTTTGTGTCAATCTAGTCATAGGAGTCACAATCGAGAAAATCCCTCAATAAATCTCCGGTAATAACCCGCTAGACCCAAGAAACTCCGAACCTCGATAATGAACTAGGTCTCTTCCAATTCATCACCGCTTCAACCTTAGAAGGATCACGGCTATCCGGCTAGAAGCTATATGCCCCAAAAATGACACTTCCTCAAGCCAAAAAGCACATTTACTAAACGCATAAAGTTGTTTCTCGAAGAATAGACAACACAATCCTCAAGTGTTTCTCATGCTCCTCAGAGATTTCGAATACACTAAGATGTCATCAATAAAGACTACCACGAAACAATCAAGATAACTATGAAAGACATGATTCATCAAGTCCATAAACACCGCTGGTGCATTAAAATTAAGCGGCATCACTACAAATTCAAAGTGCCCATATCTAGTGCGAAAAGCCGTCTTTGGAATGTCTTCCTCTCTAACCTTCAATTGGTAGTAACCCCATCTCAAATCAAGCTTAGAATAGACAATAGACCCTTGCAATTGGTCAAGAGGTCATCAATGTGGGGTAGTGGATTTATTCTTAATGGTCACCTTATTCAATTCCGATAATCTATGCGTAACCGCAAACTCCCATCTTTCTTCCTCACAAATAAGGCAGAGTGCCCCGGCGACACACTCGGTTTAATAAAGCCAATCTCTAAGAGTTCTTGCAAGCTGAGTTTTCAACTCCTTAAGCTCATGCGGCCATCCTATACGATTGCCTTAGAAATCGGTGAAGTCGGTGAAGTCCGGAATAAGCTCAATACAAAATTCTAGCTCTCTATCGGGTGGCATAGCATGGTCGGTAGAAAACACATCGGGAAACTCACATACTACAGGAACCTCTTCTAATTTCGGCGAAGACTTCTTCTTATCAACAACGCATGCAAGATAACCGTACACCCCTTGAGACAATAATTTTCTAGCCCTTAGAGCAGAAATGAAAATGCAAGTCACTCGATGCATGATCACCCACAAATGTAAACTTCAGCCACGGCACATATAAAAAGTAACCCGCTTCTTGTGGCGATCAACTATAGCATGATAAGCACATAACCGGTCCATGCCAAGAATCACATCAAAATCACGTATAGGTAGAACTACCAAGTCCGCATGCAAAGTGTGGTCACCCACCAATACATCACAAGATTTAAACACTTGAGATGCGAGCATATATTCCCCAGGCGGGGTAGACACTTCAAGCAAATATGGCAAAGGTTGAGGCGGCACACATAAATTCTCAACAAAGTGCGAGAAGCAACATAAGAATCACGAAGACCACGGATCTATGAGAACTTCGAGCCTTATGATCAAATATAGAAAAGAGTACCTCCTATCCTTTGCCGTAGACCCCACTGAACCTCGCGATCAGCGCAAACACCTGACCTTGCACTTTTGGTTTACCATCCCCATCTCTCTTAGCCCCGGGCCAGAGCGCTACCGGCGATTGGCCTTATACTTGGGACAATCCTTTCCTCAAGTGAGTCCCGTCTCCACAAATGAAACACTTCCAGTCTTTCCCCGACACCTATCGGCGGTGTGTCCAGGGCTTGGCGAGCAGAACAAATCATAGTCTCATTCGCGACCCTTGCGCCCCGAGTAGAAGAAGTGTTGTTACCCTTCCACTGCTGTGTGCCTACCTTGGCCTCCACCTCTCCTATCACGGTTTCCTTGGTATCCCCTTCTTACATTACCTGAATTATTCCCTTGATCGGTGTTACGAGTAGTGCAGTGCATTACTAGAATTATTCTTGACCGGTGCTCCTCAATATCTGTTCCACCTCGTAAGCTCTATCAACTGCACTCCGATAATCTGTGAGCTTAAGTGCTAGAATTTGTTTCCTAAATTCAGTCCTCAATCCTTTAACAAACTTATGTGTCCTTCGTGCTTCAGTAGGAATCAAATACGTGCAATAACGGCTCAACTCGGTGAACTTCGCGGAATACTCCTTCTAGTCATGCTACCCTGCTCAAGATTATAGAATTCTTTCTCCCTTTGGTTGCGAACCACATCCGGTACATATTCATTCTTAAATTCCCTTTGAAAATTAGCCCAAGTGATAGGAACTTGTTGCATCTCCCAACTTTCCTTCAACACATTCCACCAATGTTCGGCTCCCTTAAACTTAAATGTCGCTAGCATGACTCTCTCCTCATCGGTACACCCCAACATATATAGCACCTTAATCATCTCTTCCATCCACAACTCGGCCTCCCTAGGTTTCGGCTCCCCAAGAAATGCACTAGGCTTTAACTTAAGAAATCTCTCTAGGAGAGTGGTGTCAGTCCTCGGTCTCGGTGGTGGTACAACTTCCTCCTGTCGAGGTGGTGGTGGTGCTCCCTCAGCTTGACCTCCCTGGCCTGCCCCTGCCAGAAAAGCCATCAACCTACGGTGTAATTCACCATATCCGGACCACGGATTCTCTTGGACCTCGGCCTACCTCTCTCTGACCTACCTGGCCATCCTACCACGGATTAACCATCGAACCCCTACAAGAATTCACTCGGCGTTAGAATCAACACACAAATAACCAACCCACCTAGGCCATGGAACCTATCACGGCCGGCTAATAGCTCGATACCAACTGTGACGGCCCGACCCGGACCCCAATGCGAGATCCCGAATCGTGCCGTCCAAATAATCAATAACACAAGCATGCACAAGTAGGATTATAAAATTCATGTGGCGCAACATCGCATACGAATAACAACTCGGCTACACTTGGCCGGAAAAACAACTTAAAATAAACAAGTCATCGGCGACGTTACAGCCGGAACCCAACAACTACTCCTATAATTTTAACACATGCTTATAAAACCTCAACGGCCACAACATGCCGGAGACAACAACAACAATAATACTTTAAACGAGCTTTAGCGGAAGAAACTGTAATGAACCATTAACATATAAACAAGCACGACATATAAGTCGGCAAACAAAAGATATTAAGTATCAAGTTTACTACAACAACAAAACCCAAAGTCAAGTCTAGATGACTTGCTTCCCAACGTCCTTGCCAAACAAAAGACTAACTACTAAACCCAAAAGAACAACCTCTAGCTCGCAAGCAACCAAGCGTGAGTATGGCGAGTCTAGCGTGGAACGTCTCCTCGGCTCTGATCTAAGGAAAACAAAGCAAACAAATAGGGTAAGTCGAAAGACTTAGTAAGTTACTAAAATATGCAATGTTCATGTCATAGCATGACATTTATCACAATTATGGTACATCATCATCATATGGCACTTAGCACATTGTTCACATAAGTGCGTAAAATAAATCATACAAGTAGGATATGATATAGTCACGGCCGCTTCGTAGCTCCTGCAATACATTCTGTTACTGGTTCGTGCCATCGATGTTATGTGAATTCATCGACTCATACCGAGAACCTACTCGATTTCATTAGCAAGCCAATGCGGCGCGTATTGATACGGCAAAGGGCTACTTCCCCCTGCGGCCCACGGTGGAGGTGTGTGTGAAGTCAGTGCGGCGATCCATAGCGAGCACGAATCCCATAATTCGTGAAGGCGTGCATCGTCCCACCACGACTTAATAAACAAACCAAATAATGCCAGCTGGACTCAATGTGATGCACAAGTAGATATTTACTTGACTTAAACCAATTAAGGACCGAATTCGACAAGAGCGAACTCGACCAACCAAGTAGGGTATTAATCTCTACCATAAAACATGTCAAGGCAATTAATTGCTCAAAACCAATCTTTCATAACAACTTGTTGCAAACAATTAAATCCAAGCTCATATTTGAGTAAACTCAATCAAGCGGTGTCCAAACTTCGTAGGGATTGAAATTAGAGTTCAACATGTTCAATTCTTCCCTAGAGTCGACTCCGTTGAGTCTTTCCTCTAAATTCCCAATTTGGGAGAAATTGAAGCTATGTGCTTCATAACCCGACCTAGGCCATTTCTAAGTTCAACTAGGTTATAAATTCACCAAAGCATTGCAATGTGATTCATGTACATCATAGAGTTCAATTTATAGGATATAACACATAACAACATTTTCACAACATATAATGTAGGCATCAATTTAGGGCATTCTCATATAACAACACTTCCATCAACAAACATAATACATGTTTCTAACATGTTCAAGACCTTAAATAGACATGATGAAAGAGTAATATAAACTTCCAAAGGCAAGAAATCATCCTATACATGCTCTAGCAAGTTCATACTTTAAAAATTCAAATAGAAGGCATAGGAAGCAATTATGTGTCCTCATTGACCTCAATCACCATAAACTTTGTTTCCTTAGGGTCAATGAGAACTAGAAGAGGAAGAAGAGTAACTTACCTAGCTTGAGTGAAAACTCAAGAGAATCAAAATCCAAACGGTGAAGTCGTTCCTCCCGTCGCACACGTCAAGAATCCGAAGTTTGGCGGCAATCGAACGGTTGAATCTTCGTAGATCGGAGGAAGAAGAAGAAGCTAGGGCTCAAAACTTCAAGCCCCAACTCTCTCTCTCTCTAATTTGTAAGAAGAAGGTGAAGAAATGAGAGGATTTCTTGAAAATTGCCAAGGGCTTGGGTATTTATACCCCAAAATGAGAAGGGCACAAAAGACATTTCTCAAGTGCAATTAGTAGAGATTAGGGGTGATCAAACACTAATCTAACCTTAACTTAACTTCCAACTAGTGTTAGGACATGATTAGGGTTAAGTATGGGTGGTTAGGAAGGGTTTAGAGGGGTTTAATGAGGGTAGGATAGGTATTACACGTCAAAACCCAAAGCAGGGGAAAATCCGTAACTATGTATCGATGTTGAGGCGGGCGCCTCAAGTCTCCAAATTCGATCATTTTGTAATTGCTCCCGGCACTTGAGGCGGGCGCCTCACAAGGTTCGAGGCGGGCGCGGCCTCCAAAACTTGGTCTAAACATGTCCTAAATGGTCCCAAACTTATGGGCAACCATTCTAAGGTCTAACCCAACTCAAAACAAGTCGGAAACGCACCCGAACAACAACCGGAACAAGGTAGAACAAGGCTCGAATCACATGACGAATGGTTAACGAATCAAACACCAATCAAACATCAATCGAACTAGGATAACTTGGACATGAAAAAGGCTTGTTTCAATATGGTTATGACCTGAATACAAAGCCAAGAACTCAACGAACACTTCGCCGACGAATAGAAGCAATACGAGCAACGAGGGGAATCGCTAAGGCCAAAATCAAAGCGATCGAACCGGCGATTCAACAAACAAGCATACATGATTCTAAACATGTTAAGAACTTCATGAATGACTTATGAATGATTCTAAAACATTTATAAACTAAGTAAACATGCTCACAATCAACAAGAAAACATGAAGACAAGCATACAATGCACATGCAAGAATACGGGGTGTTACACTCTCCCCTCCTTTAGGAATTTAGTCCCTAAATTCTTACCAAGTTCATCAAACAAATGTGGATGCTTCTCGCGCATCTCCGCTTCCGTTTCCCAAGTCGCTTCTTCAATGTTGTGGTTTCTCCAAAGAATTTTAACTAAAGGAATTCTCTTGGTTCGTAGCACTTGCTCTTTGGTATCCAAAATCTTCACGGGCTTTTCAACATAAGACATATCCGGCTCAAATGTTATCTCCTCATACTCAAGTACATGGGACTCATCTTTCAAATACTTTCGCAACATGGAAACATGGAAGACATTATGAGTCTCCGAAAGTGAAGGTGGCAATGCAATACGATACGCTAAGGACCCAACTCTCTCAAGAATCTCGAATGGGCCAATGTACCTCGGTGTAAGCTTCCCTTTCTTGCCGAATCTCTTCGTACCTCTCCTCGGTGTCACCTTCAAGAACACGTAGTCTCCCACTTGGAACTCAAGATCTCGTCTTCGATTGTCCGCGTAACTCTTTTGTCGACTTTGAGCGGTGCGCAATCGATCTCTAATCAACTTCACGCTCTCAACCGACTGTTGCACTAACTTCGGAACCCCAAAGTTTCGCCTCTCCAACTTCATCCCAACAAATTGGTGACCTACACTTACGCCCATACAAAGCTTCATACGGCGCCATCTTGATACTCGTGATAGTTGTTATTATATAAACTTCGGCTAAAGGTAAGTGAGAATCGGCTTCCCTTGAAATCCACGGCACAAGCTCGAAGCATGTCCTCCAAAATCGAATCAATCGCTCGGATGACCATCCGTTTGTGGATGAAAAACATCTTGAAGTCTAATCTGGTCCCCAAAGCTTCTGCAACGACTTCCAAAATCTAGATGTGAACCTCGGATCTCTATCAGACACAATACTCACAGTGCGCCATGAAGTCTCACGATCTCTGAATATACAAAGCGCCAAGCGAGTCAATGAATAAGTGATCGCGATCGAATAAAGTGTGCGGAGACTTAGTCAATCATCAACTATAACCCAAAGCGCATTAAATCCTCTCGCGTCTTGTGATAACCTGTCACAAAATCCATAGTAATGAACTCCCATTTCCATTCGGGAATCTCAAGTGGTTGTAGAAATCCCGAGGCCTCGATGTTCGGCCTTAACTGTGACAAGTCAAACACTTTGACACATACTCATAATTTCCCTCTTCATGCCTTTCCACCAAAATTGTCTTTTCAAATCCAAGTACATCTTCGTGCTCCCCGGGTGAATGGTATACCTCGTTTTATGAGCCTCATCAAGAACCAACCTCTTCAACTCATCAATAGCAGGGACACAAATTCTACCTCGAAATGTCAAAGTACCCTCACTATTAATCACAAAATCAGGCGATACATTTTCAGCCAACCCATCAATAATTTTCTTCAACTCCGGATCATTCCCTTGCGCTTCTCTAATTTTCCCAAATACAACTGGCGTAGCACGAACATTTGCGAAAATCACACCTCGATCATAAACACTAGGACCCCAATCTCGCAAATCTTCCAACATCTTCCATTCTCTAACCATCATACAAGACATGTGAACTTTCCTACTCAAGGCATCCGCTACTACATTTGCCTTCCCCGGATGATATAAAATAGTGCAATCATGATCCTTTAATTTTTCCATCCATCTTCTTTGCCTCATGTTTAACTCCTTTTGAGAAAACAAATACTTCAAACTTTTGTGGTCAGTGAAAATCTCAAACTTAGCCCCATACAAGTAGTGTTTCCATTTATGCAACGCGAAAATAATCGCAGCCAACTCCAAATCGTGTGCCGGGTAATTACGCTCATGAATAGACAACTTCCTCGGCATAGGCGATAACTCTTCCATTTTGCATCAGCACACAACCCAAACCTTCCTTAGAAGCATCGCTATAAATCACAAAATTATCTCCTCCACTAGGCAAAGCCAAAATAGGTGCCGACGTCAACCGCTTCTTAAGCTCTTGAAAACTAGCCTCACATTTCTCGCTCCAAACAAATGGCACATTCTTTTGCGTCAATCTCGTCATAGGAGTCACGATCAGAAAATCCCTCAATAAATCTCGGTAATAACCCGCTAGACCCAAGAAACTCCGAACCTCGATGGCGAACTAGGTCTCTTCCAATTCATCACCGCTTCAACCTTAGAAGGATCAACGGCTACTCGCTAGAAATGATATGCCCCAAGAAAGATACTTCCTCAAGCCAAAAGCACATTTACTAAACTTCGCATAAAATTGTTTCTCGAAGAATAGACAAGACAGTCCTCAAGTGTTTCTCATGCTCCTCAGAGATTTCGAATACACTAAGATGTCATCAATGAAGACTACCACGAAACAATCAAGATAACTATGAAAGACACGGTTCATTAAGTCCATAAACACCGCTGGTGCATTCGTCAACAAGCGGCATCACTACAAATTCAAAGTGCCCATATCTAGTGCGAAAAGTCTTTGGAATGTCTTCCTCTCTAACCTTCAATTGGTAGTAACCCCATCTCAAATCAAGCTTAGAATAGACAATAGACCCTTGCAATTGGTCAAAAGATCATCAATGTGGGGTAGTGGATATTTATTCTTAATGGTCACCTTATTCAATTCCGATAGTCTATGCATAACCGCAAACTCCCATCTTTCTTCCTCACAAATAAGGACCGGTGCGCCCCAGGCGACACACTCGGTTTAATAAAACCAATCTCTAGGAGTTCTTGCAAGCGAGTTTTCAACTCCCTAAGCTCATGCGGCGCCATCCTATCTGATTGCCTTAGAAATCGGTGAAGTCCCGGAATAAGCTCAATACAAAATTCTAGCTCTCTATCGGGTGGCATAGCATGGTCGGTAGAAAACACATCGGGAAACTCACATACTACGGAACCTCTTCTAATTTCGGCGAAGACTTCTTCTTATCAACAACGCATGCAAGATAACCCGTACACCCTTGAGACAACAATTTTCTAGCCCTTAGTGCAGAAATAAAATGCAAGTCACTCGATGCATGATCACCCACAAATGTAAACTTCGAGGCACACCGGCATATAAAAAGTAACCCGCTTCTTATGGCGATCAACTATAGCATGATAAGCACATAACCGGTCCATGCCAAGAATCACATCAAAATCACGTATAGGTAGAACTACCAAGTCCGCATGCAAAGTGTGGTCACCCACCAATACATCACAAGATTTAAACACTTGATGCGAGCATATATTCCCCGGCGGGGTAGACACTTCAAGCAAATATGGCAAAGGTTGAGGCGGCACACATAAATTCTCAACAAAGTGCGAAGCAACATAAGAATCACGAAGACCACGGATCTATGAGAACTCGAGCCTTATGATCAAATATAGAAAAGAGTACCTCCTATCACTGCCGTAGACCCCGAACCTCGCGATCAAGCGCAAACACATGACCTGCACCTTTGGTTTACCATCCCCATCTCTCTTAGCCCTTGGCCGGCGCTACCGGATTGGCCTTATACTTGGGACAATCTTTCCTCAAGTGAGTCCCGTCTCCACAAATGAAACACTTCCCATTCTTTCCCCAACACCTATCGGTGTGTCCCGGACTTGGCGAGCGAACAAATCATAGTCTCATTCGCGACCCTTGCTTTGAGTAGAAGAAGTGTTGTTGCCACTTCCACGTGGCCTACCTTGGCCTCCACCTCTCCTATCACGGTTTCCTTGGTATCCCCTTCTTACGAATTATTCCCTTGATTAGTGTTACGAGTAGTGCAGTGCATTACTAGAATTATTCTTGACCCAGTGCTCCTCAATATCCTGCTCCACCTCGTAAGCTCTATCAACTGCACTCCGATAATCAGTGAGCTTAAGTGCTAGAATCTGCTTCCTAAATTCAGTCCTCAATCCTTTAACAAACTTATGTGTCCTTCGTGCTTCAGTAGGAATCAAATACGTGCAATAACGGCTCAACTCGGTGAACTTCGCGGAATACTCCGCTACAGTCATGCTACCTTGCTCAAGATTATAGAATTCTTTCTCCCTTTGGTTGCGAACCACATCCGGTACATATTCATTCTTAAATTCCCTTTGAAAATTAGCCCAAGTGATAGGAACTTGTTGCATCTCCCAACTTTCCTTCAACACATTCCACCAATGTTCGGCGGCTCCCTTAAACTTAAATGTCGCTAGCATGACTCTCTCTTCATCGGTACACCCCAACATAGATAATACCTTGATCATCTCTTCCATCCACAACTCGGCCTCCCTAGGTTTCGGCTCCCCAAGAAATGCACTAGGCTTCAACTTAAGGAATCTCTCTAGGAGAGTGGTGTCAGTCCTCGGTCTCGGTGGTGGTACAACTTCCTCCTGTCGAGGTGGTGGTGGTGCTCCCTCAGCTTGACCTCCCTGGCCTGCCCCTGCCAGAAAAGCCATCAACCTACGGTGTAACTCTGCCATATCCGGACCCACCGGATTCTCTTGCGGCGGTACCTCAGCTTCAGGCTCGGCCGGACCTCTCCTGGGCCTACCTCTACCACGGCCATTGCCATCCCTAGGATTAACCATCGAACCCCTACAAGAATTCACTCGGCGTTAGAATCATCACACAAATAACCAACCCACCTAGGCCATGGAACCTATCTGGCGGCTAACTATAGCTCGATACCAAGCTGTGACGGCCGGCCGGACCCCAATGCGAGATCGAATCGTGCCGTCCAAATAAGCAATAACACAAGCATGCGCAAGTAGGATTATAAAATTCATGTGGCGCAACATCGCATACGAATAACAACTTCGGCTACACTTGGCGGAAAAACAACTTAAAATAAACAAGTCATCGGCGACGTTACAGGTAGGAACAACAACAACTACTCCTACAATTAACACATGCTTATAAAACCTCAACGGCCACAACATGCGGAGACAACAACAACAATAATACTTTAAGCGAGCTTTAGCGGAAGAAAGCGTAATGAACCATTAACATATAAACAAGCACGACATATAAGTCGGCATACAAAAGATATTAAGTATCAAGTTTACTACAACAACAAAACCCAAAGTCAAGTCTAGATGACTTGCTTCCCAACGTCCTTGCCAAAAACAAAAGACTAACTACTAAACCCAAAAGAACAACCTCTAGCTCGCAAGCAACCAAGCGTGAGTATGGCGAGTCTAGCGTGGAACGTCTCCTCGGCTTTGATCTAAGGAAAACAAAGCAAACAAATAGGGTAAGTCGAAAGACTTAGTAAGTTACTAAAATATGCATGTTCATGTTATAGCATGACATTTATCACAATTATAGTACATAATCATCATATGGCACTTAGCACATTGTTCACATAAGTGCGTAAAATAAATCATACAAGTAGGATATGATATAGTCACGGCCGCCGTAGCTCTGCAATACATTTCTTCTTGGTTCGTGCCATCGATGTTATGTGAATTCATCGACTCATACCGAGAACCTACTCGATTTCATTAGCAAGCCAATGCGGCGTATTGATACGGCAAAGGGGCTACTTCCCCACTGCGGCCCACAGTGGAGGTGTGTGTGAAGTCCCAGGTGCGGCGATCCATAGCGAGCACGAATCCCATAATTCGTGAAGGCGATGCATCGTCCCACCCTGACTTAATAAACAAACCAAATAATGCCAGCTGGACTCAATGTGATGCACAAGTAGATATTTACTTGACTTAAACCAATTAAGGACCGAATTCGACAAGAGCGAACTCGACCAACCAAGTAGGGTATTAATCTCTACCATAAAACATGTCAAGGCAATTAATTGCTCAAAACCAATCTTTCATAACAACTTGTTGCAAACAATTAAATCCAAGCTCATATTTGAGTAAACTCAATCAAGCGGTGTCCAAACTTCGTAGGGATTGAAATTAGAGTTCAACATGTTCAATTCTTCCCTAGAGTCGACTCCGTTGAGTCTTTCCTCTAAATTCCCAATTTTGGAGAAATTGAAGCTATGTGCTTCATAACCCAACCTAGGCCATTTCTAAGTTCAACTAGGTTATAAATTCACCAAAGCATTGCAATGTGATTCATGTACATCATAGAGTTCAATTTATAGGATAGAACACATACAACATAACAACATATAATGTAGGCTCAATTTAGGGCATTCTCATATAACAACACTTCCATCAACAAACATAATACATGTTTCTAACATGTTCAAGACCTTAAATAGACATGATGAAAGAGTAATATAAACTTCCAAAGGCAAGAAATCATCCTATACATGCTCTAGCAAGTTCATACTTTAAAAATTCAAATAGAAGGCATAGGAAGCAATTATGTGTCCTCATTGACCTCAATCATCATAAACTTTGTTTCCTTAGGGTCAATGAGAACTAGAAGAAGGAAGAAGAGTAACTTACCTAGCTTGAGTGAAAACTCAAGAGAATCAAAATCTAAGCGGTGAAGTCGTTCCTCCGTCGCGTCGTCAAGAATCCGAGTTTGGCGGCAATCGAGCGGTTGAATCTTCGTAGATCGGAGGAAGAAGAAGAAGCTAGGGCTCAAAACTTCAAGCCCCAACTCTCTCTCTCTAATTTGTAAGAAGAAGGTGAAGAAATGAGAGGATTTACTGAAAATTGCCAAGGGCTTGGGTATTTATACCTCCAAAATGAGAAGGGCACAAAAGACATTTCTCAAGTGCAATTAGTAGAGATTAGGGGAAATCAAACACTAATCTAACCTTAACTAACTTCCAACTTAGTGTTAGGACATGATTAGGGTTAAGTATGGGTGGTTAGGAAGGGTTTAGAGGGGTTTAATGAGGGTAGGATAGGTATTACACGTCAAAACCCAAAAGCAGGGGAAAATCCGTAACTATGTACGATGTTGAGGCGGGCGCCTCAAGAGTTCTCGATTCGATCATTTTGCAATTGCTCCCGGCACTTGAGGCGGGCGCCTCACAAGGTGCCAGGCGGGCGCCTTGGCTTCGAACCTCCAAAACTTGGTCTAAACATGTCCTAAATGGTCCCAAACTTATGGGCAACCATTCTAAGGTCTAACCCAACTCAAAACAAGTCGGAAACGCACCCGAACAACAACCGGAACAAGGTAGAACAAGGCTCGAATCACGCGACGAATGGTTAACGAATCAAACTCCAATCAAACACCAATCAAACTAGGATAACTTGGACATGAAAAAGGCTTGTTTCAACATGGTTATGACCTGAATACAAAGCCAAGAACTCAACGAACACTTCGTACGACGAAATAGAAGCAATACGAGCAACGAGGGGAATCGCTAAGGCCAAAATCAAAGCGATCGAACCGGCGATTCAACAAACAAGTATACATGATTCTAAACATGTTAAGGGCTTCATGAATGACTTATGAATGATTCTAAAACATTTATAAACTAAGTAAACATGCTCACAATCAACAAGAAAACAAGAAGACAAGCATACAATGCACATGCAAGAATACGGGGTGTTACACTCTCCCCTCCTTTAGGAATTTAGTCCCTAAATTCTTACCAAGTTCATCAAACAAATGTGGATGCTTCTCGCGCATCTCCGCTTCCGTTTCCCAAGTCGCTTCTTCAATGTTGTGGTTTCTCCAAAGAACTTTGACTAAGGGAATTCTCTTGGTTCGTAGCACTTGCTCTTTGGTATCCAAAATCTTCACGGGCTTTTCAACATAAGACATATCCGGCTCAAACGTTATCTCCTCATACTCAAGTACATGGGACTCATCCTTCAAATACTTTCGCAACATGGAAACATGGAAGACATTATGAGTCTCCGAAAGTGAAGGTGGCAATGCAATACGATACGCTAAGGACCCAACTCTCTCAAGAATCTCGAATGGGCCAATGTACCTCGGTGTAAGCTTCCCTTTCTTGCCGAATCTCTTCGTACCTCTCCTCGGTGTCACCTTCAAGAACACGTAGTCTCCCACTTGGAACTCAAGATCTCGTCTTCGATTGTCCGCGTAACTCTTTTGTCGACTTTGAGCGGTGCGCAATCGATCTCTAATCAACTTCACGCTCTCAACCGACTGTTGCACTAATTCGGAACCCCAAAGTTTCGCCTCTCCAACTTCGTCCCAACAAATTGGTGATCTACACTTACGCCCATACAAAGCTTCATACGGCGCCATCTTGATACTCGGCGGTAGGTTATTATCACGCAAACTTCGGCTAAAGGTAAGTGAGAATCGGCTTCCCTTGAAATCCACGGCACAAGCTCGAAGCATATCCTCCAAAATCTGAATCAATCGCTCGGACTGACCATCCGTTTGTGGATGAAAAGCTGTACTGAAGTCTAATCTGGTCCCCAAAGCTTCCTGCAACGACTTCCAAAATCTAGATGTGAACCTCGGATCTCTATCGGACACAATACTCACAGTGCGCCATGAAGTCTCACGATCTCTGAATATACAAAGCGCCAAGCGAGTCAATGAATAAGTGATAGCTATCGAATAAAGTGTGCGAGACTTAGTCAATCGTCAACTATAACCCAAAGCGCATTAAATCCTCTCGCGTGCTTGTAACCTGTCACAAAATCCATAGTAATAAACTCCCATTTCCATTCGGGGAATCTCAAGTGGTTGTAGAAATCCCTTGAGCCTCGATGTTCGGCCTTAACCTGTGACAAGTCAAACACTTTGACACATACTCCGCAATTTCCCTCTTCATGCCTTTCCACCAAAATTGTCTTTTCAAGTCTAAGTACATCTTCGTGCTCCCCGGGTGAATGGTATACCTCGTTTTATGAGCCTCATCAAGAACCAACCTCTTCAATTCATCATTAGCAGGAACACAAATTCTACCTCGAAATGTCAAAGTACCCTCACTATTAATCACAAAATCAGGCGATACATTTTCAGCCAACCCATCAATAATTTTCTTCAACTCCGGATCATTCCCTTGCGCTTCTCTAATTTTCCCAAATAAAACTGGCGTAGCACGAACATTTGCGAAAATCACACCTTTATCATAAACACTAGGACCCCAATCTCGCAAATCTTCCAACATCTTCCATTCTCTAACCATCATACAAGACATGTGAACTTTCCTACTCAAGGCATCCGCTACTACATTTGCCTTCCCGGATGATAAAAAATAGTTCAATCCATGATCCTTTAATTTTTCCATCCATCTTCTTTGCCTCATGTTCAACTCCTTTTGAGAAAATAAATACTTCAAACTTTTGTGGTCGGTGAAAATCTCAAACTTAGCCCCATACAAGTAGTGTTTCCATTTATGCAACGCGAAAATAATCGCAGCCAACTCCAAATCGTGTGTCGGGTAATTCTGCTCATGAATAGACAACTTCCTCGACGCATAGGCGATAACTCTTCCATTTTGCATCAGCACACAACCCAAACCTTCCTTAGAAGCATCGCTATAAATCACAAAATTATCTCCTCCACTAGGCAAAGCCAAAATAGGTGCCGACGTCAACCGCTTCTTAAGCTCTTGAAAACTAGCCTCACATTTCTCGCTCCAAACAAAAGGCACATTCTTTTGCGTCAATCTCGTCATAGGAGTCACGATCCGAGAAAATCCCTCAATAAATCTCCGGTAATAACCCGCTAGAACCCAAGAAACTCCGAACCTCGATGGCGAACTAGGCCTCTTCCAATTCATCACCGCTTCAACCTTAGAAGGATCAACGGCTACTCCGGCGCTAGAAATGATATGCCCCAAGAAAGATACTTCCTCAAGCCAAAAAGCACATTTACTAAACTTCGCATAAAGTTGTTTCTCGAAGAATAGACAAGGCAGTCCTCAAGTGTTTCTCATGCTCCTCAGAGATTTCGAATACACTAAGATGTCATCAATGAAGACTACCACGAAACAATCAAGATAACTATGAAAGACACGGTTCATTAAGTCCATAAACACCGCTGGTGCATTCGTCAACCCAAACGGCATCACTACAAATTCAAAGTGCCCATATCTAGTGCGAAAAGCTGTCTTTGGAATGTCTTCCTCTCTAACCTTCAATTGGTAGTAACCCCATCTCAAATCAAGCTTAGAATAGACAATAGACCCTTGCAATTGGTCAAAAAGATCATCAATGTGGGGTAGTGGATATTTATTCTTAATGGTCACCTTATTCAATTCCGATAGTCTATGCATAACCGCAAACTCCCATCTTTCTTCCTCACAAATAAGGACCGGTGCGCCCCAAGGCGACACACTCGGTTTAATAAAGCCAATCTCTAGGAGTTCCTGCAACTGAGTTTTCAACTCCCTAAGCTCCGCGGGCGCCATCCTATACGGTGCCTTAGAAATCGGTGAAGTCCCCGGAATAAGCTCAATACAAAATTCTAGCTCTCTATCGGGTGGCATAGCATGGTCGGTAGAAAACACATCGGGAAACTCACATACTACCGGAACCTCTTCTAATTTCGGTGAAGACTTCTTCTTATCAACAACGCATGCAAGATAACCCGTACACCCTTGAGACAATAATTTTCTAGCCCTTAGTGCAGAAATAAAATGCAAGTCACTCGATGCATGATCACCCACAAATGTAAACTCAGGCACACCCGGCATATAAAAAGTAACCCGCTTCTTATGGCAGTCAACTATAGCATGATAAGCACATAACCAGTCCATGCCAAGAATCACATCAAAATCACGTATAGGTAGAACTACCAAGTCCGCATGCAAAGTGTGGTCACCCACCAATACATCACAAGATTTAAACACTTCAGATGCGAGCATATATTCCCCGAGCGGGGTAGACACTTCAAGCAAATATGGCAAAGGTTGAGGCAGCACACATAAATTCTCAACAAAGTGCGAAGCAACATAAGAATGCGAAGACCCTGGATCTATGAGAACTCGAGCCTTATGATCAAATATAGAAAGAGTACCTCCTATCACTTTAGTAGACCCCGAACCTCGCGATCAAGCGCAAACACACCTTGCACCTTTGGTTTACCATCCCCATCTCTCTTAGCCCAGGCTGCCGGCGCTACCCGCCTTATACTTTGGGACAATCTTTCCTCAAATGAGTCCGTCTCCACAAATGAAACACTTCCCATTTTTCCCCAACACCTATCAGCTGTGTGCCGGACTTACGAGCGAACAAATCATAGTCTCATTTCGCGACCCTTGCTGCCCCTGAGTAGAAGAAGTGTTGTTGCCCTGCTTCCCTGACTGTGGCCTACCTTGGCCTCCACCTCTCCTATCACGGTTTCCTTGGTATCCCCTTCTATTACCTGAATTATTCCCTTGATTAGTGTTCTGAGTAGTCTGCCGTGCATTACTAGAATTATTCTTGACCCGGTGCTCCTCAATATCTGCTCCACCTCATAAGCTCTATCAACTGCACTCCGATAATCAGTGAGCTTAAGTGCTAGAATTTGCTTCCTAAATTCAGTCCTCAATCCTTTAACAAACTTATGTGTCCTTCGTGCTTCAGTAGGAATCAAATACGTGCAATAACGGCTCAACTCGGTGAACTTCGCGGAATACTCCTGGTCATGCTACCTTGCTCAAGATTATAGAATTCTTTCTCCCTTTGGTTGCGAACCACATCCGGTACATATTCATTCTTAAATTCCCTTTGAAAATTAGCCCAAGTGATAGGAACTTGTTGCATCTCCCAACTTTCCTTCAACACATTCCACCAATGTTCGGCTCCCTCCCTTAAACTTAAATGTCGCTAGCATGACTCTCTCCTCATCGGTACACCCCAACATAGATAGCACCTTAATCATCTCTTCCATCCACAACTCGGCCTCCCTAGGTTTCGGCTCCCCAAGAAATGCACTAGGCTTCAACTTAAGGAATCTCTCTAGGAGAGTGGTGTCAGTCCTCGGTCTCGGTGGTGGTACAACTTCCTCCTGTCGAGGTGGTGGTGGTGCTCCCTCAGCTTGACCTCCCTGGCCTGCCCCTGCCAGAAAAGCCATCAATCTACGGTGTAATTCTGCCATATCCGGACCCACGGATTCGGCGGTACCTCGGCTTCAAGGTTCGGCCGGACCTCTCCTGGGCCTACCTCTACCGCGGCCATTTCCATTCCTATGATTATCCATCGAACCCCTACAAGAATTCGCTCGACGTTAGAATCAACACACAAATAACCAACCCACCTAGGCCATGGAACCTATCCTGGTCGACAGCTAACCTATAGCTCTGATACCAACTGTGACGGCCCGACCCGAACCCCAATGCGGGATCCCGAATCGTGCCGTCCAAATAGACAATAACACACAAGCATGCGCAAGAAGGATTATAAAATTCATGTGGCGCAACATCGCATACGAATAACAACTCGGCTACACTTGGCCGGAAAAACAACTTAAAATAAACAAGTCATCGGCGACGTTACAGCCGGAACCCAACAACTACTCCTACAATTAACACATGCTTATAAAACCTCAACGGCCACAACATGCCGGAGACAACAACGACAATAATAATACTTTAAACGAGCTTTAGCGGAAGAAACTGTAATGAACCATTAACTTATAAACAAGCACGACATATAAGTCGGCATACAAAAGATATTAAGTATCAAGTTTACTACAACAACAAACCCAAAGTCAAGTCTAGATGACTTGCTTCCCAACGTCCTTGCCAAAAACAAAAGACTAACTACTAAACCCAAAAGAACAACCTCTAGCTCGCAAGCAACCAAGCGTGAGTATGGCGAGTCTAGCGCGTAACGTCTCCTTGGCTCTGATCTAAGGAAACAAAGCAAACAAATAGGGTAAGTCGAAAGACTTAGTAAGTTACCAAATATGCATGTTCATGTCATAGCATAGCATCTATCACAGTTATAGTACATAATCATCATATGGCACTTAGCACATTGTTCACATAAGTGCGTAAAATAAATCATACAAGTAGGATATGATATAGTCACGGCCGCTTCGTAGCTCCTGCAATAAACTTTATTATACTGTATTGTGCCACATCGATGCTCGATGATTACATCGACTTTTATCGAGAACCTACTCGATCTAGATAGCAAGCCAATGCGGCACGTATTGATACGGCAAAGGGGCTACTTCCCCATTGCGGCCAACAATGGAGGTGTGTGTGAAGTCCCAGGTGCGGCGATCCATAGCGAGCACGAATCCCATAATTCGTGAAGGCGATGCATCGTCCCACCCTGACTTAATAAACAAACCAAATAATGCCAGCTGGACTCCATGTGATGCACAAGTAGATGTTTACTTGACTTAAACCAATTAAGGATCGAATTCGACAAGAGCGAACTCGACCAACCAAGTAGGGTATTAATCTCTACCATAAAACATGTCAAGGCAATAAATTGCACAAAACCAATCTTTCATAACAACTTGTTGTAAACAATTAAACCAAGCTCATATTTGAGTAAACCGAATCAAATGGTGTCCAAACTTCGTAGGGATTGAAACTAGAGTTCAACATGTTCAAATCTTCCCTAGAGTCGACTCCGTTGAGTCTTTTCTCTAAATTCCCAATTTTGGAGAAATTGAAGCTATGTGCTTCGTAACCCAACCTAGGCCATTTCTAAGTTCAACTAGGCTATAAATTCACCAAAGCATTGCAATGTGATTCATGTTCATTATAGAGTCCAATATTGAGGATATAACACATAACAATTTTCACAACATTTCACATAGGCATAATTTAGGGCATTCTCATATAACAACACTTCCATCAACAAACATAATACATGTTTCTAACATGTTCAAGACCTTAATTAGACATGATGAAAGAGTAATATAAACTTCCAAAGGCAAGAAATCATCCTATACATGCTCCTAGCAAGTTCATACTTTTAAAATTCAAATGGAAGGCATAGGAAGCAATTATGTGTCCTCATTGACCTCATACATCATAAACTTTGTTTCCTTAGGGTCAATGAGAACTAGAACAAGGGAGAAAAGAGGTAACTTACATAGCTTGATTGAAAACCCAAAGAAATCAAAATCCAAACGGTGAAGTTGTTCCTCCCGTCGCACACATCAAGAATCCGAAGTTTGGCGGCAATCGAACGGTGGAATCTTCGTAGATCGGAGGAAGAAGAAGAAGCTAGGGCTCAAAACTTCAAGCCCCCAACTCTCTCTCTCTCTAATGTGTAAGAAGAAGGTGAATAAATGAGAGGATTTACTGAAAATTGCCAAGGGCTTGGGTATTTATACCCCCAAAATGAGGAGGGCACAAAAGACATTTCTCAAGTGCAATTAGTAGAGATTAGGGGTAATCAAACACTAATCTAACCTAAATTAACTTCCAACTAGTGTTAGGACATGATTAGGGTTAAGTATGGGTGGTTAGGAAGGGTTTAGAGGGGGTTTAATGAGGGTAGGATAGGTATTACACGTCAAAACCCAAAAAGGGTAAAATCCCGTAACTATGTATCTGATGTTGAGGCGGGCGCCTCAACATCCTCCAGGCGGGTGCCTCAACTCCTGAGCCCTTCTCCTGATTCTGCTCATTTTGTAATTGCTCCCAGAACTTGAGGCGGGCGCCTCACAAGATTCCAGATGGGCGCCTGGGCTTCTGAACCTTCAAAACTTGGTCTAAACATGTCCTAAATGGTCCCAAACTTATGGGCAACCATTCTAAGGTCTAACCCAACTCAAAACAAGTCGGAAACGCACCCGAACAACTTCCAGAACAAGGTAGAACAAGGCTCGAATCATGCAACGAATGGTTAACGAATCGAACTCCAATCAAACACCAAATCAAACTAGGATAACTTGGACATGAAAAAGATTTGTTTCAACATGGTTATGACCTGAATATAAAGCCAAGAACTCAACGAACACTACGCATGAATAAATAGAAGCAAAATGAGCAACGAGGGGAAAATCGCTAAGGCCAAACCAAGGCAATCGAACCGGCGATTCAACAAGCAAGCATACATGATTCTAATCATGTTAAGAACTTCAAGAATGACTTATGAATGATTCTAAAACATTTATAAACTAAGTAAACATGCTCACAATCAACAAGAAAGCATGAAGGCAAGCATACAATGCACATGCAAGAGTACGGGGCGTTACATTCCAAAGCCTTGCTTGTAGAATCCCGAGTAGGCTAGCCCTTTGCTCCATACCTTGATAACCTACCTGTCGCCAAATACGACAAGCATGCCTTTCGAACAGGAGAGCCAATGCTCGCTAAAACATTCAGAAAACTTCTTGGTGTGAAAGAAGGAAAACAAGTCAGGATTGGGTGTTAGACTGGGTAGCCCTAACTTCCGGCCCTGTCTTACTTCGACAAACAGGAATAATAAGTTGGCATGTCCAAGGCTGTGAACCCCAGATTATCCTAGAAGCTGAAACACCACACACATTCTGGGGAAGTTGCCATGGGGGAAGATCCCCAAGTGAATGTCCAGACTGCGAGCAGGTCAGAAGAAACTGCACCCTGCCTTTTCTGTTTCTGGTCGGCATGAACTAACTCTCCATATTTCATTGCTTTCTGCTTCAATTATAACCTCTTACCTTCTTTCATAATTCATCTTGTAGATATGAGGCAATTGGAGGATTCCCAACGCTTTCTCCAAGCCATGAGGAGAGGAGCCGTAGGGAGGAACACCCAAATGGCCGGGCAACAGCCTGCTCGCCTTCCTACCGTTCCAGCCACTAACACCGGTCGAGGACCTAACCGAGCAGCAAAAACAAGCCGAGCAGTAAATGCCACCCCTACACCAGCTGCCGTGATAACTCCTTGTAAGATCCCGATTCCCGGTTAGCCTGAATTGCGTGCAATGCTCGCATTTCTTCTTTGATTGATTGCTCGTTTGGTTTGTGAGAGAGTCTAAATGTGTATGAGAGATCACATTAAGACCAAAACACTTTTAAGAGATGTCATATAGTTGTTGACTTGCTAAAGTCAAAGGTCGTAACCCGACGATAGTCGAAATGCGACGCGATTGAGAGTTTATTCGGGTTTTGTGTTCTTGACCTCGAATTGGTCCTAGATCTTTACATGATGATTAAATAACATGTTTAGACGTGTTATACTTCTAATTGGATGCATTCCATAAGTCTCGTGAAGTTTTGACGCTTCGAGAATAGCAATTCTCCTTATCGCGTAGTTTGAGATTGAGCCGGGCGATCGTCTCGTCTTTCGGCAGTCCTATTCTCCTATCTGTTGTTTATCATCTGAGAGGAATTCAGGCCTATTTTGTAGCCCTTATAGGTGTTTACAATCACGGGTTATTACCCGTCGGTTTGTGGTTTCATTCGATGTTTCGATAGCAAGTTGTTACGTCTTGCGTCGGTTTTGCCCCGGGTTGTTTCGGGTGTCGTTTATGGGAGTTTAGACCTACTTTAAAAGTGGTTTGAGACTTGGATGGATTAGTTTAATGTTTGAGGACTTTAAGGGTTCAATTGTGAGCCATTTTGAAGCTTTAAGGCTCGAGAATGCATGCGGGAGAGTCCGGGACCGAGCAAGGAGCAAGGAAATGGAAGATGGCTGATTTTAGGAGGAAGCGCTCGTATGGTATTACAACCATGCGACCGCATTGGTCCCTGGCAGCCCTGTTACGGGTTTTTGTGGAAAATTGACATGTTGACCAACTTATACCCACCCAAACCCAATCTAAACTAAACTTAAACCCTCCTACTTAACATAAGACATGTCCTAATCACTTATTAGAGTTTTGGAGGTGGATTAGTGGGTTAATTAAGGAGAAATAATCCCACCTATTTAAACTAAACCCAATTACTCTCTCAACACATCAGCCGCATAAAGTCGACTTCTATCCCCCGTCTTCTGCGAACAGTCCTAAAAAACGTGAGAGAGCTGAGAGAGGGCGATTTCTAGGGCTCGTGAAGGGCTCGTTCTTGAAGGCCAAGGCTAGGGTTCTTCTTCCTCCAATCTATACCGTAGCTTTGAAGTGAAGGTTGAGGAAATCGACTTCATCACTAGAAATTCGGGAATGGCAGCTTGATAGGGGCTGAACTAAGGTAAGTTTCTACCCCTCTTTCTCCTTCTTTTGGCTCCATTGACCCTAGGGAAACAATCATATTTGCTAAGTGAGGTCAATGGATGCAATTTCTAGGGTTGTTAGAGATGCCATGAACCCTAGGTTTCCAATTGTTGGTAGAGCTTGGTTGAACCTATGTGAGACCTTGATTTATATGAAATTCATATGCTAAATGGTCTATTAAACTTGGCTATGTGAATTGTTCATGGGTATTGAGCTTGATTGGTAGAGATACTTGGAAGGGGATTTTTGCCCTAATTATGTTTTGGCTTATTAACATGATGGTAAGCATGATTATTATGTTATATATGTCTAGTAGAGTATATTAGACCATGTTGTGTGATTAAATCATATTTTGGAGAATATGATTGGTAAGGTGAACTAAATGAAGTTATGCACAAATTGATGAATTTGTCCTATGTTACATTGATAAATGTTTTGTTGGGTTTATGTGAGTTCGATGAACCCGGGATGATGACTATTGTTGATAGTTATGAATATAGGGGGAATTGAGACCCATGGCTTCTATGCCCTAAATTTTGGAAAGTGTAAATTGGACTCAACGGAGTCATTATAAGTTTGATAATGTGCTAAGCGAACTTGGGTTGAAATCCTACGACGTTTGGATTTCGTTTGATTAGTGAAGTGAAACACATAACTTCCAAACTTTAAATAGATTATGATTGTGCTGTGTTATGGGGATTTTAGGCTTGGGAATTAAGCCCGAACGACTATTGGGATTTGGTTGTAAACTTTAATGAATTATTACGGTGTGGATTTATAAAACACATAAAGAATGAAATGTGTTAGTAAGACTCAACGGAGTCGTTATAAGGCTAATAAAATGATAAAGAGCCTTGGGTTGAAACCCTACAATGTTTGGGTTTGTTTGGGTTATGTTTGTGCACACCGGGTTTTTGGTTTGTGTCCAATTGAGACACTCATGTCATGGAGACTTGTTAGAATAATATCTTGAGTATGCTTGCTAGAGCATGGGACAATAGAGACCTACGTATGGTCACGGGTATATTATGTGAAGAATAAGAAAGAATTCTCTTCTTAAGGATTTTAGTTGCGTGTGTATGAAATCACTTGTGAGAAAGTGACTACGGAGTAGTCATGTTGTTCTTGAGTATGGAATTGGTGATGTCGATCATGTATGACGATTAGGACTATGATTGAGTCTGGTGTACTTAAAATAAAGACTAAAATAATGAGTCTTGAATTGTGGATATTTTGAGACTAACGTAGTAGTCTTTGGTTTGATTTGAGTTGAGGATTATGGTAGACCTCACATTATATTTTATTAAGCTTGTATGCTATACTTGACTTGGTTGATGACTTGAGGAATAATGAGTACCTCAATATGTAGTTTTTGAACTAAACTTGTAAGTTAGTTAAACACATTGGTTATATGCAAATATATGCATTGTTCATGATACTTGGTAGAGCATTATGTCCTACTTGATTTTATGCAATTATATGCATGGTTTATGAGATTTCGTAGAGCATTATGTCCTACATGGTTATATGCAATTATGTGCATGGTTGATGAGATTGTTGTAGAGCATTATGTCCTACATGATTTAATGAGCCCGATAATAATGAATTTGGTCTCATTGGTTTATGCAAGTAAATATCTACTTGATCGTTTGGTTTAAAGTCCAGCTGGCGGGTTTGGTTGTTGTGTCGGCAATGGGACGATTCATAGTCTTTGGAAACAATCGCTATGAATCGTTGCATTGGGTCCTTTTTCTCCTCACTATTTGGCCAATAGTGGGATGTGGTCTCGGGAGAGAGCCATCTAGCCTACTTTCTAGCTCCCATTTCTCATCCGGAGATGGATGAATGTAACGAGTACTCATTAAGGGAAACTGATGAGTTGTGATTATTGGGGACGAAACCCCAGGGTATGATTGATTGGGTATTGAGCCCGGATCTTGGTTTGAGATTTGATCTCATGGTAAGTTGGTTGGGTTTTGAACCGGATTTAATTATAAGTTCGATTTACGTTTACTGTTACACATGTTTATTTATGAGCATTTATATGAAGGATATTATGCTACATGATTTATGTGAGTTTATGTGCTTTAAAAATTAAGTACATGTTTCTTGTTGGTATAATAGCATGATACCATGATTTTTATATGATTGCACATTATGCCATGCCATGACATAATATGCCATATAGTTGCATTTAGAAACTTCTTGGGTCATTATGACTCACTCAGGTGTGATTGTTTTCCCTAGTGTGTGCGGTGATCCCGTTAATGCCGGCGGTGGCTTCGGATAACGACTTCTAGCAGGTGGTCTTCCAAGCCATAAGCTTGGAGTTATTTATTATTATTGTTGTTATTTATCAGTGAGACTCGGATGTAAAGTTATGTAGACTTTACTTGGGTAGATTGTAGTATTATGTTATGGTTGTGTATTTGGGAGCCGGTTGTATAGCCGAGCCTTTGTATCCTTAGAATTTACTCCCGTTGTCATTTCGAGCATGTGTGGCTCGTTTATTCTAGCTTGTATTATTATTGTTCCTACCTCCGACGGTTTTAGTCGTGAGATTTTGGTTGGTGGTTTAGCATTGATATTATATTGTTGTAGTTGAATTGTTCCTCCGGCATGTTATAGCCGTTGAGTGGTGTTTATCAGGTTGGGATTTTGTTAGTTGCCGGCCTTGGTTGCCGATGGTTTGTTGCGCGTGTCTAATGTTGCGTCACGTGCGTCGAATTTTTTGGGCCGAGAGATTTACTATCTCTTTGGTTGTTTTTATTTAGGAGCTGGTTAGCTCGGGTCCCATTTTGGTTTTGCTTCCGCAGGTTTTTAGTTTTTGTTATCCTGTATCGCCGTTATGGCTATGTCTTCTTGTCTTGAGCTTGTTGGCTCGTCTTTTGACTCGCACCATTATGCTTAGCAGGTGCTTGTCTGCCTCTTAGCTTGTCCTGATGGCACGACCTTGGGATCTCGTCTTGGGATTCGGGTCGGATCGTCACACTCCTGCTCCGGTGATACCTGCTCCAGTTGCACCTCCTCAACAACAACAACAAAAGAGGCCTGCTCCAATTTCCCATCCAGAAAGAAGAACACGATCACGGACAGATCAAAGCGAGCCTGCTGAGGCTTCTAGCTCGCAAGCTCCCCTCTGGCAAAGGGAAAATTTCGAAATGCCTGAAACTCGTGAGCTCGCGGCCAAGCTCATAGCAGAGATAGGCAATGCTCCGGATTTGGCCAACTTAAACACCAACAAACGAGGCGGGCATGCAACTTCCATTGGATTAGGAATGGTGAAAAGGCTTCGCCACACTGGCATTTGTCGAAGAAGAACTGAACTCCCCAGCTCTGTCCTGATCGGAGAGATTGGGATGTGCATGACCGAAGTAATTAATTTCCCCATAATTAAAAGACTGGACTCCTCGTTTTTATTTCCTCACTTTCTTGTTTTCTATTTCAGATGGCCAACAAAACTGAACTACTCTTTGATCGTTTGATCGACAATCTTAAATCCTCCAGCTTATTATCCTCCGAGAAAAACACATTAGAAGAACAAGTCAACTCACTCAGGAGCGAGCTGAAGGAAAGCGAGGAGAGCTTGATGGCCAAAGTCATTGAACTCTTCAAGCTAGAAGGGGAAAAAAGGATCCTCGAGGCCCATCTGACTTTCTCTAAGAAATTTGAGGAATCTGCCCTGAACAACATTATCCAAGTGAGAAAAGATCTTTGGGAAGCCACTAGCGAGCTAGAGAAGACCAAAAAAGAGGCGAGTGACAAGGAAGAACAACTGAAAGCCGAGTTATCCTAAGCTCGCGTACAACAGAAGGAAAAAATCATCATCGAGTACAAGAATTCTGAAGACTTCGTGACCGCTGTTGAAGAGGAAGCATATCCCTTTTTCTTGCAGGGAGTCAATCATATCCTACGACAACTAGCCTGCAGCGGTCTCGAGTTCAAGCCAGATCAGCTCGCAACATGGGGAACCAACACCCCTTTCTGCTCTTCCGCCCGCCCAGGTCATGCTTTAGTTCCCTACATAGTAGATGAATTAAACTCCCTAGCCGAGCTGGACTCTCAAAAAGGGCTAGATGCCTGGACCCCTCCTCCAACTGCAGAAACTAATGTGACGGAGTTGATGTCCCAAATCTGGACGAGAAAAACTCAAGAGAATCAAGACTTGGCCCTTCAAACTGCCGAAGATGAAGTAATCGTGATCGAAGATCCAGTCACCAATGAGAAAGCTGATCCTCCACAACCTGCTGCAGTTGACCCTTAGTTTTTCACCGGCCTGCGTGCCAAGATTATGGTTTCCAACAACAATTTCAAACAATTTGGTCATGTAATCTTTAATACTTATTGGCTTTGATGGTTTGATGAATACTTTCATTTCGCTTTGAATGCCCATTTTATGTCTGCTTGCATCCGAACCATCATCTCACCTATTTCTATTGTGAGTCCACCAATTTAAACACCAACTCCTTTTTGCGAGCAAAGGCAACCCATGCTTTTGAAAAAGAGTAATCACGTATAATAAGGACAATCAACTCGAATACCAACTCTTTTCACGAGCAGAAATAACTTATGCTCATGAGAGAGAATAATCAAGTATAATAACCAAAGCAAGTAACTCGAACACCAACCCTTTTCACGAGCAGAGATGATTCATGCTCGTGAAAGAGAATAATCGAGGACAATAAGAAGCAATTTATCTCGAACACTAACCTTTTTTTATGAGCAGGGTTATCCCATGCTCGCAAGAAAGGGAATAATCGAGAGTATTAATCTACTCAAACACAAACTTACAAATCGGGCCAGAAAGCTCCCCTGCCCGCCAAAAGTATAATTGAGCTTTGCATCAAATGTTATAAGCTGATCACATCTACTTATTCATTTCATTATCACTTTGCAAAATAAGAAAAAACAGTAAACGACGAAGGTTTCAACTCCCTTACAAATCGGGCCAGTAAACATCTGCTTCTTCAGATGATCTGCATGCCATGGGTGTTTCAACTCGCTTCCATCCTCTGTTCGCAACATATAAGTGCCCTCCTTTACAATTCTAGCAATCTGAAATGGTCCTTCCCAATTCGGCGAAGGTTTCCCCCACTCTGCTCGATGGCATGTTGCTTCAATCTTACGGAGAACCCAGTCTCCCACAGCAAATGACCGACCACGAACCCTTTTATCATGGTGGGCCTTTGCTCGCTGCTTATAATTTACCATCCTCATTTTGGACTTCAACCGTTTCTCTTCTAATAAATCTAGATCGTCTTCTCGAGCTACACTATTAGATTCAGCATTATAATGCAACACCCTATGATTGGGCAAGTACATTTCCACCGGGGCCATAGCCTCAGATCCATAAGCCATAGAAAAAGTTGTTTCCCCAGTTGGACCCCTGATCGTTGTTCTAACTGCCCATAAGGCCGAGGGAAACTCATCTACCCATCTTCCTGCCTTATCTTCAAGGTTCCGCTTGAGGACATGAAAGACTTGTTTGTTAGCGACCTCAGCCTGCCCATTACCCCTATGGGTATGCCACCGAAGATTGTCAATGCTTCACTCGCATCTGCTCGCATGCTTTAGTGAATTTTTCTGAAAACTGAGTTCCATGGTCAGAAACAATTGCTCGTGGAACTCCAAAGCGACACCATATGTGTCCATGAACGAAATCAATCACATTGACTTCGCTAATGGTTGCCAAGGGCTTAGCCTCCACCCATTTGGTAAAATAATCCACAGCGACCACCGCATACTTAAACTTCGACTGAGCCAATGGAAATGGGCCAATAAGATATATACCCCACATATCAAACGGCCACGATGCAACCCGCAGTGAGTCCGGTAGAAGGTAAGGAGGTATGTGCGTAAGCGTTGACACTTGTCACACCGCCGAACATACATTTCTGCATCCCGCCTCAAAGTAATCCAATAGAAACCAGCTGCCAAGACTTTTTCTGCCAATGACCTTTGGCCAGGATGACCGCCACATTTACCTTCATGTATTTCTCCCAAAATGCCCTCAGTCATCTCTGGTCGCACACATCTAAGCAAAGGTCGGGTATAAGACCGTCTATAAAGTATGTTATCCAAAATAACATATCGGCACGACTGCTTCTGTATCGTTCTAGCCTCCGTCTTGTCCTCGGGCAAGGTCCCCTTCTCTATATAAGCCTTCAAGTCATCTATCCAACACTTCAAAGCAGGCTCAATGTCCATGATCACCTTTTTTTCTATGACAGGAACCTCCAAGTATTCAACCATGACCCCTGGATGCAAAGACTGAATTTCATCTTCGGCCATCTTAGATAAATAATCTGCCCTCATATTATCCTCCCGAGCAATTCGCACCAATTCCCAATAATCGAAGTCCTTTAGAATCTCTTTCACCATCTCACAGTAACGAACCAACACTGGATGATGAACAACATAATCGCCTCTCACTTGATTCACAACCAATTGTGAGTCGCAATAAACAATCACCTCTCGAACTCCCACATCTTGCGCGAGCTCGAGCCCTGCGATCAAAGCTTCATACTCTGTCTGGTTATTGGAAGCTGGAAATTTAAAGCGCAATGCTTTCTCAAACTCTATATCCTGCTCGGGTGGAACTAACACCAACCCAGCTCCACTTCCGAACCTGCTGGCCGAACCATCCACATGCAATTCCCAACAATACTCTGGTCGGGGCTTCGGAATTGGTGTACTCGCTGATGCTGTCTTAGAAGGAATCTCCCCTTCGCATGAATCCTTGAAGCTACTCTCAGCTACAAAGTCCGCCAAATCCTGTGCCTTAATCGCTCGTCGAGGTTGATAATCAATATCAAACTCAGTTAACTCAATGGACCAAGTGAGAAAACGACCAGAGGAATCCGGCTTGTGTAAAATTTTCCTGAGAGGCATGTCGGTGTATACAATAATCGAATGTGCAGAAAAATAAGCTCGAAGTTTCCGAGCAAAGAACAACAAGCGAATAAGCCAATTTTTCACGCATTAAAATATCGTCCCTCTACAGCCAGTGAGGGCCTTTGACACATAATAAAATGTGCTTTTGCACATTACATTCTTCCCTAATTAGCACAGGACCTGCTCGTGGCGCTAAATACACAAACAATGTCTCACCGAGGACCGGGCTGCTCAACAAAGGAGGACTTCCCAGATATTTCACCAGCTGCTCGAAGGCCTTCTGACATTCAGTTGTCCACTCAAATCCCTTGTTTCCACGAAGAACCTTGAAGAATGGCAAACACCTTTCTGCCGACCTAGAAATGAAGCGACCAAGGGCTATCACCCTACCATTGAGCTTTTGAACATCTTTGATACATCGGGGGAACTTCATAGTGACCAATGCCTTAATTTTCTCTGGATTAGCCTCTATGCCCCTCTCAGTTACCATGAACCCCAGAAACTTGTCCGCTTTCACCCCGAACACACACTTTCTCGGATTAAGCTTCATGTTATTTTTTCTGAGGTTGGCAAAGGTTTCGTCCAAGTCAACTGCATGCTCGTGCCCTTTGGTCTTCACCACCATGTCATCAATGTAAGCTTCGACATTCCTTCTGATTTGCAAGCTGAATATCTTATTCACCATTCTTTGATAAGTAGCTCCTGCATTCTTCAATCCAAATGGCATCATCTTATAACAATATAGCCCCCCTGCTGCCCGGAAAGCTGTAAGAGCCTTATCCTGCTCGTTCAATTTAACTTGGTGATACCCAGAATACGCATCAATGAAGCTGAGAAGCTCGAACCCCGCTATAGCGTCCACCAACTTGTCAATTCGAGGTAAAAAATAGCAATCTTTCGGGCAAGCCTTATTCAAGTCAGTGAAATCCACGCACATCCGCCACTTGCCGTTAGATTTTTTTATCATAACAACATTAGCCAACCAAGTTGGGTAATGTATTTCCTCAATAATGCCCGCACTGAGTAGCTTCTCAACCTCCTCCTTGATAGCCTGATCTTTTTCAATAGAATAAACTCTTGGCCGCTGCTGAATTGGCCTAAAAGCGAGATCAACATTAAGATAATGTAAAGCCACAGCCTCACTCACACCTTGTATATCTTCTAGTCTCCATGCAAAAACATCCAAACTCTCCTGAAGCTGCCTGATCAAACTTACCCGAGCTTCAGCTGACAATGCCTTACCAATCTTTATTTTTTGCTCAGGGTAAGCAGGATTGATCACCACCTCCTCGAGCTCATCCTGAGATGTGAATTCAGGCTCATCTCGCATTTGGAGTGTATCACACTCCACCTTCTCTTCTTCCTCAGCCTGAGTCTCAACCGTATCAAGCTGGTCCACATCCATGTCCTCAATCTATTCAGCCTGTCCCCCTGACTTTAGTGTCGGCAAGGGACCATCAAGCTTTTCCTCGCCAATTTGATCCGAAGTCAAACTTGTGTCAACTTCGTGCTCGGCCTGCCCCCTCGACTTCAAGGTCGGCAAAGGGCAAGTATCCACCTCAGAATCCTCATTCACCATAGCTATTGTTGATGGCCCCACAGTCACATGAGACGTTTATTTGGTGCTAACAGTTATTTTCTGCTCGCCGTCCTCCATAGTCAACTTTTGCTTCTTCCGTTGACTATCACGCACATACTCAAGTACCGCCCGAGGCTGACTCCTCAATACACCCACTCCTTGATCGGTGTAAAACTTAGTTCGTTGGTGAGGAATGGACGCGACCATCTGAACCTTGGTCATTCTAGGCACACCCAAGATAATATTATAGGGAGACTTTAAATCGATCACCATGAAAGTGATCCTCTCAACCCGCGTGCAACTCCCTTCACCAATAAAGACATCCAGCTCGACCGTGCCCTTAACCGGTACTTTGTGATTAGTAAATCCCTCCAGCGTCCCAGTGTATGGCTTGAGTCGATCATCACTCAATTCCAAACCCTGGAAACATGAATAATACATTACATCCCTACAAGCACCAGTATCAACCAAGATTCGATGCACCATCCAACCATCCACCAAGGCCGAGACAATTAAAGACTGCTCTCTTGCTACATTGCTCGCTAGTTCGCTACGAGTGAACTGTATTGTTTCTTCCCCTTCTTGCAGAGTAGTAGGTCGATCTACGACTTTCGACAAAGAATAGATCTGTTTACTGAGCTGGGTTGGAGTGGGCTCTTCATCCATTATGACATTGATTACCCCTCTGATTGGTGGGGCATCCCTCCGAGGAGCATTCCCTCTGTTTCCACCATCTTTCTTGAAACGGTCTAGTCGACCTTCATTGATTAATTTCTGAATAGCCTTCTTCAGCGGCCAACACTCCTCTGTTGTGTGCCCTTAATCGTCATGATAAGCACACCTCTTCGTCCTATCCCGAGTATCAGCTGTCTCAGGATTCATACGAGGTGGGCGAGGAAGCTCATCTCGAATCTCATACATGATATCCTCACGTAATGTGTTGAGCGGGGTAAGATTAGCTTCACGAAGAAACTCTCTCGGGCGGTCATATCTCGACTTCCCTTTATTATATCCTCCGCCTAGGGCCTAATCATTACCCTTGGAATTTCCAGCATCATCATTGCTCTCTTTCTTCTTTTATTTCTTTGCCGTCTCCCGGGCACACCATTTCTGAGCCCGCATTAATATTTTCTGCTTGCGTTTTGGGCTCGCGTATATTTAACTCCAATCTCAGTCCACCATCACCCTCGAGCAGGCCTGTTTCAAAGCATAAAGTTACCCTTGCTCGGTCAACCCTGGGACCTGCTCCAAGACTTTGGTAAATCGCTCCAAGTAGCTAGCAGTTGACTCATGTGCTCCTTGCTTTACCTTCGGCAAATCAGCCCTTGTCTTTGCCAAAGTACCCGAGGTCCCAAAATCTGCTAAGAATTTTTCTCGCAAATCAGCCCAATTATTGATCGATCTGCGCGGTAAAGCTCCCATCCATGCCAACGCCTTTCCTTGCAGGGCACCCACAAAAGCCCGAATCTTTAAAGCTTCATATGAGGTGACCAGACCAATTTGAGACGCAAATGACATCAACCAGTCTCTTGCTTTCGTCTTCCCAGTATATTGAAAACTCTATAACTATTAAACTTCTTGTTTGAAATACAGAAGTTCCTTCTTTTCAAAAATGTCTTCTGTTTAAATTTCATGTTATTTAATTCATATATTTGCTTGGAATTTAAACATCCAGTTTAAATTTATTTAAACTGTTTACTCAAATCCTTGTGCTTGTTCTTTATATCTCTTCTGTTGTAAGCACTTAGATTAGCTGTTACATTTGAGGTGTTCTTTTTTATAGAGGCATGTCTACTGTTATAAAAACTTAATTATTTTCTAACATGCTATTATCTATCCTTCAGCCTTAATAGCCCTCACTTGTAAGTAATGATGACCAGATACAAATAGGAGGAGATTGTTGTTGCTCACTGTATCTTAATTTGCATTTGTTCATTCATTACTATAGGTTATATACTTAATGGCTAAATGGGGTGCGCACCAGTTAGCGTGGCAAGTGTGTATAGAACTTTGCCTTTAGAATAGTTCTTTAGAATTCACAGGTTTCGGCAAAAGACTTTGGCAAAGGCTTCACCAACAGTCTTCACCAGCAGACCTTGTCTGCCTTCAGACAACATGACGTGTCAAGATTATCAGGATGTCCAACTCATCAAATGGATTATTAATTAAGATATCTTAGATATAAGTTTGAATTAAATCCATCTTCATTAACTCCCGATTTCCAAAACACACCTTTCTGGCTTTTCTGAAAAATGAAGACTTTTGCCTCCTGAACATGACAGAAGAGGTATACAGTCTGACACAAACAGATTGTACCAACTACTGCAGGTCTGGAACTCTGTTTGTCGCCCACCTGCTAATTATAGTACATACTCTTCTCCATACCTTGATCAGTCCCAGTTGAAGATGAAGTCAACAAAACAGCTCCCTGCATTTAATGCACTCAACCTAATAGAGTTGTTACTCACTACGTCTTCTCCAACGGTCTCATGAATGCTCCAATATAAATACTGCCATTGAAGACCGAAGAAATCAATGCTCTGAATTTATTCAACAAAATCAAGTCATCTTACTCAGTGCATTCAATAGATCATAAACTGATCAAAGAAGTCCTCAACAACAACAAGGATCTGTATCAACGACTACTCATTCACTTCTTATTGTTGTATTCATTTACTATTCTTCTGCACCTTGAATATTCTGTTTTCCATATATTCATTCCCCCACCCCCAAACACAAGTCAAATATTTTATACATGATCCATTAGATATTTTTGTAATAAAACTAGTGGAAAACATAGTGCACATTCAAATCCAAGGTTGACTGCTTTGGTGGTGGATGTAACACTCTTTACAGTGCGAACCATCTCAAAAAGCATGTGTTCTTTGTGTTCTGTTACTTACTGTTTTACATTGTTATCTTCTTGTTAACTTATTCATTTGAGCAGCAAACTTCAATAATCAGCCAAGTCTACTGGTAGTGCTTCACCAGCAGACTTAGTCTGTCTTCCTTACAAGTCTTCCGTTACTTCAACATTTTCAATAGGTTGTAAGTACTTGTTTTAGGAACAATTACAAAAAGTTTTGAAGTGTTACTAGGCTATTCAACCCCCCATTTTCTAGCCTAGTATTGTGCCATTTGGGACTAACAAGCAAAATTAAAAATCTAACTACAAAATAGAAGATTGAATTGAGTGTTACAACAACAAAAATACATAATTGACACAAGAGAGGAGCAAACATACATATTTATTTTTCCTGTTTTTTTTTTTTGTGAAATTAATGTTTTTTTTTTCTTTTTGCGTATTTTTGGTTAAAGAATAAAGGTTTTTAATTATTAGATTTATTTTATAATTTTGTGTTAATGAGTAGATGGGCGCTCATGCCCATTTATTGCCCGCTCATATATGTCCATGATATTAAATGGACACTTACTCGCCCACCCATTTAAGCCCATTGCCCATATGGGCGCCGCCCATACCCGCCTATTTGCCACCTCTACATGCAACCAATTACGAAGACAAATTTGTGCTTGAATATTTTTGAATCGGGTAGAACTTCGAAATTTGGTGAGCACACGACTACCTATAGAAAAAGCCTGATTCTAAGGCAACGGTAGTTATCAGGATGGCCAAAATATTACATGCCATTGATGCAAAGATTGGGTACCGATGCCAATGATCCCTCCAATAATTCAAGACATCAAAATGATCATAAAATTAAAAATCCTTCTTTGTCTCCTCCAAGTAAAGATCCAACTGAGACTTTCCAGTATTGGAAATTGTTTGGGTCTCAAATGCTTTAATTTCCTATATTAAATAAAGTATGTAAGAATACAAAAATAAATATAAATGTAATGAAATGAAATATATATAACTTAAAGAAAAAGAAAAAAAATACTTACATCAAATATGATTTTTTTCCCCACTAAGACTTATTGGGGCGTGAAGGTAGGTGGAGTAACAACAAAAGACGATTGGGGCTGTGAAGGACTTGAAATTTTAGCATTCGAATAATGCTCAAAAAGCTTGTACAACTTTGTCCTTACTAGTGAGACTTTCTCTTTGCATTTACTTGGATCATTCTCGACTTTTCCATAAAAATACTCCAACATTACCAATTTTATTCAAGGATCAACAACAACCCCAAATGCAAGCACAACGTTATATTCACTCAATATCTATCAAACTTCTCTTTCATCTTCTTACACATATCACTACTTCATCTTCATTTGACAAGTTTCCTTTCAATAAAACTTCAATCTTCCATACTTGTAAAAAGTGCAAATTTGATGTAGGATATAAGATGAGCCCGATGAGATAAGATTCGTAGTTTGATAAAATAGCTCCAAAAATGCATAAATTGTCTCCCCTCTTTTCCACTCTTCAATTGATGGACAATACTTATAATTTTGATCGTTTAATTGAAGTTGAGAAAAAGCCTTTTTATAAATAATTGCACTGCTCAACATCAAATATGTTGAATTCCAACGAGTTGACAAATCTAACCGCAAGCCAATATTAGTGTTAATATTACCAACTGTACTCACACATTCTTCAATTTTTTTTCTACCCTGTGAACCTTTCACATTCTTGACAAAATCTCTAATTTTATCCAAAGCAACAACCGCCTTTTTCAAACTTTCTTGAACAATGATATTTAATATGTGAGCACAACAATGAATGTGAAAAAAATTCACCAGCACACAACAAGTCATCATTCAAAAAGAACTGTTGTTTCAAAAGTTCTTGCATATTACCATTGCTAGATGCATTATCCAATGTCAAAGAAAATATTTTTTTTCAATCCCCCAATGTAATGCCCCAAACTTGGTACCGACACCGTGGTCCCACAATTTGGTCACGTCACTAACAATCATAACTTATATGATAAATGTTCTGAATCTCATAATAATTAAATCTTAAACTTCCTTGACTAAAGTCAAAAAATAAACTCAAAGTAATTCAATACAAAATTAATCTGATACTTAACATGAGTCAATAATTTATTCAATGCACTATCAAGTGATTCAATGAGAAATGACTAGAACTAAAATTCTCGAAAACCGTCATCTTGGTCTACTCGAGCCGAAATCCTCTAATAAATTTTTCTCATTACCTGAGAAAGATAAGTATGAAGGGGTGAGCGAACAATGCTCAGTAAGTTCATATACAACCCTTCCGGTTACAAAAGAGGAGTTGACCAGAAACAAATCAGAGATGAATATTTCAAGTATTCAAGATCCATTGCTCAAATATCGGTAAGCAGAAGCAGTTATCAAATTTCGATTTAAGGAAACGAGAGTCCAAAAAAATGAAAGTAAAGTACAAAGGTGAATCGAGTCACCAACCGTCCCATACCGATTAGAGACAATTGACTGGTCACAGAATCCCATGATCACATAAGAAATTCAAGTATTTACTCCGAAGATTTTCGATAGTTTGATAGTTCGATAAAATTTGGTATATCCGGATAACCATACCACTAGGTAGGTGGCATTTGATAATTCATTTGTTCGATAATCATATCCACTAATCAAGTGGTATTCGATAAAATCAGTAATTCGATAAACATGTAACCGGCTTAGTGATCATGGTAGAATTTCAAAGAATGCAATATTACAACACAACTATGAATCGCAACAGTCATACTTTGCATATCAAACGAACATCTCACATGAAGCTCAATAATTATGTGAGAATTAGCAACAGTAAAATTTATGATTTCGAAAGAAGTGCAAGCGAGTTCAAATTCAATTACCGACCCGAAGTCGGCATACGTTTCAAAAGAATATGAATGTCAAGGAATTTAATGGAAGCCTAACGAATGGAACTTAAAAGATCGGAGACCTAAAAGAGGTATAATCTCTTACCTCAAAATGCTTAGCAACGATAATTCTTAACACACACGATTGCCCTAAGCTCGTTTGCCCGAATCTAAAATAAATAATACTTTCAATTACTAATTACAGTCGATCAACGTTGCGTTAATAACTATTAATTATTAATAGTGTAAGTTAATCATAATTATATAAACCGTTTTAAGAAAATACATATAATTTATTTTCCAGCACTCATCCTAGTGCTTTCATAGTAAAAAATAATAATCTTACTAATCTATTTCTTATATATATATATATAAACCGTTTTAAGAAAATACATATATATGCATATTATATCTATTACAATCCCAAACCAAAACATCCATAATCATCTTTGATACTTTATTTATTTTTAGTTTTTTTTTCTTCCTTTTACCAGTAGATTCAACATAGCTAGGATCAATTAATATTTTATATTATACTACACCATAACAACTAGTGACAAAGAGAAATAGAATACTTACATTGACCTGCGCCGACTCTCTCTTTCTCTCTACCGCCGAGCTATTCCTTCTCTCCTTCTTTTCTGTTTTAGTTGTGCGGTAAAGGGGTTTTCACCCCCAAATGCTTTCTATTATACTCATTTATTAGGTATTTTTGATGTCCATATTTTTGGATTCGCTTCAATGGCGTTTGGGCCTTGTTTAATGGCCCACTATATTTTACAAAATGTCCAAAGAATTGGGCCAAGCCTATGCGCAACGGGCTGAACCCATTCCCTCATGCATAAATAACCCCCTATAGCTCATAGAGAGGGGTTTCTCTCTCTCTCTCTCTCTCTCTCTCTCTCTGATTTAGAATCACACATGCACTTGGGGGCTATGCGGCCTCTCTTTCATACTAAGTGTACTGATAAACACACTAGAGGGTTTTTGGCGAGGGCCCTCCCCACTAACTCACGGTGTTTCGTTTTACAGATCATAGCCAGATATCCACCAACGACAACAACATGACCGTCGGACGGCAACTCCGGTAACCCACATCCACCGCTACTTTTGGCACCCCCGGTCTGATGCTTTTTTAGACGCATCAGTTAGTTCCATTGCCGGGAAACATTTCATTTTGTCCATGACACCGTCGACTACGACGAAGTTCAGTTTAAGGGTGTCGGAATTCACCGTAATAAACGATAAACGGACATTCCTTGAGAACTGACGGAAAAGAGAGGGCGTGGGAAGGTAAACAATTGGTACCATTGAGAGCACCCTGAGCAGACGAAATCAATGATAAATACATCGCTGCCAACGGAGCCCAGTCGCTCCCTCACGCGCCACCCAAAGTAGTTGGAGGCAAAACCACACGGTGACGTGCTGGTGGCATGGTTGAGGGCATTCCTAGTGTACAACAGGACGCAAAAGAGAAAATGGAAGAGCCAAATGCAGCGTCTGAAAGATGCGAGCAAGAGGGGACGTTTTCAAAGATGTTGAGCTTGTTCCTTCATACGCCGCCCAAATGAAGTTATTGCGCATGGAGTTCAGATTTGACCCGGCTGAATCATCTTGTATCACTGTCGTGGCTGATGTCACCCATGACATCATTCTCAGCACTATCAGAGTATCAGGTGCTATATTCCAATTTTGCCCTTGAGTATTTTTTGTTGCTTTGCGTGTGATTATTTAAATTTTGGAATTAAACCACTACCGATAAACCACGATCATTTTAACTGCTAGCATTTTGCTTTCCACGATCAAACACTTCCATTAGATATGGCGTTCTCTAGGGAGTGGGGATGAGCGCACACTCTCCCACATGAACTCATAGTTTGGTGTGTGTGTGTGTGTGTGTGTTCAAATTCATGCATTCATTCATACCATTTGCCAATTGTGTTTGCTTGTGTTTATCGAAATTGGGCTTTGCTTGATTGGGCGGCTGTAATTAATTTTCGCCACCAACAGTTGACCTTCGTTTGAGATATTGTCAGCAAGATTGTAATGTAATATAATATTATACACATGCACATTGTAATATAATGCATGTTGTACGACATTGTCAAATACTTTCCAAATATTTTTGTGTACACAATACAAGAATAATATCATATTGCTTGACACGCAATTAGTGATTATATGATTGTGTTTGGTAAAAAAAACAATTAGATAAAGTAAATTCAGAGACTATTTAGAAAATGTGTTAATACTAATTTGATGCATTTTATTTAATTTTGTAGACGTAAGTTATATACATGCAATGACTCGCAGCGCGGTAAAATATTATCATGAGTCAAAATTTTGACTATGATATTATCTCGAGTCAAAAAAGTTTAATCCCGATAAAATATGCATTGTGATGATATACAATTGATTTTCATAATTATGGGGGTCATGATTATGATTTATTGGTTATTTCATTTTGGGTTTATTACTCATGGCATTTATTATTTAGCATAAAGAAAATTAAATGTGATTTAATAATCAATTATGACATGATATATGATATTATGAGAAACATTAATGTCATATAAAATTGCATTAAATGTTCAATATGCCTCAAGATATTTACTCAATTGACATTGGATATAAGACAATATGATTTGTTTGTTTATAAATCAAAATAATGATATTACGTCATTTTATGTCGTGTTGCGTAGACACCCAGCCCTTTCGATCCAATCAAATAGAAAGCCCCAAGGGGACCACCCCAATTTTATTTTAGAAGGAAATATGTTTGCTTGATTTGCAAATGATGCTCCTAAGGTTTCAGGAGTAAAAGTCCATGTCAAGCAGTAACTACTCAAAGATCTTAGCAACCAGAATAAGCATACCATATGCCAGCCTCTCCCCGAGACCAAACAGTATTGACAACAATACTTCTCGACTTCAAGATGAACCTTTGCATTCGAGAAGTAGGGAACTACACCAAGGAAGGAAAATAATGATATGCTCCTTCCCAAGAGCCACACTTTTCACACTTTTCTCATATGTTGTTCTACGCATGCATGCGCTCTCTACTTGCAAACTCACGACCAGATGATTAGCACCTACCTGTGCTTATGCTCCCCGTTCGAGTTTACTCACGGCTGAGCTTCATATTGTCCTCCCGCTCGAGTTTACTCGCGGTAGAGTTGTACACAGCGCCTGCCTGCACTTATGCTCCCCGCTCGAGTTTACTCGCGGCTGCTGAGCTTCATACTGTCCTCCCACTCGAGTTTACTCGCGGTAGAGTTGTACACAACGCCTGCCTGTGCTTATGCTCCCCGTTCGAGTTTACTCACGGCTGAGCTTCATATTGTCCTCCCGCTCGAGTTTACTCACGGTAGAGTTATATATAGCACTTGCCTGCGCTTATGCTCCCCGCTCGAGTTTACTTGCGGCTGAGCTTCATGTTATCCTCCCGCTGGGTTTTTATGACTTATGAAATAAATGACCTTGTTCAATCTCCATTGATAGTTCATCTTGTAAAGTCAGCTGTTATCTCGATTATTCTTTTTTTCATGATTAAGATGTATCTTTGCTCGTGAAAAAGGGTTGGTTCTCGAGTATGTTATCTCGATTATTCTCTTTTTCACGAGTAAGATGTATCTCTGCTCATGAAAAAAGGGTTGATGTTCGATTATGTTATCTCGATTATTCTCTTTTTCACGAGTAAGAGGTATCTCTGCTCGTGAAAAAAAGGTTGGTGTTCGAGCCAGTTATCTCGATTATTCTCTTTTTCACGAGTAAGAGGTATCTTTGCTCGTGAAAAAAGGGTTGGTGTTCGAGCCTGTTATCTCGATTATTCTCTTTTTCACGAGTAAGAGGTATCTCTGCTCGTGAAAAAATGGTTGGTGTTCGAGCCTGTTGTCTCTATTTTTCTCTTTTTCACGAGTAAGAGGTATCTCTGCTCGTGAAAAACGGTTGGTGTTCGAACCTGTTATCTCGATTATTCTATTTTTCACGAGTAAGAGGTATCTCTGCTCGTGAAAAAGGGTTGGTGTTCTGTGGCGACCCGACTCGGATCCCAAGATGAGACCCCGAGGTCGTGCCGCTTCCAAAAGCACATAATAACAACAAATAGCAAATAGTGGTTAAGGTCATAACGGCGATACACCAATAACTTTAATACATGCGGAAGCGTAATATAATTAAACGGTGGCGCCCGAGCTAACAAGCTCAAACTAACACAACCAAAGAGATAATGAATCTCTTGGTCCAAAAATTAAAATCACGTGACGCAACATTAGGCACGTATAACAAAACCACCTGTCATGCAATAACAATTTATAGCAATTATATACCAAGTCATCGGCGACGTTACAGCCGGAACCCAACATTAAACTAAGTCTACAACTCTAGTCTAACATCCTTAACGGCTAAAAACATGTCGGATAACAAACATAATAAACTAACCAATACATGGTGAAAACAACTAAAGCATGATCATCATAATTACATAAGGCACGACTAACAGAAGTCGGCTCCCAAAAGATTAAGTACTAATTAACATAAGTACAAATATCAAACACATAAAGTCTTGCTACCCCTCATAAAGTTTACATAACTTTATGTTCTCATCGTCCTTGCCAAAAGAAAAGATACTAAAACTACGAGGTAGCAACCTCGTCAAAAGTTTCACCAATGCAACTCGAATATCACTTCGATCCGCTCGCACGACTCGGATCTAGGGAAAACAATCAAAACAAATAGGAGTAAGTCATAAAGACTTAGCAAGTTACTAACATAACTTCCTGTCATGGCATCATGCTCAACAATAATAATTCATGCTATTGGCATAATATACAATTCATAAATAATCATGTGAAGGCATTCATACTTAACAATCTTGAATATCATGTTATCAACAAGTATAACATTTCACTAAATCATTCAACCATCATATCATATCATATTCACGTAGCACATTATTCACATATAAGCACTCGTGAGTCAATTCATATAAAAAGGGATATGATATTGTTACCATTTTCCGTCGTGTCGTTCCTGCAAAAACACGTGCAAATCATATGTCTCCTGGATACCCAAATCTTGGTATCGACGTCCCCGAGACATTCCCCGCTCGAGTTCCATAGTTATCAAAGTCATGTTTCCATACTACAACTAAGATCAACTACTTCCCTACCGTGGCCATCGATAGAGGGGTGTGTGCAACCCGGCGCGGCGATCCATCAAAATCACGAATCCCACAATTCGTGAAGATGATACATCGTCCCGCCAATGACTCAACAAACCGACTCCAGCTGGACTCAAACTTCAAGCACACGTAATACATATTCATATGCTCAAGTAAGTAGGCATGTACTCTACAATCATCTAGTCATGCATTTAAATTCACAACTAGCATATAATCACATTAGAGATATTATTAAGACTCTAATCATCAAGTGTTCATCATACACCTTAAAATGGTTGGAGGCTTAACCTCCATTAATACTACCCCAAAATTCGTAGGACTTAGGCATATCATTCCTTAATGTCATACTAACCCAATGGTTAACTCCGTTGAGTCATAATCAATCTTTCAAAAATTAGGGTATAGAAGCCATTGGCCTCAATACTCTCCTATGTCCATACTAACATCAATAAATAGGTTACTAAGGTCATTAAACCCATAAAACCCCAATCAAACATTTAATTAGGCAACATATAATCAAAGTCACAAATTAGGCATATATATTCATTCTAGCCATTTCATCAAATATGAGTCTAACCATTTCATCAAATATGCTCCCAACACTTAAACAAATAAGATAGAATAATTCATCATATATCTTTACACATGAATATCATCATAATCATAATTTACAACATGTTCATCCAACCAAAAGTTCATCATCTAGCATATAGTAAACATGGCATCTCTACAAAGCCCTAAGTGTTCTCATTGACCTCAAATAGCAAGATTGTTTTCCCTAGGGTCAATGAGGCTAAAATAAATAAGAAGAGATGTTGTAACTCACCTTAAATCAGACCTACAAGAAAGCAAAACGAACATGCAATGGTTGGTAGGAGTTCTACTAGTCCTCCTCTTCACTTCTATGGATGGGATTTGTAAATGGACTCCTCAAGCCTTTATGGCCACCATTGTTGTTCACTCAAGTTGACAAAAGAACCTCACAAGAACTCTCTCAAACCTTGAAGAAATGTTCAGCCACGTTTTTGGAGAGAGAGGCTAAAGAAAATAGGTGTAGTGGATGTATTTGGTCACCTTATGGCTGAATAGTGGGGTGGGAAGGTGTGACCAATGCATGTTGTGCATGTTGATGTTCTTTCTTCCCAAGTGGCTTTCAATCAACTCAAAACTCCCAAAAGATGTTAAGCATGCAGTGGTTGATAGGTAGGACGAATTAGGGTGGTCTAGGATGGGTTTGGGTGGGGTTAGGTGTGGCGACCCGACCCGAATCCCAATACGAGACCCCGAGGTCGTGCCGTCAAAAACCCACAAGATAACTAATAACGGGTAAGGCCATAACGATGATACGCCAATAACTTTCACATGCGGAAGCGTAACATAATTAAACGGTGGCGCCCGAGCTAACAAGCTCAAACTAACACAACCAAAGAGATAATGAATCTCTCGGTCAAAAAAATAAAAATCATGTGACGCAACATTGGGAACGTATACTAAAACCACCTGTCATGCAATATCATTAAATAGCAATTTATATACCAAGTCATCGGCGACGTTACAGCCGGAACCCAACATTAAACTAAGTCTACAACTCTAGTCTAGCATGCTTAACGGGTAAGACATGCCGGAGTAAAACATAACCAACGATATAAATAAATTGATATAGATAGAAACAATATTATTATATTAACATGGCACGACTAACATCCGTCGGCTCACAAAAGACTAAATAATATAAACAAGTACCAATTAAATAATCACAAGGCTTACTACCCATAGTGAAGTTTATATAACTTCACTTCCCAATCGACCTTTCCAAAACAAAGACTACAAATTTATAAACTAATAGCAACTTTCTCATAGAACCACACGTTCTATCGTAGACTCGGCGGATTCCTTCAAATCACTATCTCGACTCGAATCTAAGGAAAACAAGGTAAACATAGTAAGTCATAAAGACTTAGTAAGCTACTAAAGATGCAATGTAATGGCATGGCATTATGCTCAAATAAAACATATACATCTCACATCATGCTCATGATATAACATTTCATGGAATAACTCACCACACAAACCGAAACCTAACCATAGTCTCATAGAACATCATTTGCATAATTCATCATAAGTAATTTATCTCAATAGAATATGATTCTTAATTCCAATACGTTTAACATGTCATCTTCATATTGCAATATTCATCAAAACATCATCCACATAACTCAATTATTCCATGGGTCTCACACTTCATCTTTTAACATGGTTCATATAAGAACTTATATATTAAAGACAATGGTTTGCATTCAAATCATGATTAGCATGTTATATCTCTAGTATAACACAATATCAAAAGTCATCATTTCATTAGCATGTTACATTTCTTATCATAACATTTCATCAAGTAATCATCATCTCATGTATATCATACCATAACTACGTAGCACAACAATTCATACAAGTGCATGTAAAATAAACCACATAAGAGAGAAGATGATTTTCCTTTCCGTTTCCAGCGTGCAACTCCTGCGGAAACAAACGTGTCCTCGATAACCCCATTAGTGGTATCGACGTCCCCGAAACAATCCCGTTCGGGTTCCGTGGTCGAGTCATGTTTACTTACTACAACTAAGATCAACTACTTCCCCACCGAGCGTGGCCATCGATGGAGGGTGTGTGCGACCCGACGCGCGATCCATTGAAATCACGAATCCCAAGTCGTGAAGACAATGCATCGTCTGCCAAAGACTCAAACCAAAAGGCGCCCAATGGACTCAAACGCAAGCACGGGTAATCCATACTCAAATGCTCACCAAGGAAAAGTACAACATCACGCACTAATCCAATCAAGTATATTTTTACTTTTAAACCACATAGTTATGCATTTCTTATGCTAACTAACACATAAACACATTAGAGCAATATTATCAAGTCTCTAATACCCAAGTGTTCTTCATACACTTGTAAACACTCGGAGGTTTAACCTCCATCAAAACTACCATTCCAGGATCTCAATATGTGATTCACTATAATCATATTAGTCCACTAATCGACTCCATTGAGTCATTTCTACTCTTACAAATTTGAAGGCATAGAAGCTATTTGCATCATAGCCCTCCTATTATTCATTGCTATGTTCTTTTAACAACATTATGTAACCCAACAATTCATACCTTCCCAACAACAACCCCCAAATCATCATTCATAAGTCAACACTTAATATTTAAAGTCAACCATCACATTTCAAGCATGTATCTCATGTTAACATTTAATCAAGCATGCTTTCATTCAAAATAACCATTTATCCAAATAAGATGTAAATTCATCTAGCATACTCATAATCAAGAGATAAATCCATCTAGCATGCTCATAACCTTCAATTCATGAATTATTGTTGACCAACATGCTCTTATATGCATAAAAGTCAACTCAACCCAATAAAGTCAAACATAACATTTTATTCATGAAATCCATAATGACAATTCATTATACATGTTCATAATCCAAAATTCATGAATTAAGTAACATCACCCTCTCATATACATGATAGTCAACTCTATTCTCAAAAGTCAAACGAAACATTCAAACATGTAATCTATTGTGAAAATTCACTTATCATGCTTTCAACTAAATTAAAGGTTCATAACCATGCGATAATTCATTATACATGTTCATAATCCAAATTCATGAATTAAGTAGCATCACCCTCATGCTCTCTCATATACTTGATAGTCAATTCTTATTCTCAAAGTCAAATGAAACATTCAAACATGTAATTCTATTGTGAAAATTCATTTATCTGGCGCTTTCAACCCCAAATTCAGTTCTATCTTATACCATATAGCAATATAATTCATTATACATGTTCATTAATTCAAAAGTTCATTAGGGTGATAGTATACATATTCTTCATCATATGCATGATAGTGCAACTACTTCATTCTTAAAGTCAAATGAAACATTCAAACATT
>CM028380.1:120401591-120440823 GCA_013146195.2 Codonopsis lanceolata
TCTTTATAGTGTGAACCATCCCAAAATACTTGCGTTGTTTCATATTTGTTTGTCGTCATTTGATCGTTCTTTACTTGTGATTATCTTTATCCATTTTGTGAGAACTTAAGTAACTTGTAAGGTCTACGGTAGTCCTTATCGACGGACACAGGCAACTACCTTGAAGGTCTTCCGCTATTTTGAATCTTTTGATAGATTGCAAGTATCTTTCAAAGTATTTACCAAAAAGTTTTAAGTGTTTAATAAGCTATTCAACCCCCCCCCCTTCTAGCTTATTATTGTGCCCATTGGGACCCACAGTGAGTATCAAACTATTATGTAAATCTGTAGCGTGTTTAGTTATTACCCATGAATAAGCTTAGAGAAACGGGTTAAGAAAATGTGTCATAATGTCAAGAAGATGAAGAAAATGAAGAACCAATTGATGAATCTATGCGTTTTATTATAAAAGAATGCTAAAATCTACTATTTACTTCTTTAAAATTTCGAACTACTACATCTTTTAAAACAATCAATGATCCCTAACTTATATATATTACAAACAAAACCAATGTTAGTAATCGCAAATAACTGGATTCAAAATATTTTACTCATTTTCATAACTGGGTTCCAAACCTCTAACCTTTTTTGGTTTTAATTTACTTGCTCCTCTTCATCAGACTCGAGGTAGTTACATGTGAGAATCTCTATATTCCCTCCTTTGGCTATTGACTTTATTTCTTGTGCCGCAACTCTCCTTTTATTGAAATAGGTTGTCACCAATCGACATCCATTTAAGTAGTCTTATCCTAAAATTAGATTTTCTCCTTACTTAGTAATTTGCACATAAAGTGTATTGGAACTAAGAAATGAGAGATGTTTAAAGAAAGAAGTTCGACTAAACGAAAGTTAAAAGAGATTTTTATGTCTCCATTTGAGCAAGGCGAGGTGAGTGTGTTTCTTGGTGATGGTGATAACGGTGTTAACGACTGCAAGGATAGTGGTGTTAGGGGCGATGATAACGGTGATTGTAGGGATGACAGTGGTGGTTTAGATGAAATACAACATTATGAGATTTCCAAATCATCAAATTTTCAAAGATCCATGTGAATTTCAGTTTCAATTTGAAAATAAAAAAAATAATAATTTGAGTTTGTAAAAAGTGAAATTTAAGGTTGTGGTGGTGGTATGTTCATAAATGATGGCTTTTGCAAATGGGTTACTTTGAAGGTAGGAGTAAGGAATTAGAAAATGAAATCAAATCAAATCAAAAATTAACTTTTGTGCGAATGGTGAAATTTGAAGTGGTAGTGGTGGTGAGTCTATGAATGATGAGGTTGACGGAAGAAAGTGAATGATGAAATAATAAATTGAATGGAATCTAATTTTTTTTTTTTTGGAGTAATGCATTTGTGTTGCCTTTGAATTTAAAATGAGACAAAGTATAACTATTGAAATAATTATTTATTATTTTAATTAAAATATATTTTAAATATCAAATGGCAAACTAAATTATGAAAACATAATCAAATCTCACTTTGCGTCACAAGTAAAATATGACCAAAATAATCCTAGCATGTATGATTTTTCATTATTATTTTTAATGCCCATGAACGGGAGAGGACAAAGTAAGACAAATATAAAAATTATGTACGAAAGTGAGACATAATAGGTTGGGAAATACATTATTAGAGGTATATGAAAAAATGTAACTATAATAATACATTTGTTGGTGAGTATCAAGATATTAGGCACTTATGTAGCATGTTTAATAATTGCTTGTGAATAATCTAAGAAAATGAGTTAAGACAAAGTGATATAATGTCAAGAAGATTAAAAAAAATGGAGAACTTCGTTGACAAATTTTTGTGTTTTGTTCGAGAAGAACACTAGAATCTATAGGAGATATGTTTGAAGAAAGTTGTTCAATTTAATGGAAGCTAAATATATTTTATTTTTCTATTTTAGCAAGGCAATGTGAACGTATTTCTTGGTGGTGGTGATAACGGTGGTGGTAGTTGCAGGAATGCTGGTGGTGGTGGTTAATGGTAGTGGTGGGAGCGATTGTAACCATGACAGTGGTGGTTTAGGTGTGGAATACGATATTGTTATATTTCCAAATTATCAAAATTTCAAATCTTCATATGGGTTTGGGTTTCAATCATTAAATTTAAAAATTCAAAAAATTGAATTTAGGTTTGTAAATAGTGAAATTTAAGGTTCTGGTAGTGGTGGGTCTATAAATAATGAGTTTTGCATTTGTGTTAATTTGAACGAAGGAGTAAGAAATTAGACAAAGAAATAAAATAAAATAAAAAATAAAGGATTTTTGGGTTAATGATGTTATTTGAGGTGGTAGTGGTGGTAATGGTTGTGGGTATATGAGAGATGATGTTGATGGAAGAAAATGTAGGATAACAAAATAAATTAAATAACTTCTAAATTTCATTTTTTGAGAATAATGTATTTTTTTAACTTTAAATTTAAATATGATACAAATTATAATTACAACATTGCTAGCCTTACAACTAATTTTATAACTTCCCTTACGACTACTAAGTCTTATAAGGATAGTATTTTCCTTATAATTATACCAAATTACAATCTCTCATCCCAAAGTATCCACCAAATCACATAGTGCACCCCAACCTAAGGTTTGTCCCATAATGATATCTGACATTATTATTATTATTATTATTATTATTATTTTTATTATTATTATTATTATTATTATTATTATTATTATTATTATTATTATTATTATTATTATTATTATTATTATTATTATTATTATTATTTTCATATTTTCCACCATAGCCGCGACAACGGTTAGAAAAGTCGCGTTAAATAACACGTGTTCTTCCACGATGTTAACTCGAGGGAAATATTAGGAATTCGATGTAAACTTTGAGGTGCTTAAAATTCAAATGTTAAAATGGAGTGGGGTCCACAATTCTATTTTTTTCCTACTGAAAGAAAATCTAGAGAAAGACCTACCATTTTTTCCGATCTTCACTTTCCACAACAAAAATTAACCCATGACCTGATTTTGGTTTTGTCCACTCCCTCCAAATTTTCTTTTAAATTTCTCTCTTAACCCAGATGATAGATATGTATTTTTCCATTTCATTGTCAATTTTCTTATCTTGATAATGAAAACAAAGTAAACGGAAGATATGTTAAAAAAACTCTTACCCATAGTTACACGTCTCCATTTTCAATTTAATGTATGAAATTGGATCCACGTACCCACCTTCTCTAGTGAAACCCATCTACCACCGAAATCAATCAATTTCTCATCCCCCTTCATCCTCTTACATGACTTTACCTTTACTTTATCTCTCTTAATTCTTTAAATAAACCAACCTGACCGCCATGACAGCTTCTATGAGGTGAAAATCATCTAAAGTCATAGTTTCGTCAAACATCTTCTCAATTTTGATACTTTGTTTTAAACCAAATGCATATCGGCCATATGCCTAATTTTCTCCCGCAAAATTGAAAAGTATTACAATAAAACCCATAACTATTTCTCTTCATTCAAGCCTGTCTGTCTCTTTTTGATGAGCTTGTCAATAAGGTTTATGGGTTTTCTGTCAATTGCATGTTTTTTCAAGGGTTTTAGTAAGTATACTCTATAGCCTTTGATTTCTACTTTTAAGCAGGACTTTAGTAGGGGAGAGAATGAGGGAGATCGGAGATGGAGTTTGGCTAGAATCAAAGGAGAACGACGCTAGAGTTATGATAGGCGTGACCAGAGTGGGAAGGATTTGGGCCGAATATGGGAACTTGCACCCAGAGATGGCGGTGGCTATGGTGGGGCTAACCGGAGATCGCGGCTATTACGGTGGACCCAAAGATGGGAACTTACACCGAGAAAAGAGAGAAGGAGAGGGTGTGAGATTAGTGTTTGTACTTTTAATACATTTACTCCTTAACCAGATAAGAGAAATGACATTTTTGCCTTGTACGTGGAAGACCACGTGCTATTTAACGTGAATTTTTTAACGTCCGTCAATGGTAGGGTGGAAAATGGGGGGGGGGGAAGTAAAGTCAGATACCATTATGAGACAAACTTTACATAGGGGTAAACTATACGATTTTGTGGATACTTAATTTGGGGGGAAATTGTGATTTGGCTCTATACTTATTTTTGAATTATTAAAATTATTATGTTTATTTAAAAACATATCCTAAATACTAAATGGTTAATTAAATAATGAATTTATAGCCAATTCCCATTTTGTGCGCCAAGCAAAATGATCAAAATAATCTTCATGTGGCATGCACATACCATTTTCCGTTACTATTTTTAACACCCATAGACGGGAGGGGGTAAAGTCGGACAAATAGTTAAATAAGTTATGAAAGTGAGACAATTCGTAGGTAGATGTGCAATGTGAGATTTGATGTGTAATTTTGGGAGCTAATCGTATTTTTGCCCCATCGAAATTAGTCCAAAATACAAATTACCCCTAAAGTATCAACCAAATCCACTTTTGCCCACAATGTATTTTTTTAGCATTTCCATATTCCATGTCAAATTTGGTGATGAGATGTCGTGTCTCGTAATCGTAGTGATAAACATGATGTGGCGAATAATGTTTAAAATCGAGAAGTTGTTCCGATCAAATCATAAATAATATCAACTGTGTCGATGAGAAATTTGCTGGAGTTGAAGCTATGGACGATGAAAACAGATTGAACTATGGTTTGTCTCATCATTGTCGTATACGCATGTGATGGATTCAAATATGAGATTTGAAATTCTTGATGTATGCTTGTGTATTATGTTGTGCAGGGAAAATTCTTGGTGTATGCTTGTTGTATGCTTGTGTGTTATGTTGTACGTCTATAATTTTTGGTGGGTTTTTATTCATGACGGCCTTGACACCTAAGTGTGATTATCTGATCTTGAGTTCAATATCTCTGATATGATTCTGCTCTATTTTTATTTATTTTTCTATATAATAATTTGAATAAAATATTAATACACTTTTGAGTTTTATCTCACTTAAAATTTACATACGAGGTCATTGCCAGAGAAGATGCAGAGAAAGCGTTGCCAGAGAAAAAGAAAAGGAAGTTTCTTTTTGGATAATAAAAGCATAGAAAGCATTGCAAACAATGAAAATAACATCATTAACAAAAAAAGGAAGAAGAAGAAGAAGAAAACAAAAGCGTAGAAAGCATTGTCGGAGAAGAAGAAAATGAAGTTTCTCTTTGGGTAACAAAAGCAGAGAAAGGGTTGTTGTGAAAATGACTAAAATGCCATACATGTGAAATACCATGTGCACATTAACGTCAGATTGGTAACCTTCGTCATGGCTAGGGGGCAAACTAAAAAAGAATTATAAAATGAGATATGAAAATGACACAAAACTTAGGTTGGGTGGCAAAGTGGATCTTTATAGATATTTTGAATGAATTTCGTATTTTTAGTGTAAGTATATGTACTTTGGGGTTGAAAGTTTAATTTCTCTAACACAATATATTATTTTCTAAAAGGAGTCATAAATTTCAGAAACGACATAAACAAAGTCTCCAAAAACAATGTGCTTATTTAATATATTAAGTTTGAATTATTTTCAATTCACACACTTATAAAAGTGAATGAATTCATGTTTGGTAATAAAAAAGAGAATGAAAATAACCAACAAAAAAGATAAATTTGTAGGATAAGTTGTTGTACAATGACTAAAAGTATACATTATAAATGACCGGAAAACAAAGCATCAAAAAAGCTAAAAGCACAACAGAACAATTTATAAGTTTCAAAAATTGTAATGATTAAAATACAAAAAAAAATCCAATAATTAAAAGCAAACATAAAAATGAAGAAACTAGCTAGTCATTTAAAAAAAATCATTAGCACAACGTGCAACGCACGTGAATATACTTTGAGATGTGAAAATGATACAAAACTTAGGTTGGGTGGTAAAGTGGGGCTTTATATATACTTTGAGGGAATTTCGAATTTTTAATATAAGTATATATACTTTGGGGTTGAAAGTTTGATTTCTCTAACATAATATATTATTTTCTATAGGGAGTCATAAATTTCAGAAAAGACATAAACAAAGTCTCCAACAATAATGTGTTTATTTAAGATAGTAAATTTGAATTATTTTCAATTCACACACTCATAAAACTGAATGAATTCATGTTTGGTAATAAAAAAAGAGAATGAAAATAACCAACAACAAAAAAAACAAATTTGTAGGATAAGTTGATATACAATGACTAAAAGTATACATTATAAATGACCGGAAAACAAAGTATCAAAAAAGCTAAAAGCACAACAGCACAATTTATAAGTTTCAAAAATTGTAATGACAAATACAAAAAATCATCCAATAATTAAAAGTAAACAGAAAAATGAAGAAACTAGCAAATCATTTTAAAAATATCATTAACACCACGTGCAACGCACGTGAACCTTACTAGTTTTGTTAAACATAAATTATTGTTAGGTCTCCACGTTAACTAAGATCTAGAAAAGTACACGTTGACCCTTAAATTCAGAATTTCTAATTTTAGTGCTATATTTTAATTAGATTTGGACAAGATGAATTAAGACTCCGGTCGCGGATTGGAACTTTTGCTTGGTGCACACTTTGGCAAGGTAAGGGATTATGCATCGTTTAGGTTATTTTGAATTCTCAATTCCAAAATGTTAGGCTTCCGCTATTTCCTTGGCATTTACCTTTCTTTGAAAACGTGTGCCGACCTTGGGTTGTTATTTGAATTTGAAATCTCATCGTACCCGTTCTTTCGTTATTCTTAATTGTGAATTTGCTTTATGAATCTTATAAATTGTTTAAACTCGATGTACGATATTTTATTCGGTTATCATTGTTATTTGATTTTTGTTGAAATTGTATTATATTTTTGAAAAACTCTGTTATGATCACTAAGATAATTTGAATGACAATTTGGCCTGTTAAGGCGACATTACACCATAAGAACTATGGTGGGGTAATCCGGAAATACCATTTTGTTTTTAACCCTTTTGGGGTACTTTGATATTCGGGGTTCCTTGGAGACACTTTTGTTTGGTCTAAAATAACCGCTTATGTGATGATGACATCTTCCTTAATATTTGATATTGATCTGATTGATCCTTGCGAACTCATTAATTATTCTTCGATCAATATATACTTAATCTTGTGGATATCTAGAAAAAAGAATAATAATAATTCTTTTGACGTCTCCATATTTTTATTTGTTTAAAATATATCGTTTGACTTTCTTCCCGGTCAACTCCTCCTTAGAAACCGGAGGGGTTGTATATGAACTTACTGGGCTTTTGTTCGCTCACCCTTTTCGTACTCCTTTTTTTTCAGGACATAAGTAAGGAATGAGAACATGAAAAATTTTGGTTCGGTTCGGTTCGGTCCAATTGAAGAGTTTAAAATTTCGTTATGTCATGAACTATTATTTATAATCGTTAATTGGATTTTTGAGAGATTTATTTAGACCTATGTTTTTATTGTAAGTAAATTTTGGTAAGGGATTTATGTTCGAATATTGGATGTTTAAGTGAAAGATACATTATTTATGCTTTGGGTTTTAGTATGATTTTTGAGTTTATTGGTGACGTGGCCATTATGTGGGCCCCTATAGTTGGGCCTAAATTTTGGGGGCGTTACAGTTAGTGTGGCAGCTTGTTGAACATTGCATAGGTCTTAAACTAGGAGAGTCCTTGTCTTAGTCCTATTCTTATATGATGACCAGCGGACTAGCGATTCATGTACACAAGCACCAGTAGACATTGCTAAGGTTTAATAATTGTACCTTGTTGTTCTGCTGTAATGCTACTGCTGGAGTTCCATGTTGTTCTGCTGCCCAATGTAATTCTTCTACTTCTTTAAATAAATTACATTTGTGTCATCAAAGAACTCCATCTTCATCTATGAAACATATTGGTCTTATTGCTTCTCAATTCAATATAAATTCTGATCACTTCTAAATTTGTGATATTTGTCATTATGCACGGCAGACTAGACAAGCTTTTTCATTGTATGTCATTCGTACGTCATTATAGGAAAAATGACAGAGGAAAAGAAGCTTGCTCAACCAACGCCCAACGGGAAGTTTACTTCGTTCTCTTTTTGTTGGGAGGGGCAATTTAGGATTGATATTATGAAAATGAACTCCAGCGGTTACAAAAAAAAAAAGGGAACTTGTACGGTTGGAAATCTTTCAAAATGTACCGGCCCACAGTTATTCATTTTTTTAAAAAATAATAATAATTACGGGTCGGTCCCTTTTTTAGAAATTATAATCGTTCGAGTGTTCTATTTCTTTTTTCCTAACCGCATAAGTTCATTTATTTTTTCACAAATAAAAAAGAATCTGACCTACTTGTACACTAGTAGATGTACGAATCTGACACAAAGGTAGCCGATTTAGTTGGATTCCTTCTTTATCCCCCGTCTGTATAATCAACAAAATCCTTCTTCTCATAGTCTATTTGCTCCAAGGTGGAATCAAAATGGTTATGAAGACTACCGTTGATAGGGAGTAGTTGGTGTGTGTGTGTGTGTGTCTCTCTCTCTCTCTCTCTCTCTCTCTCTATATATATATATATATATATATACACACACAGATAATGTAATAGATACTAGACTTCCAGTAAAGCCCACCACTTCCACGAGTAGGTGGAGAATTGGAAGGTTGGATTATGTTTTTTTTGTTTACTACCTTTGTTGTGAGACCCCAAATCCTTAAGTACTTGACTCGGTAGAACGTTTACATACTTCCACTACAAGAAAAATGACTTTTTACAACGTTTTTTTGAAAACGTTGTCTAAAGTACAGATAAAACAACGTTTATAGAGAAAATGTTGTGGTTAACTTAATATACAACGTTTTGAAATAAAACGTTGTCTTTTCCATTTAATACACATCGTTTTATTCTTCAAACGTTGTCGTTTCCCTTTGATAAACAACGTTTGCTTTTACAAACGTTGTCTTTGCCGATTAATAGTAAATGACGTCTATTTAGATTTTCTTGTGTTGTCAACCAATTCCACCGAAAAAAAGCGCGGTATTATTTCCCCACTCACCCGCGCTCTAATTTCACAATCACGGCTCTAATTTCACAATCACTCAAAACGTATGCTCAACAGGAAAGAAACCATTAACATCGTCTTTGTCTCTCCCTGCTCGTCTTTCTCTCACGCTCTCTCTTAATCGATCTGCTGCAAGGTAAATCTCCCTGGTCTTTCTCTCACGCTCTCTCTTAACCTGTAGCAGCTACAAGGTAAATCTCAAGGTAATATTTCAATCCAAACTCTCCCAACCGCACTCATACTAATTTCTCCCTTTATCTTCCCCTTTCACGCAGATTTCTTAGACAAATTAACTTTGGGGTTTTAATCTGCGATTGGGGATTGGTTCGTTCATTATTGATCCATGTTCATCTGGTAAGCACCTTTATCTCTTTCCTTACCTAATGTGTGCCCTAAACTCTTCTTATGTAACTATATGCCTTAATATATACATAACCTATGCCCAAGTATGAAATATTTCATACAGCCTACAAGATGTTTGATGTTTGGCCTCTAAGAAAATTCAGCATTGCTGATATGTTTAAGTCATTGTTTTCCAATTTTCTCAATTTAGGTTCTTGTTAGGGGTCTATTTAGATTTTGGATTGTAGTCACTTATTGCTTGATGGGAATTAAGTTGATCCCTGTCACATTGTTTCAAATAGATTGCGAAGTAGAATTACCATCGTATGGATGATAGGCCCATAGCTGCAAGTGAGATAGTTAAGGAATGGATTGGCGCTAGATTAGCAAGGTAGGTGGGCATTTTGAGAGAGAGAAGGGGGGGGTGAGAAGGCTGTAATCAAATTTCTCTTATGAACCCTTGAAAAAGCCTCGAATTCTTATATATCAATGGAAGTCGGTAGCATCCAGGAGACCTCATCGGGAGGCTGGAACCATTGAACCAGCCGCCGGGCTAGCTTGTTATTGAGCTTTCGATCCTAGCCGGCTGGACTTCACTTTCTTGTGTTCTTTTGCAATTTGTTTGCCATATTTTGAAGCCTGTTTTGTTTTTTGCAGTTCGTTTGCCTGTTCTTGTCTCTGTTTGTTTAGCATTTTTGTTCTTTTATTTTACTATTGATATATGTCTGGCCTGTCTTATTCTATGTTCCAGTTGTTTGAATATTGTTTATGGAGTAAGTGTTGAGACATCAAACCCAAACCAATTTTATTTGTGGCATCAAAGTTGTATGTGGCTGCTATAATTTGTCTATAGGTGAATGAACCTGTTTGCAAATCTAATCCCTCGCATCTGTAGATAGTAAAGTTATAGACATATCAGATTATAATCTTCAAACTTCACCTTGGTGATTATTCACTGTTTGTTGTATGATTGATTGGATTGGAAACTAATGAAGAAATACTTTCAAAACAATGAAATATAAATTTAATATTGATATGATTGTAAAAATTGCTAGTTACAATTATCAAAAAAGAAATTTAGTCATGAAAATGTTTGTTAATTTTGCCCGTATGAATTGAAGGAGATCAAAGCTCCATCTTCAATAGGATTGCATAATTTCTCTTGCGGGAATAATTTCCCAAAGTGTCAGAATTTCTCGCGACCTTTGAGAGATCTTAGGTATTTGTGTACTTTCTCAGATGCATTTACATTCATAATAACCATGTTTATAAGTTCACATGTGGCCACGACGTTCATAGTAGTCGTCGTTGTAAGTTTATTTCCTCGATTCACGTATTCCCCTCAGCCATGGTAGGTCTGTAGTAATTTGGTCATAGTATTCTATAGACAACTCAGAATTGAGATCCGTTTGATGCGTTAGAAACTACACTTCAAGATCTTTCTAACCATACCTCTAGCGTAATTTTTGAAATCACGTATTTTAATACGACTTTATGTTCATGTTTAGAGCTTGTTAGCTCGACTCTTCGACTCAAACTACTATTTAACAAGTGTTTGTCCTCTTCTTATGTTAGTTTCAGCGGCACGACCTTGGGATTTTGTATTGGAATCCGAGTCGAGTCGTTACAGTTGGTATCGAAGCTTAAGTTAGCTATAAGCCAGGATAGGTTCCCTGGCCTAGGTTGGGTTTGGGTTATTGTTGAGTATTTACCGTCGAGTGTTGTGTATTGTGCTTTGGTGGCATGTTCTTTTAACAAGTGTAGGACTTGGAGTACTAAGTCCAGTTGGTTTAGATTGCCGTGAATGCAAGCTTGTGTCTAGGAGTATTATATTCCTCCTATCTCTTTTAAGTTGCAGTTATACCAAGAGAGTGTGTTGCGGTTCCGTAGAACCATTGTTTCTTAGTCTGTTATTGTGATCGGATAAGTTGAGATCATCGGTCCCGAGAGTGATCTTCTTGGTGTTCATTAGATCCAATGCTCGTTGTTGTACGTTTCGAGAGCGGAGTGACTAAGCCTCCCGTAGTACCTAGTGTATTCCATGATTTCTATATAAGTATATATAGTTATTGTAGTACCTAATCGTGTGTGCTCGTGTTACCTAGTGACTTGGAGATGTTGGTTTACTTTGATTTAAACCTAATACATTGATGAAAGTATTAGTATTGTATACTTGCATAGTAGATTAATATACCATGTACATGCCTATATATTACTATATTATGTGTGCTTGAGACCGTGATAAATGATGCTTTTATGTGATTCACGAACACCCCGCATCCTATACGCCAAAAGCTTTTGAAGTCACTTCAAAGGCCCCTGACTTGATTATCAAGAGGTCTTCGTCGGAGAACTAGAATGGTATAAGTTAGATTTGAAATTGACTGAACCCGTTACCAAAAATGTAATGAAACAGAAAATGGTGTATTGTTATACTCGTGCAAATATGTACATTATGCATATGAAAGTTGTACTATGAATGTGATGTCTTGCTTTAAGCAGTTCTTACATGTGCAGTTTGTTCTGAATGAGTAATTTAACGTGGTAAATGCTCTTAATAATAAATGAATATTGTCCTGAGATGAATGTTAATTGCATGATCAAGTACATGTTTAATGTATGAGAATATGATGAACTATAGAGATTTGTTTATAACCGGAGTATTATGTTAAGCCCGGGAAAATTTGGTTTGAAAGTTGTATTTTTGTCGAGAGTAAAGCATGACTCGATATAGATATTTGATTGAGATAACATTTGAGAGTTACAACCAAGAGAGGAGACACACCATAGATGTCTTGTAACACCCCGGATTCTTGCATGTGCATTGTGTGCTTGCCTTCATGTTTTCTTGTTGATTGTGAGCATGTTTACTTAGTTTATAAATGTTTTAGAAACATTCATAAGTCATTCATGAAGTTCTTAACATGTTTAGAATCATGTATGCTTGCTTGTTGAATCGCCGGTTCGATTGCCTTGTTTTGGCCTTAGCGATTTTTCCCTCGTTGCTCGTTTTGCTTCTATTTCGTCGTGCGAAGTGTTCATTGAGTTCTAGGCTTTTTATTCAGGTCATAACCATGTTGAAACAAGCCTTTTCCATGACCATGTTATCCTAGTTTGATTGGTGTTTGATTCGTTAATCATTCGTCGCTTGATTCGAGCCTTGTTCTACCTTGTTCCGGTTGTTGTTCGGGTGCGTTTCCGACTTGTTTTGGGTTGGGTTAGACCTTAGAATGGTTGCCCATAAGTTGGGACCATTTAGGACATGTTTAGACCAAGTTTTGAGGACATAAAGAAGGTCCAGAAGCCCAGGCGCCCGCCTGGCATCTCGTGAGCGCCCGCCTCAAGTTGCAGGAGCAATTACAAAATGAACAAAATCGGAGATGGGCTCGAAGATGAGGCGCCCACTTTGAGAGAATGTTGAGGCGCCCGCCTCAACATCGGACACACTACGGGATTTTTCCCCTGTTTTGATGTTGAGCGACTTTTACACCCAAACCCCCTATCTAAACCTTTCCTAAACCTCCCTAACCCTCCTTGATTATGTCCTAACATTAGTTGGAAGTTAGTTAAGGTTAGATTAGTGATTGATTACCCCTAATCTCTACTAATTGTACTTGAGAAATGTCTTTTGTGCCCTCCTCATTTTGGGGGTATAAATACCCAAACCCTTTGCATTCTTCAGTAAATCCTCTCATTTCTTCTCCTCCTTCTTACGTATTAGAGAGAGAGAGAGTTGGGGGCTTGAAGTTTTGAGCCCTAGCTTCTTCTTCCTCCGATTTACGAAGATCCAACCGTCCGATTGCCGCCAAACTTCGGATTCTTGACGTATGCGACGGGTGGAACAACTTCACCGTTTGGATTTTGATTCTCTTGAGTTTTCACTCAAGCTAGGTAAGTTACCTCCTTTCTTCCTTGTTCTAGTTCTCATTGACCCTAAGGAAACAAAGTTTATGATGTATGAGGTCAATGAGGACACATAATTGCTTCCTATGCCTTCTACTTGTATTTTAAAAGTATGAACTTGCTAGGAGCATGTATAGGATGATTTCTTGCCTTTGGAAGTTTATATTACTCTTTCATCTTGTCTATTTAAGGTCTTGAACATGTTAGAAACATGTATTACATGTGTTGCTTGAACAAGTGCTATATGAGAATGCCCTAATTTGAGCCTACATTGTATGTTGTTAAGTTGTTATGTGTTCTATCCTCAAAGTTGAACTCTATGATGTATATGAATCACATTGCAATGCTTTGGTGAATTTATAACCTAGTTGAACTTAGAAATGGCCTAGGTTGGGTTATGAAGCACATAGCTTCAATTTCTCCAAAATTGGGAATTTAGAGGAAAGACTCAACGGAGTCGACTCTAGGGAAGAATTGAACATGTGGAACTCTAATTTCAATCCCTACGAAGTTTGGACACCGTTTGATTGAGTTACTCGAATATGAGCTTGGTTTAATTGTTTGCAACAAGTTGATATGTATGTTGGGTTTTGAGCAATTAGTTGCCTTGACATGATTTATGGTAGAGATTCATAACCTACTTTGTCGGATGAGTTCGCTCTTGTCGAATTCGGTCCTTAATTGGTTTAAGTCAAGTAAATATCTACTTGTGCATCACATTGAGTCCAGCTGGCATTATTTGGTTTGTTTATTAGGTCAGGGTGGGACGATGCATCGCCTTCACGAATTATGGGATTCGTGCTCGCTATGGATCGCCGCACTGACCTCACACACACCTCCATTGTTGGCCGCATGGGGAAGTAGCCCTTTGCGTATCAATACGTGCTGCATTGGCTTGCTATCTAGATCGAGTAGGCTCTCGATAAAAGTCGATGTAATCACCGAGCATCGATGTGGCACAATCCAGTATAATAAAGTTTATTGCAGGAGCTACGAAGCGGCCGTGACTATATCATATCCTACTTGTATGATTTATTTTACGCACTTACGTGAATAATGTGCTAAGTGTTATATGATGATCATGTACCCTAATTGAGATAAATGCTATGCTATGACATGAACATGCATAATTGGTAACTTACTAAGTCTTTCGACTTACCCTATTTGTTTGCTTTGTTTTCCTTAGATCAGAGCCGAGGAGACGTTCCACGCTAGACTCGCCATACTCACGCTTGGTTGCTTGCGAGCTAGAGGTTGTTCTTTTGGGTTTAGTAGTTAGTCTTTTGTTTTTGGCAAGGACGTTGGGAAGCAAGTCATCTAGACTTGACTTTGGGTTTTGTTGTTGTAGTAAACTTGATACTTAATATCTTTTGTATGCCGACTTATATGTCGTGCTTGTTTATATGTTAATGGTTCATTACAGTTTCTTCCGCTAAAGCTCGTTTAAAGTATTATTGTTGTTGTTGTCTCCGGCATGTTGTGGCCGTTGAGGTTTTATAAGCATGTGTTAATTGTAGGAGTAGTTGTTGGGTTCCGGCTGTAACGTCGCCGATGACTTGTTTATATTAAGTTGTTTTTCCGACCAAGTGTAGCCGAGATGTTATTCATATGCGATGTTGCGCCACATGAATTTCATACATCTACTTGCGCATGCTTGTGTTATTGTCTATTTGGACGGCACGATCGGGATCTCACATTGGGGTCCGGGTCGGGCTGTCACATGTCTCCTCGATTGTGATAGTAGGTTGAGTGTCGACTTTGTCGCTCGATTTAAGAAATATTGAATTCGAGGACGAATTCTTTTGAGGAGAGGATGTGAGACCCTGAATCCTTAAGCACTTGACTCGGTAGAATGTTTACGTTCTTCATTCTTTCTCGCGACCTTTGAGTGTGACGACCCAACCCGGATCCCAAGACGAAATCCCAAGGTTGTGCCGCCAAGAATACAAATAACAACAAACACGTAGCAAATAATGGGTAGGGCCATAACGGCGATACACCGACAACTCAAAACACATGCGGAAGCTAAATGAAATAAAACAGTGGCGCCCGAGCTAACAAGCTCAAACTAAAAACAACAAAAAAGATAATTAATCTATCGGTCCAAAAATTCGACTCGCGTGCCGCAACATTGGGCACGTAGGACAAACTCCCTGTTATGCAATTCAAATATAGCATAAAATAAACCAAGTCATCGGCGAAGCTACGGCCGGAACCCAACATTAAACTAAGTCTAAGACTCTAGTCTAACAACTCAACGGCTAAACACATGCCGGAGAACAAACATAATATTTAACTAGCAATACAACATGCTAAACATAATCACCAATTAACCAAGCGCGACTAAAACCAGTCGGCTACCAACAACATAAGTACTAATAATTATAAGTACTAACAACAAGTAAGCATATGGAAGTATAACCATAAATATACATCAAGCACGACTTCTACTTGTCGGCTACCAAAAGAATAAACTAACAACACAATTACAATATTACAATCACATTAAGGTTTGCTACCCAATCATGAAGTTTACATAACTTCATTTTCCCAACGACCTCACCAAAAGCAAAATAAACATCTAAGTAGCAACCTTGCCAAAAGAATTCCTTGTCAACGTAACCTCCTCGATTTACTTGGATCCGCACGCACGACTCGGATCTAGGGAAAACAACCAACAGATAAAAGTAAGTCACAAAGACTTAGTAAGTTACTAACCATAACTTCCTATCATGGCATAATGCTCAATCATAAATTACATCATGCTATCATCATGAAATAATCATTGTATTAAAATTCATGTCATGGCATTCATGCTCAACCATACTAAAACATGTTATCATTATAGTATAACATCTCACTAAAATTCATGTTAAGGCATATTAGGCTCAACAATAATAATACATGTCACTACTATAACATAGCATCCCCATAATATTCATGTGAAGGCATATAAGCTCATCAACCATAAGTAACATGTTATCCATAAGTATAACATTTATGAAACTAATACAACCACCATATCATATCCAAATCACAAAGCACATAGTTCACATAAGTACTTGTGAGACAATTCATATAAAAGGGATATGATACCATTACCAATTCCTCCGCGCGTGTCGCTCCTGCAAAAACACATGCAAAACCTTTATGTGCCCTCGATATCCCTCTCAGTAGATATCGACGTCCCGAGACAGATCTCCGCCGAGTTCCATAGTTATCAAAGTCATGTGTATTACTACAACTAAGATAAACTACTTCCCCCACCGTGGCCATCGATGGAGGGTGTGTGCAAACCGACGCGGCGATCCATCGCGATCACGAATCCCACAATTCGTGAAGGCGATGTATCGTCCCACCAAAGACTCAACAAGACGCCCGGTGGACTCAAAACCCAAGCACAAGTAATATATACTCATATGCTCAAAACAAGTAGGTAAACACTCTACCATCAAACTAGTCATGCAATTCATCCACAACTAGCATAAATATCACAGCGAGAATCATATAAGCTCTCATAATCAAGTGTGCTTCACACACTTCAAAACTTCTTGGAGGCTCGACCTCCATGAATTCTACCCAAAATTCGTGAGGACTTAAGATTATAGTTCCTAGGATTCATACTAACCCAAAGGTTGACTCAGTTGAGTCAATCTAGATTTTCAAAAATAAGGGTATAGAAGCATGGGCTTCAATATCCCCCCTATGTTCATAACTATCGCCAATAATCATGTTCCCAAGTTCAATGAACTCACATAAACCCAACAAAACACTTAACAATGCATCATAGAACCAATTGGTAAATTTGTGCATAAACTCATTTAAATCACTTTACCAATCATGCTTTCCAAAACTTGAATAAATTATATAACATGTATTAATACACTATACTATACATATATAACACATTATTCAAGCTTAACATCATGCTCATTAAGCCAAATCAACATTTGGGCAAAAACCCCTTCCAAGTATCTTCACCAAATCATGCTCAACATACATGAATAAATCACATAACAATGTTTAATATACTACAAGAAACATGAATAACATGATAATTAAGCTTACAATCATGTTTAACAAGCCAAAACATAATTAGGGCAAAACCCCTTCCAAGTATCTCTACCAAATCAAATTCAATACTCATGGATAATTCACATAGCCAAGTTCAAAAGACTATTTAACACATGAATTTCATGATAATTAAGGTCCCAAGTAGGTTCACCCAAGAATCTTCATCAACTAGAAACCTAGGGTTCATGGCATCTCTACAAGCCCTAGAAATTGCACCCATTGACCTCACTTAGCAAGATGATTGTTTTCCCTAGGGTCAATGGGGCAAAAATAAAGAGGAAGAGAGGTAGAAACTTACTTATGTTCAGCCCCTACAAGAAGAAATCCCGAAATTCCTTGGTGTGGTGTTGTTCTCCTTGACCTCCTCTTCAAAACTATGGTGTAAATTGGGGGAAGAAGATCCCAAGCTTTGGTCTCCAAGGTGGAACCCTCAAGAACCCTAGAAAGTCTCCTCTCAAGCTCTCAAATGTGTCTCCCACGTTTTTTTGGTGAAGTAGGCAGAAAATGAGAGGTTAAGACAAGTGTTTGTGGCTTATATATGTTAGAAAGTAAGTGGGTTTGGGTTAGGTTAATGGGGGTGTTTCTCTTTAATTAACTCCTCTAATCCACCTCCCAAACTCAATTAGATGGTTAGGACAAGTCTTAAGACACTTAGGAAGGTTTAGGATTAGTTTAGGTTGGGTTTGGTTGGGGATAGGTTGGACAATACCTCAAATTACCTTCAAAATCCCGTAACAGGGAATGCTGCCCATGCGCTCGCATGGGGGAAGATCAAAGCGACCGCATGGTCCCTGATATACACAATCTCAACCTCGTTGCTTCCTTGCTCGGCCTCGGACTCTCCCGCATGCATCCTCGAGTCCTCCCAAGCCAAAAAGGTCTACATTTCAACCCTAAAGACCTCCAAATCATAATCAAAGCAATCCATGTTCAAACCTCACTCAAACATGGCCAGAACTCAGCGAAACACTCCCGACGGCAGCAGAAAAAGTCAAATGGAGAAGGGTTAACGCCCGAATCAAACTAGCAACCAAACCGACGATGCAACTAGCATTCAACCAACATCTAAGGCATGTAAATGATGTTATGAATGGCCTCTAACAATTATCCACATGTTTACAACATAAATCATAAACCCGAGATTCAAAGTATCTCGTGAAGGAAAGATGCATACGAGCATCTCAAACGACGTCAATGAACATGCTATTGACTCTGAACATATGAGTGAGCTAAATTAACATATTTATGATGATTATGAATGTATGAATTCATGCATAACACAAGCAAGCCATAATTTTAGGGTTTTACATTGAGAGATCCTAGGTATTTGTGTACTTGCTCGGATGCATTTACATTCATAATAACCATGTTTATAAGTTCACATGTGGCCACGACGTTCATATTAGTCGTCGTCGTAAGTTTATTTCCCCGATTCACGTATTCCCCTCGGCCATGATAGGTTTGTAGTAATTTGGCCATAGTATTCTATAGACAACTCGGAATTGAGATCCGTTTGATGCGTCAGAAACTAAACTTCGAGATTTTTCTAACCATACCTCTTGCGTAATTTTTAGAATTGTATTTCAGTACATCTGCATTTTTAAAGTTGACTGAATAACTTATTCTCGGTATTTCCAGAAATTTGAGTTTTGCCTTGTTTATTGGATTTACTTTGAGACCCTTAATGAATCCCACCAAACCTGACCTTAGACCTTAATTAGAGTGTATTAAGCCTAAGTGAAAATTTTAGCGCTAAGTCCTCAATTAGGGACTTAATCTCACTTAAAAAATTGGCCTATAAGAGCTTGACACTTGTTTTTCACTCACTCCCTAACCTTTGTGACTTGAAATATTTGATTTTCTCCACTCATTACACCTCCTACCTTAGATATTTTCAGCCACCATTGATGAGAGCTTGTGTGTGGGAGATTCTAGGTGAGATTAGAGTGTGTTTTGTGATTTCCCGAAGATCCGGCCACCAGATTTTGGATTCGAGACCACCTAATCGTAGCTATCGATGAGGAGACTACTAATCCTTACTTTGTTTTCATTTTTCTCAGCCTTTTCTAGGCTTAAGGTATGCTCCTAATCTCAGAAAATTTGTATGTTCAATATAATGACATACTTCCTTCATAATAGTTGTAGTATACATGCTTAGGAAGACTTCTTGTGAAGTAGAAATCTTTATTTCAACAAGTTATAAATCTGAAAATTTTGGGGTTGCTTTGTTAAGTTATTAATTTGGGTTTGGTTAAAACATGAATGTGGTTCTAATTGTGCTTAGGAGTAATTCTTGTGAAGGAATTCATTACAATTGTTAACTTTAAAGAATTTTTCATGTTAGGGTTAAATTCTGGAAATTTTGGGACTGCCCTCTAGACTTAATAGATTGAGTTTGTGTATAGCATTAAAAGTGTTCTAAACATGATTTGGAACAACTAATGTTCATGGACTTGTTGCAATTGGGAAGTATTTTTAATAAATCACGAACCATGGCTGCGACAGTGAGATTGAACAAGGGAAACTGATTATTAACATGATCTTAATGTGATCATAAATTGATGAATTCATATCCAATTGAAGTTTTTTAAAATGGTAAACTCTAGATAAAAGAGTCTAGTTTTTGGAAATGTAAGATAAGTGTCATTTGGATCAATGAGGAATTTTTGGTGAAGTTTGTATGATAGACATGCAGTACAGGTCACAACAGAAAATCAGATTTCTGACATGAATTTGGAGGGACTGTATTTTGATGAATACAAGTCCTAATGGAGTAATTTAAAAGTCTAAAGTATAGTATCAAGAGTCTAGTTTCATACTAGGAAATAATTTCCTCATTTTGAGTTGTGAGAAATTCATGGTTGAATTTACAAGTTGACGAAGTAGAATGAGCCACAACAGAGAACCAGATTTTTAACATGAACTTGAGATGACTGTATCCTGAAGAATACAAGTCCAAATGGAGTGTTTTAAAGTTCTAAATTATAGTTCCAAGAGTCTAGTTTTGGAATATATAAAATTCATAAAATTTGGAGTTGTGAGGAATTAATGGTCAAATTTATAATTTGACTGGGCAGAATAATCATAACAGAAAAACATATTGTTAGCTTGATCTTGATATGATCATAGATTGATGAATACAAGTCCGAATGAAGTGATTTAAAATCCTAAGTTATAGTTTAAAGATCCTAGTTTCTGAATAAGTAAGATTCTGAACATTTGAAGTTGATAGGAATTTTTAATGCAATTAGTAAGATTGATGTGCAGAGTGATTCGTAATAATTGAACTTGTTAAGGTTGGTGTTTGTTTAATTCGTGGACTACTATGGATTTTGGAAGTTAGGATGAATTATCATTCTAGGAAGATTTTCTTATTTATAACCTAAATGGTTTAATGATCCCAGACTAACAAGGTAGCCTTGGACAATATGTGATGGGTCGATTGTTTAATTCATAACTTAGAATGGTTTTTCATGCTAGAACGTGAATTTCTATGCTTACTTGAGATTATGACTAAAAGCATAATTCTGATATTGGTTAAATATTGAATCCTCTATGTTTAGTTGATAATATGACTTGATGAAGCATATTGTATATTCTTGTTTAAATCTTGATTTCTCTTGAATACTTTAAAGTCTCATTGAAGTTTGATTTGTCTACTTGTATTGAACTTAAATTTCACTAATATTATGAACTCATTGAACTAGGATTCCTAAATGGAACGAGAACCTAGCTATGCCTTAAATGAGAACATAGAAACGGGTAAAAAATGCATATAACATTTATACCCTATTTGTATAAAACTGTAGTAAGGACTCAGCGGAGTCAAGTTAAGGAACAATTGAACCTTACAAGGATCGTGGTGAGATCCTATGATAATTATATTCCATTTGACTAGATTACTAGCTTTTGGGACTTGAATAAAATAGAGTGAACAACTTGACATTTATGATTTAGAGACTCAAATGAGCTCCTATTGTGGTTTTGTGATTATTGTAATAATGTGCATAATCGTATGAATTTAGTAGATCATTATATCTACTTGAGAATTTGTAAGTAAACATCTACTTGTACATTGCATATAAGTCTAGCTGGTATTTGTTGAGTTTTACGCTGAAGGTGGGACGGTGCATCGTCTTCACGAATTATGAGATTCGTGATTGCTATGTATCACCGTACCAGATTCGGTTCACACACCCCTCCATTGCTAGCTACTGTGGGGAAGTAGCCCCTTTGTCGTAACCAAAAGAGCGCATTGGCTAGTGCTATTTTCTCGAGTAGAGAGCTCATACCCGAGAAGAGAGCTCGGTACTTTGATACCCGATCACGGGTATCACTGGCACGATATGATTAACAGTTGTGATTGCAGGAACAATACGACGGCAGTGATTTGGTATCTTCTCTATCCCTTATGTGGCTTACTATGGGTACTTATATGATAACATAGTGTTAGTTGAACATGAGATCTAATTGGCCGTGTTTATCTTAATTGTGTATTATTTAAATACTTAAGGTGTATATATGTAAGTATACATACTTGTACATTATGATTTTTATGAACGATATGATATGTATATATTTAAATATACATACTTGTACTTGATGAATCTATGAAAGACTTGATGTGTATATATATAAATATGCACACTTGTATTTAATGATTCTGTGAACAGTTTGATTAGTATATATATAATTATATATACTTGCATATGATGTTTTTATGGGAACTTTGTTCTAATTCATTTGATTTGTGTTTGAACAGGGAATTACACCCTGGTTCATTTGGACGGTTTAGTAAGTAAGAAGAAATGATTATCTTGTGGAGTATCAAAACGATACGACACCTCTTCACGGTTTTCTGTCATTTCTAAAATGACACCATGATTATTTTTATGTTACATAATTATATGTTACATATCTCTTGTAGTACCATATTAGGTCATTATAACTCATTCCGTACTTTGGTTTCTAGTTGCAGTAAATTGGTAGCCGTGTTGAGGTCGAGTAGATCGTGACTGTAGTAGAGCGCAGCTGATCGATAGATCGAGATTAGATCGTGTGGTTCATGCTACTAGCAGCAGACTTCTCCGAGTAGTAGCTTGTGGAGTCCTATTTCTTTTTAGCATCGTCATCTGTATATTGTACTTACCATTCTTGTGAGATCGATTTTGTAAAGTTATTTAGACTTTACGGTCGGGTAGAGTACTAGGGTATTTGTATTGATTCTTCCTTGGGTCGACGTATTGTGTCGTCCCATTGTTCGTGGTTATATTATTTATTTCAGTTGTCTCCCGGGCACGCAGTAGCTTTGGGGATTTTCTTTATTCTAAATTGTTATAGTTGTTGGTTAACCCCAGTATGCTTTAGCCGTGGGTAACTGTTATCAGGTTGGTTCTCTGTTGAAACGCCGGCCTGGAGTGCCGATGGTTTGTTCAGCGTCTACAATGTTGCGGCACGCGAGATTTGTTTTTCCCCCTTTGAGAGAAAATGTCTCTCTTGGTTTCTTTGGCTTTGGATTCGAGCTTCATAGCTCGGGACTTCATTTCCTTATTACTTTCACCAATTCGATTTTTGAAATCCCGTATTTTAGTACGTCTTTATGTTCATGTTTAGAGCTTGTTAGCTCGACTGTTCGAATCACACTACTATTTAACAAGTGCTTGTTCTCTTCTTATGTGAGTTTCAGCGACATGACCTTAGGGTTTTGTGTTGGAATCCGGGTCGGGTCGTTACATTTGTTGTTTGCTTTTTTGACGTTTCAAGAATGATTTCCAGTTATTTGATTTTGGAGTCTTTTTTTGGTTTGTTGGAGTTGGGTTGTAATTTCAAAAATTGGGTTTTCAATGCCTAATTTTGGCATTGTGATGCTCAAATTTGAATAGACTTCAATTGTGCATTGTGATGCCCAAATTTGGGCAAGGGCTTTGTGCATTGCGATGCCTATATTTGGACATAATTCAATTGTGCATTGCGATACAAAATTGGGCAAGGATTTTTGTATTGTGATGCCCAAAATCGGGCGAGGATTTTTGCATTGCGATACCCAAATTTGGACAAAGGCTTTGCCCTTGCGCCTTTTATTCATTAATGGTATTTTGGTAATTTTTCTCCCAAAAGTATATTTTAACGGTTGAAAAAAAAAATATCGTAGACTTTTGCGGTTAACATTTCATCGCATGGTACTAGCCCGAATTTCTCCATTTTTTTTAATAATTAAACTTTTCAAACATAAACTTTTTGGGTGGAAGAATAAGTATAATTTTTAGGGGTAAATTCGGGCCAGTCAAACTTTCAAAAGTTTTTAATCACTCAAGTCCATCATCTTTTGTTTTTAATCGGTAAAAGTCATTTTTGTAGTCGAAAATACTACGATACCCTTAATGAGTCTGAGTCACACTACAGATCACTCACTCAAATGCACAACACTACATCAAAATTTACACCGCAATGCATCAATTTTACACCACGATGCATCAATTTAAATTCATAATCCAATTTTTGCACCACAATGCATCAATTTTTACACCGTGATACATAAATGTAAATCCCTCATCCAATATTGCCTCGCGTTGCATCACTTTTTTGCTCCGTGATGCAAAATCATAATGAACCAAACCTTCATGTCATTCACCTTTTTTTTTATCTCCTTCTTTGTAAGCCTTCTTCATCCCCTTCCTTCTCCGCCTTCGTCCTTACTGAAAAATCTTTCAACCCATCACATGTTCATTACAATTTCCAATTTAATGAATCTCTCATCCAACCTTTATCCTTGTTTCGTTGTGTACAATTGTGATTTTCGAATTTAAAGTGTTGACCAGAATTGTGAAAAAAGATGATCTGAACATTTTAGAAACGTTATTTCAAAATAAACTATATCTATTGGTAAAAAAGAACGCTAAACTCGGGAGAAAAATGTATGACTTTTCTTCAATCAATAATGGATACCTAAGTTTAGCTAAATTGATGAATAGTCAATGGACAACCCCACTGCACATTGGCTCAAAGCCAGTGGTTTGAGGCCCAAAACTGTATGGTGGTTCGTCCTCATTATGATGATATTAATTGATAAGGACAAGGTTAATGACAGGGGTCAAAATCAAATTTTGATATATATATAGAAGCTTATTAGGCTCTCAAATTGTTAAACTAAAAGATATCAAAATTAGGTATGGTACTAATTTGATATCTCTTTTAGTACCACACCTAATTTTAATACCTTTTATTTTGATAATATATTTATGTCATAATATGTGTTGGTAAATTATTATATATTAATATTTTAATTTTAATTTTATATTATGATATATGTTGGATATATTTTTTATTCAAAATTATTTTTATATCAAATTTTGATACCTATGATTGGAGATGATTATTTGATACGTATGAATAGTAACCAATAGGTATCAAATTTTAGTTTTGATACATATAGGCAAATATCACCATTGGACTTGTCGTAACAACTTGCCCAATTATTATATCAGCCTCTCATTTTCTGGAGTACATTTTACGGAAAAATATCAAAATTCGCCCTAAAAGACTGCATACTTAATCCAAGTAAATACAATTTCATTAAAGTGTTTGAAATATCAACTTCTTATATTTTTAGTATTAAAAAGGTTAACTTTGGATTTTATAAATAGAATGATTGTTTTGAGATTTATTTTTGGTATTTCAAGATGAAAATGTTGATAAAGATGATGATAATAATACTGCTCTAATTATAATAATAAGAATTCATTATTACTTTTACTCTTATTATTATTATTATTATTATTATTATTATTATTATTTTTATTATCATTAGCATAAAATAAAAGAAAAATAGTTTTCATTCTACTGAAAGCTTAAGACTATAATGATGCAAGTAAAAAACACTTTTAGTAAGACTTTTTGGTACTCTCTCGATCCCTAAATTATTATCTTACATTTTTTTTGTTCATTCCAAAAAACTTGTCTTGGTTGTCAGCTTTTCTTTTTAGTAAAACACTTTTACTATTTTATCTTAAGTTTTCTTACTACTTTGATAATGATCTCACTTGTGCGTATGCTTTAAAAGAAACTAAATATTATATTAATATTAATCATCAATTAATTTGTGTTTTGGGTCAAATATGAAAATAATTTAGGATGGAGAGAGTTTTTTTTCTTGTTATTGTTGTTGTTGTTGTGTTGCTCATATATAGTGAGCGTAATGTTATTTGAGTGAGAAGGTGCATTATTAGAAAAGTGTATTTGAAAGTGCAATAGTAGCTAAGATTCAAAAATAAATGTCCATGCAACTCAGAATATAGTTGCCTTCAGAGGTGCATTGACCAAACAGATTAAATAACAAACATCGGAAGACTTTATCAATAAAGCAATAATCAAAACAAAGATTTAAACTTTCAATCTACAAGTGATACTTATAGACGCACTATGGCCAAAACGATTTCATTATAAAGATTATGTCTTGCAAAAAAATAGTGAAAACTAACAAAATACCAACATAGGTGCTTAATACAACACATATAAAATACTTAATGCAATACTTTTTGAAAAAAGTTTACCAATTTGCCCTTTGTTCAATTTATAATTAAATGAGTAAAAAAAGCAAGATTGGTGGTGGAGGTGGGCGGGAGGGAGGTGGTATATAATTAAATGAATTTTTTTTTTCTGGGCGGAGATGGTGGCGGAGGCTGGGGGGAGGGACTGGGAAGTAGGCGGGCTTAGTGGGGAGGGTGGGGAAGGATTGGGCTTGGCCCAAGCGAGGGGGGCCGGGGGAGGGATTGGGCTTGGCCCAGCGATGTGGGAGGGCCGGGCGGGGCATGGGCGATGGGCCGGGGGTGGTCCGGGCGGGGATGGTCTCGTTGTTCAATGTTTTTTTCTTCTAATTTTATTAATGGTAATATAGTATTTTTACAACAAAAAGTGTTGCATTAAGTATTTTATAGGTGTTGTATTAAGTATTGCCTAATACCAAACCCTCTAACAAGACTATGTGCTCGTTTGTTGCAGCTTATTTGAAGTGACTTTTGGCTTTTGGCTTTTGAAAATACATATTTAAAGTATTTGTTTCAGCTTATAAGCTAAAAGCCAATAAGTAAGGTACAACACCCTTTATGCATTGAAAAGCCAAAAGTCAAAAAGCCAAAATTTTAAGCTTTTTTGGTTTTTTTTAAACATGAAGACAACTATGCATTTATAAATATTTAATTGTCTTCATTTCATCCTTTTATGAAATATACATAAAAATATGAATACTAATTTTCAAGTTTTTTAACAAATAATTATAACGACTCATAAGTTTTTATTGTAACAAACATCATGCAATCAAAAAGTCATTTACCGCCTTAAGCAATCACCATAAGTTATAAGCCATCAGCCACAACAAACGAGCCCTATGAAGTCTATAGAGGAAACCCACAAAAACACTATAAAGCAAACATGAGATTAAAAAATAAGTTTTCTATCAAACTAGAAAACGAACACACTTCCGATGCAGTTGTCATGCAAATGATCCAAAGTCGCAATGACTACTTCCAAAGAAACTCTCACTCTTCTCTCGGCTTTTTCTCTCTGAGTCTCTGTCCAATCTGCACGAGTTGCTCTCCCTTTTATACACAGGCTAGAGGAAACAAGAAAACCAAGATCTCCAAGGAAGCATATGATTAGGAAATAAGAGATTTAGTTTCCATAATTATTTTCCTTATTTAAACCAAAGATCTTACCAAAAATTTAGTCAAACTTAAACAAGGATTCTTGTGAGCTTTAGGAAGTATTTAAATATGATAACTACTTACCATTGTTTTTTGACCAAGAAATGACACAACAATTAAAGAAAATAGGATGACCCTATTTTACCCTTACAATCTCCCCCTTTGTTGAATCTTTCGCATCAAATTAAATGACAAGTGTTTTTCAACACAATCAAACATCAAACCTGCATTGGTTAGTTTTTCTCCCCCTAAATTTGTGCAAGCATATAAAATCAGAAATGAACATCATGCACAATTCATAAATAAACCATATGCAATCACATCCATTACAATTAAGAAATCATACAAAACAAACATGAAACAATTTATGGGAGAAAAAATCATAATGATGAATCTACAAGGAATCAGATTCATCATCATCACCAACATCGTCTCACCATCTTCACCATCGCAAAGATCACCTATACCACCGAGCAACACTTGTCTCTTCTCCCCCTATTTGGCCAGAAGTTGAGGGAGGAGTGTATAATGCAAGCAAAACAAGATATTGAGCTTCCAAGGTCTAGAGAAAGGCAATTTGAGCCTGGATTTGGGGAAGCTAGTTTCTGACAAATGATAGAGCTATTGGTGCACTCTCACCAATAGATATAAATGGCAAGGCTGGTGGGACTGATGTAGTTGCAGATGCAGCAGCATGATAAGCTACATTTGTCTTAGCAGCTGCAGATGTCTGAGGGTCTTGTGGCACAGGTAAAGATATTGGAGCAGTTTCTGTGTAGGGAGTAAAAGGATACACAAAGGGAAAATTCCTCGCCCTATCTCCCTTTAGTAATTTTGGTAAGATGTGAAGGGGATCCAAAACAGGGGTTAGTCTTTCCTTTCCCAAAGGTTCAACTCCTTGAGTAATCAACAAACTGTAAATGAGGGAGGGAAAAGGAAGTGCTCTTTTTCCACCTTCTGATTCAGCAAAAACAACCACCTTTTTAAACACCAAGTCACCAAAATTAAATGACAATTCTAGCCCAATTTGATACATCAACTTAGCATGTTCCTCAGTTACAGAATTTGCATTTGAAGTAGGGGCCCAGATTGTACAACCGATTTTATGCATGACAACATACAAAGAAGTCAACTTAGCTGTGCTAACCTTGGACTTCTTTCCAGGCCAAACTCTTATAAGGCCACCACTTAGTTCCTTCACACACACATTCAAATCACAAATCAATCCTGTCACAGGCACATTTGTTGTTCCACAATGCCTGTTGATTACAGAGGGGGAAAATTCTACTAGCTTATTCGTAACAAAAACCTTTTCATACATTGGATCACCAACAAAAGCTATTTTTTTTCTCCAGATTGGCATAAAATTCCATGACCATTTCCTTGATATAAGGAGCAGAAGAGGTAAGGTTGGACAAAAGCATTCTTTTAGGAAAGAACTGAACTAAATTTTGTTTAGTTAAATCCTCTATGGGAATTCTTCTTTCATCAATAAATCTCTTAGAAAGATTATATCTAAGGGAGGCTTCTTGAGTAAAGAAAACAGAAGAGAAAGGTTTACCTACTCCCAGATTATTCGATGCTCCTCTAGATGCAGTTTCATCAGCAATTGCATTGGTAATTGGAATGACTCTGCTTCTCAGGATTCTGGCCGGAGGATTGTCACTCTCTTCAGAAGCATCTTTTTCTCAAAATCCTTGTCTGAGCTGTCATCAAATTCTGAAGAACTTGAAGAAGGGGCATTCTTTAGATTTGATAGGAATTCAGCCAGAGTCACTTGTTCTTCAGAAAATTCCTGCTCAGGTTCTTCATTAGGAGAAGATGATGGACATAAGCCTTGACAAGAACTAGGGGAATCACTTTGAAAACTGCTTTGGGAGATAGAATGGGGTAGATGTCATCTTCAGCAACTTCTTCTTCAGTAGCTTCTTCTTCAACAGGATCAATGGCAACATCCAGAGGAGACGTTGCTCTGTCTCTAAGTTATGAAGAATGAACAAGGCGAGCCAACACATACTGAGGCCCATCTCCAGCAGGTTCAAAGTCTTCATCATCACTATTTGATTAGATTTGGATTTCTTCCTCCATTTGCCCTGGATTAATTTTGACCTTCTTGGCCTTAGCAACCTTTGCCTCTGTAGGATTGTCATAGTTGATAGGAATCCCCCTTTGCCTTTTTGATCTTCTCACCAGAGGGTTTCCAATTGGGGGAAATAAAGTCAAATCCCCATGGGCTTCAACATCAATCATATTCTCAGGTTCACCAGGAAGAATTTCAAACAGGGGAACTGGCAGAGGTTCAACTACAACAATGTATGTGGAACCAACAGAAGACTCAACCACATGGATTTCTTGAGATGCAGCTTCGAATGAAGCTTCATTAGTCTGAATGGACTTCGATTTATGAGGGTTTGTAGGACTGGAAGCCATTAGAGGAGAGCTTAGGGTTTGTAGATGAACGAGACGAAAGAGCTAGGGCTTTAGCAATTTTGAAGAAATCACCAAAGATAGGAATTTGGGGGAATGAGAGCTCCAGATTTCTTCAAACCTGTTAAATAAACCCTTCAAAAGATCTACAAACATGGAGTTAGCCGTTAGGAGATAAGTCATGGAATTTGAAGAGTCCAAATGATGAGATTGAGTTTGATTTTGGAAAGAGGTTTTGTTGATAAAATCCACCACAATTCCTTAAGCTATCTACTGAGAGCATAAAATCAAGTGAGAGATAAATGACAAGTACATACTAAGGACAAAATTGGTATCTTTTTCAAAAATGATTTAGGAATCCTCAATAATACCCAAGATTTTAGAAAACTCAATTAAGTGTTCACCATGACTTGATCAAACCCCTAGCAATAACTGAGTAGCCCATATCCAGATTCAATACCTCTTAAATCCACACAAAGATTAGACCTCCACTATAAATTTTCAACATGGAAATTTTTGGAAACTGATTTACATATTTTAATTTAGGACAAAATTTTCAATCGGACTGATATTTTCACTAACGATGCATGTCCTAAAATTATGCCTAAAATATGACCAAGAAATACTAGGCAAAAATAATGCAATCACACACAAGTGAATAAATGACCAGATGAAGTTGCATTGGAAGGTACATTCAGTTTCAGTTGCATTTGTGCAATTTTGCATCTTTTCTGTTCTCAATGAGTCTTCTCTCCCAAGATCAATTTTTTTTTACAAAACGGATTTTATAGATACTTTATTTCCCTAGAAATATAGTTTTATTTTATTTCAAGCTATCCTAACATGCCACTATGTAGCTTTCACACTTTTTCCAAGGGAAGCCATTATGTACAAGATCAATCCATGTGAACCAAAGTTCCATAGTTCCAAGAGAGAATGACTACAAACTTTCTACATAGGTAGCTTTTTTCCTTTAGGTAGCTTTCACACTTTCCGAATGATATTCATTTTACACATGATCAACCTATGTGAACCAAAGTTCCATAGTACAAAGAGAAAATGCTATAACTCTTATACGGATCCTGATCCCCCTCCAATCCCGATCCCTCCAATCCCGAACCCTCCGTCCTATGTAGAAGCTCTATCCGCCCCATCATCTTCAGTTCCTTCATTCGTAATCCCTCCTTCATCGTATAAAGGAGAGCCCGCTCTTAAACTGACTCCAGAAATAATAAACTCTCTTGCTAAACCGTTTAATCTCGCCCTTGTAGGCAAGTTTTCCCATGGTCGCCCTTCCATGGAAGCCACCCGAAAATACTTCAATACCATTGGGCTTAAAGCAGACTTTAGTGTTGGGCACTTGGATCCTAAACACATCCTTATTCAGGTTCGTAATCAGGAAGACTACCAACGTTTGTGGATCAAAGACCAATGGTTCTTAGGGCGTTATCCGATGCGTGTATTTAAATGGACCCCTAGCTTCAGGCCGGATGTGGAAAGCTCCATTGTTCCTGTCTAGTTTGCATTGCCGGGTCTTCCAATCCATCTGTTTAATAAATCCGCTTTGTTTTCTTTGGCTTCGTTGTTTGGTCGACCTCTCATGCTTGATCAGCCAACAATAAACCTTTCTCGACCTAGCGTAGCTCGCATTTGTGTTGAAGTCGACTTATTAAAACCTTGCCCTAACAGGATTTGGCTGGATTGTGGCTCTCTATTTCCTAGTTTCTGGCAGCCTCTTGAGGCTGAAAATATGCCGATGTATTGTCAGCACTGCCTTCGACAAGGCCATAATGAACTCACATGCAAGATTAAGAATCCCAAGCTTGCCGCCACTGATGATAAAGCCCCAAACCCTACTCATGTTCGTCAACGATGGACTCCAAAAAAGGTAGCCCAGACGAAAGATAATGGCAAGGATCCTAGCCCGCCGCCTGAACAAGTAATTAATAATGAGGATCTTGGCACCTCTTCCGTTCCTCCTCAAAAAGATCACAATGAAGAGGTCACAGCCGCCAATACTTCGCTTCCAGAACAAGCAAACCTCACTGAAGACAAGGATCGATCCTCGAAGCATAATGAAGAAATTCCTCAAAGTGAAGCTCAAATGCCAAATGTAAATTTGCCTGCCAATGAAGCTCCTAGTTCTTCGACCTCTCCGCAATTTTCAGGCCCACGGATCAAGCAGACCGAGACCAAGCTGACTCCCTAGCTGAGGGCATTCCTTCTTCGGAAAGACTTGATTGCACATCCCCGAATCGGTTTGCTGTTCTCGAAACTCTAGAAAATGAGGAGGAATCGGAAAGTATTCATTTGCAAGCTCTAAATTTGGAAGATCACAGGCCCCCTCCTCCACCTTCTAAGCCTCCTATTCCTCCTACTTCCAGGAAAACGAGATCAAAGGCTGGTAAGCCCTCGGATGCTGTTTCTCAAAACCGGGATTAATGGATTGCAAAGTCCTCTTTTGGAACGTGCGTGGTATTGGTACCCATGACCCAACGGTTTGTCGCCTCAAACAGCTTAGTTCGTCTTCACAATATTTCAGTAGTTGCTATTTTTGAACCCAAGTTAGAGTCCTCTAAAGTTGCCCTTATCTCCCGTCGATTAAATTTTCGATTTTCCTTTTCAAACTCTACTAGCTCCATATGGATTTTTGTTAAAACCTGTTTCACTTGTAGTCTTGTTCAGGAGGCTTCTCAACATGTTACTTTGCAATTTAAACACTATTCTTGGCCGATTAATGCTCTTTTTTCTTGTATTTATGCGAGGTGCGACTCGCGTGATCGGCAAGAATTATGGGATGATCTCATTAATCTCAGCTCGGCTTACCCTCAAACCCCATGGTTGCTTGGTGGGGATTTCAACATCATTCTTGACCCAAGCGAAAAAAGTGGTGGCAATGGTTGGGATCGCATTGGTGCGATGGATTTTCATGCCTGTTTATCGGCTGCAGGTTTAGTTGATTTGGGGTATACTGGCAGTAGCTTTACTTGGTGGAATAAGAGAGATGGAGCTGCAACTATACATGAGCGAATTGATCGAGTCTTGAGCAACACAAATTGGCTGGACAATTTTCATGCAACTTCAGTTCAGCACCTAAGTAGGACATGCTCAGATCACTCTCCGTTGCTTACTACTATAGCTCGGCAGGATACTAGACATCCTAGTACTTTCCGGTTTTTGAACATATGGACCACTCATGCTACTTTTAAGGACATCGTCACTCAAGTCTGGAACCAGCCTGTTTCGGGTAGGCCCATGCACCGATTTTCTGAAAAATTGCGTAAAGTCAAGGCAGCTCTCAAGGTTTGGAATAAAACCGAATTTGGCAACATTTTTGATAATCTTCGGGCAGCGGAAGAGGAGGTTTTGGAGATGGAACTTCTTTATGAACTTAACAATTCCCCTTCTAACCGGGAAAATCTTATGAAAGCTCAGGCTTCTCATCGTCGATTTCTTCTTCAAGAGGAAGGTTTTTGGCGTCAGAAAGCCAAGATTAAATGGCTGCAGACCGGGCAGGGCAACACGAAATTATTTCATTCATCTGTTAAGCAGGCCCAAAGACGTCTCCACATTCATTCTATAGCTGATCAAGACGGCAATATTCTTACCTCGAGCAGATATTAAGCAGTGCCATCAATTATTTTAGTGCTCAACTTCAAGCTGAAAGCATCTCTCCTTATCATTTGGACATGATTCCTTCAATAATCAAGCCTGCTTGGAATGACTCTCTTACTGATCTTCCCTCTATGACCGAAATTAAGGCTGCAATTGATAACCTTAACGGAGAAAGTGCTGCTGGCCCGGATGGTTTCACAGGAAAATTCTATTCATTCTACTGGGATATTATTGGTATTGACTTTCATTTAGCTATTCTGGGAATTTTTTCGGGATTCTCTCTTCCTCGTTCATGGTCAAGTACTCTTATCGCCATGATCCCAAAAGTTGATGTCCCAGTCTCTTTCAAGGATATTCGTCCCATAAGTTTGTGTAACTTCTGCTCCAAGGTTATCTCGAAAATTATTTCTTCTAGACTTGCTCCTATTCTGCCCCATATTATTTCTGAAAATCAGAGCGCCTTCACCAAGGGCCGTATTATTCAGGATAATGTTCTTCTAGCTCAAGAGATGATGTGTCACTTGGGGAAAAAAGTTAATGGGTCTAATGTTGTTCTCAAACTGGATATGGCCAAAGCCTTTGACCGGGTTTCGTGGATTTTTCTCATTGGAGTTCTTCGGAAATTTGGATTTAATGAGACTTTTATTGACCTTATTTGGCGTCTCATATCTGAAAATTGGTTTTCTGTTTTAATTAATGGGGGTCCTGCAGGCTTCTTCTCTTCAACTCGGGGTCTTCGACAAGGTGATCCCCTCTCCCCAAGTTTGTTTATTATTGCAGCGGAAGTTTTTAGTCGAAGTCTTAATCGCCTCCAGTCCCAATCTCCCTCTTTCATTTTCTCATTGTTAGTGGTTGCCCCATCATCTCCCACCTTGCCTTTCTTGGCGACATAATTATTTTTTGCAATGGTAGCAAGGCTTCTCTTTCTCATCACAAACGTCTCATTCGAACTATGAAGCCGCATCCGGTCAACTCATTAACCGATCTAAAAGCTCATTCTATATTGCTCCATCTACAGAGGCTTCCCGAAGTCATCTTATCAGTTATGTTTTGGATTTTCAAATGGGTTCCCTTCCCATTACTTATCTTGGCTGCCCTCTCTACTTTGGGCGGAAAAAGAAGGCTTACTTTGACCCATTGATTCTCAAGCTTCAATGTCGCATTAATTCTTGGATGGGTCCATTTCTGGACTTGGCTGGGCGTCTCATCCTAATCAAGCATGTTCTTCTCTCCATCACTAGCTATCAAATTGCTTGATTGATCCCCGATGTCATTATTTCCTTGATCGATAAGATGCTTTCTAATTTCTTTTGGGGTCGGCTGGAAGGAAAAAACAAAAGTCATTGGGTATCTTGGTCTTCTTGCTGTCGGCCAGTTTCTGAAGGTGTTCGTTCTGTTTCAAATCTTTGGTCCTCTTTCTTGAAAGCTAGATACTGCTCCCGTGTCCACCCGAGCATTGCTTCTACCAAAGGATCTCATACATGGAGTCGAATGATTAAAGCTCGTGCTCTTGCTGATCCTCGAATTTTACGGATTATAGGGCGAAGCTGCTCTCCTTGGTTTGATCATTGGCTTCATAATACCATTGATATCCCGATGGACGGCGGTATTTCCACGGTTCGAAATTTCTTCCTCTAAATGGTCGATTCTCGGTTCAGATTACGCTCAAAGCGTGGCGGTCGGTGTTAAGGATCAATTCATCTCTCTTATTGATGAAGAAGATCGAGCGTGTTGGGTTGATTCTTCTCAAGGGAATTTTACTCTTAGTTCAGCCATCTCAATTGTTAAACCGGCCAATTCCAGATTGCTCTCAGCTAGCTTCATTTGGCATAAATCTAGCCTAAGAAAATGAGTGTTCGATTTGGCGCATTTTTCTCCGTCGTCTCCCTCTAGATGAAGGTCTTTGGGGCAAAGGTTTTTGCTTGCTTCCAAATGTTTTCTGTGATTCGGCCACATGGAAACATTTGACCATGTTTTTATCTCTAGCCACATTGCCTCTAATGTTTGGAAACATTTTCATTCCATCTTTGAAGTTCCGGCCGGCTTCTATTCAGCAAAGATGTCTTGCTTGGTGGTTGCACAGGAATCCTTTACCTTTTATTGTGACTCCCTCTCTCATTATTTGGCACCTATGGAAGTTTCGAAATGCGGCTTTGTATGAAGGGGTTAGACTCTCAATTCAATCCTTAATTTTTAACATTAAGTCGACCTCTCGGCTATCCTTCAAAGCGACTAATTTCTCCATTTCTAATCTACACAACATCTCTCACATTTCATTTGGGCAAAGGAGGAAGATTACAGTTCAAGCGATAGTTTGGGTTCGGCCTCCCAGCCGTTATAAATTTAATTCGGAGGAGCAAGTCGGGCAACCCGGTTTAAGTGGAGGGGAGGAATTCTTAGAGACTCTCAAGGTAATTGTTGCTATGCTTTTTCTGAATTTTATGGCATTTGCTCGAACATGCTGGCTGAGTTGCGGGCTCTTCACTCGGGGCTTCTTTGGCTTCAAGAGCAAGGTTTTCAACATGTCCAAATTGATATTGATTCCAAGGTTATTTTTGATTGTATCACTAAGAATCATAAATTTCCTTGGCAATATGCTACTTCTTCAGGGATATTCATAGAATACGCAAAATTACGGGCATCATGCTTTCGAGACATTGTTTTCGTGAAGCGAATAAAGTTGCGAATAGTCTTGCAAATCGGCTTGTGATAATCGGTCAGACTCCTCTTTTTCTCGAATGTGGATGCGCCTCGTGCTATCAAAGGGCTGGATTACGTTGGATGCTAGTAGTACCCCTTATGTTAGAATTTCTTAATCTTTTGCTCTTGTATTTCCTTTTCGAGGTTAGGCTCCTTTGTCCTCCCAATTATAAGGGCAAGGCTGGTTGTCCCCCTCAAGTTTGTACCTTTATTTTCTATTAATAAATTCTCGCAGGGTGCCGCCCCTATTTCCTTAAAAAAAACAAAAACAAAAACAAAAAAAAAAAAAAAAAAAGGCTACAATTATATATATATATATATATATATATATATATATGATGTCTTTGGTGTGACTCGAACAAATGTTGCATTTATTGAGGTTTTGAACACCCGAACTCTTGGTTAAGAGTTGTGAAGTACCAAGGTACCTCTGGTAAGGTTTGAACACTCGACATCTCCATTAAGATAAGTGAGTAGCTAAATGAGGTCTTTGGGTAAGGTTTGAACAATAACGGTGAAGAGGCTTGAACACCCGACCTCTCTATTGAGAGTTGTAAAGTCTTAGGTGTCTCTAGTGAGACCAGAACACCCGACCTCTTCGTTAGGAAAAGTGAGCGATAATAGTTGAGATAGAACTTCGTTGAGTGCGAAAATTACTCCCTCAGTCCCTAAATTATCGTCTTCCTTTCCTTTTTTGTCCGTCTCAAAATAATTGTCTAGTTTGAAACTTATCTTTTTAAAACATCATTTTTACCACTTTGCTCTTACTTTTTCATCATACTTTAATTATGAGCCACATACACATAGATTTTAAAGAAAACTACACATTAAACCAATATAAATAATCAAGTCAATTATTTTTTTCTTAATCCTTGCGTCGGGTCAACTAGAACGATAACTTAGGGACGGAGAGGGTAATATTTATCAAACTAAAAAAACCCTAATTTTAGATATAACATCATGAACTCAAGATTCATCTCAAATTAAAAAAAGTCATAATTTCGACTCCAAAGGTTATTTACGTGTTTTCCTACACAAATTCATCCCTTAAATAAACTATTTTAACCTCAAATTAAAAGTCTTTGATCACGCCACAAAGATGGGGTGACTAAGCTGGAAGTCCATGTAATGGACCGGAGCTGACGTGTCCTATGGTTGATGATCACGTCGGGGTATGTGGGTACCGGGGGTACCAAGTTTGATAGGATATCTGGGCTTTGTCTTTGCTCTTTGGTTGTTGGTCACCTGAAAGGAGAACTACCGTTAAGTCTTGGGGTTTCATCTGACCCTCGATGTGAGAGTCGATGTCGGGTGTTAAGTATGTGCCGGACCTAGGCGTTCCCTTAAGCTTCCAGTGGGTGATTTGGTGGTAGTCTTTTTGGTGTATATTGTGTGTAAATATACTTTGTAAGCCTTAGAATACAAAGTGAATCTTACCTTTCTTCAAGGGAAAGGTTTCCTTTTATAGTAGCTTAGATTTGGGATCATGAGTGGCCTGGGGGTCCCTGATGGTGGGACTTGTTCCCTGGTCGGCTTGCTGGCAGTTCCTGAGTGGTCAACAGGTTGTGTGTGATGTGCCAATTGTAGGCGGTTGATGAGCCGATAAGACATGGTGGTTTGCATGGCTGGTCTAGCTCTTGTGAGGAAGACATCTGGATGCTATGTATAGGCTAGGGGTCGGGTCTATCCTACCATAGAAGAGTTGTCGGCCGAGCATAAGCGGTCCTCGCCCTTGTGGTGGTGTGTTGTTCATAAGTTCGGAGTGGTCTGGGACATATCGAAGGCAGAGGCCGGTTGGCTTATGGTCGCCGATGGCGGTTGGCTAGTTGAGGGTCCTCGGTTTACGGTGGGACACCCCGCCCAAGTCGGCCCAGGAGTCACGTGGTGCGTCCACGTAGGGGACCAGTCGGGCCCGAGTCACGTGGGGGGACCCGGATCGGGTCCCTTCAATAGCCCGGGTTTCGAAGTGCGGTTTATCCTTAGCTTGGAAAGTATAATCGAGTATTCTGTTCGGTTTGAATGTCATTGATCTTTGCTACGGTTTCTCGATTCTTCGTTCATCCCTATCTGTGGTCGTTCCTCGATTTTGATGATTTGTTGCTCGTTCCGCTGAACCCGATTTCTTTGATGTCGAGGACGTGTCTCGGAGTTATTAGTGGAATTTTATGGGAATTTGGTCCACCGTTTGCATTAAATGTACATTTTACGAGGAGTCGTTTGTAATCATTTTGCTTTACTCTTCCCAATGGTGGCCCGCCATTTTTGCAAAAGCGTCGTCGGTTTGAGGCCACGATCTTGGATCTGTGTGTTTTTGATTGTGTCGACCCGGACGTTTCTCGGGTCGTATATAAACTCGTGTTTCAGCTTCCCATTTACGTTTTCTTCATTTCTGATTTTTCCCTCCTAGAACTGCATTCTCTTGCAAAGGTGAAAACTCTATTCTTGCTGTCATTCCTCCTCTTCCGCAATTTCCAGCCGTCAATACTCTTTCTTTCCTAGCTTTCCGGTTCACGTTCCTCTCTTCTTCTTTTTAGGAAGCGGGCGGCACAGAGATTTTATTAAAAGCAAGAAAACAAACAAGCAGGGGAGAGGACAACCAGCCTTACCCAAAACGGGGACAAAGGAGCGACCTCTAAAAAGAAATACAACAAGACAAAACTAATGACACTTACAAAAATTATAAAGACCTAAGCGATCATGGAGCAAAACACGCCGAGCATCACAGGGAAGATCAACCATAGAGTTATAAATCTGAAAACCTTGGTGCGCATGAGCAGCTGCAGGAAGCTTATCGACTACACAATTTTGTTCTCTATACACATGCTGGATAGGGGCAGAACCAAGGAAAGTTTCACAATCACGGAGCTCATACTCATACATCCACGAAACCTGATGATGATGGGATAAAACCTCAACCGTAACCCGCGAATCAGATTCAACTATCACATTATCAATGTAAAGATTATGGCAAAGACGAAGCCCATCGCGCAAAGCATTAATTTCAGCTCCCGTATTAGTCCCACTACCATAGAAAGCCGAAAAAGCCCAAACTATATTCCCTGAAGAATCTCGTAAAATGCCTCCACCAGAGTGATTGCCGCAGACAGCAGAACCATCCGTATTAAGCTTGAAATGCCCGAAAGGAGGAGGGAGCTAACAAACCCACCGACCTATTTCCCGAATAGGAGTGAAGATAGGAAGGCCAAGACGTTCCAAACCCAGCCTAGCCAAAGTAGGGAGCTGAGATTTAGACCGATAAACCAACAACATGTTCCTCTCTTCTTTCATTTGATATAAATCTCGTGATTTTTTAGCCCAGTTTGAGTGATTTATGGGTTTGTAGCTTTTTCCGGTGACTTGTTTTCCGGTACAGGAGCTAATTTTCGACGATTCTCCTTTTTCGGATCCTCATTAGGG
>CM028380.1:120440923-120468546 GCA_013146195.2 Codonopsis lanceolata
ACCACTAAAATGACCACAAGAATATCCATGGCAAAATTCCATGATACCTTGTTGGTCTTTTTTCTGAATACATCTTCTTATTAAAGAATCGAACAAATCTTGTATAAATGAGGAGCTTCCTAAAAATTTTTAGTTTCCGCTAAAATTTCTTCTTTTCTAATGATCAAAATCCTGATTAATGATATCTAATAGTTGACAAAATCACATACCAAGGGTCGAATCTTTAATGGCTAAGAGTTGTTCATCAGAAAATTATCATTATGGGGACAGATCATCAAGAAATTGACGCTCGCTAAAGGTGAAAATTTCAAATCCCACAAGTGGTCACAACATTCTGTTCCCTTTTATCCTTGATAGTTATGTCAAATTCTTTGTAACAATAACATCCATCTAATTAATCTTGGTTTAGCATCCTCTTACTTAACAGATATTTTAATAGTAATGATCGAAAAGATTATCACCTTTGATCCTAGCAAATATGATCTAAATTTTTCTAAAGCATATACTACGCTAAAAATTCCTTTTCAAGAGTGTAATTCAATTGAGCATCATTTAGTTCTACTAGCATAATGGATCACATGAGGCTTTCTATCTACCCTTTGTCCTAACACGGCTCCAATTGCAAAATCTGATGCATCACACATGATTTCAAAAGGAGTGACCAATCGTACGGATAAAATTGGGCAAGAGTTAACTTTTCTTTTAATAAATTAAAAGCTTCTAAACATTCTTTATCAAAATAAACTCTCAGATCTTTTGCTAACAAATTACATAGAGGTTTACGTTTTGGAAAAAGTCTTTTATAAATCTTCGATAAAACCAAGATGCCAAGAAAACTCGAACTCCTTTAACTGAAGTGGAGGGGTAGTTGTGAAATAACTTCAATTTTAGCTTTGTCAACTTCAATTCCTTTATTTGAAACAACATGCCCTAAGACAATTCCATGTTTTACCATGAAGTGACTTTTCTCCCAACTTAAAGTTAAATTAGTTTCCAAAGATCTTTTCGTGACGATGTAAGGTTTTCTAAACAGTGATCAAAAGAATTTCGAAACCGAAAAATCATCCATGAAAACTTCTACGCATCTTTCAACTAAATCTCGAAAATATAGAAATCATGCATCTTTGAAAAGTAGGCGGTGCATTACACAACCCAAAAGGCATTCTCCTAAAAGCAAAAGTACCAAAGGGACATAAAAGTTGTTTTCTCTGGTCTTCGTGTGCAAGGGATCCGATTATATCCTTAAAAAACCATCAAGAAAACAATAATATTCATGACCGCTAATCTTTCAAGAATTTGGTCAATAAATGGCAAAGGAAAGTGGTCTTTCCTAGTTGCATTTAATTTACGCAAATCGATACACATTCTATAACCGCTATAGTCCTGTAGGGACTAATTCATCTTTATCATTTTTAACAACTTAATTCCCGACTTTTTAGGAACTACTTGAAGGACTAACCCATTTACTATCTATAGGGTAAATTATACCCGCATCTAAGAGCTTAAGAACTTCTTTCCTAACGGCTTCTTCCATGTGTGGGTTAAGTCTTCTTTGTCTTTCTCTGAAGGTTTACTACCTTCTTCTAAATGTATTTTATGCATGCACATAGAGGGACTAATTCCTTTTAAGTCGCCTAAAGACCATCCTAAAGCTTCTCTATGTGTCCATAAAACTTTTAACAAACTTTGCTTCTTGTTTTTCATAAGTCGGTTGCTATAATAACAGTAAAGTGTTACCTTTCCCTAAAATGCATATTTTAAGTGGGATGGTAATGGCTTTAATTCTTCGACTTTGGGAGAATTAATGGAAGGCATAAATTGAATTTTTCTGCTTTAATTGTTTCTTTTATTTTAGCCTCATTATTCTCTTCTTGCTTTTCTTCCTTAATATCTTCTATCTCAATATCTTTTATCTCAATTTCTTCAAAGAGAGATTTTAATCTCTACTTCATCTTCTTTGATTTCATAACTTTCTTCTACTACTTTTCTCCGACTCATCGAATTATTTTCGATTCTATCTTTATTTCTTTTTTCTTCTATCTTTTTACTAGCTTCTAACTTTTCTCTCTAATCTTTTCTTCTTCTTCTATTTCTCTTCAATTTCCTCAATGTCAATTTTTATGGGAGGATAGGGCTATCATCATAGACAATAAATCTATCTCTCATAATCTTCCTCTTCTTCAAAAGTTTCGTTGATAATTTCTCAATCTCATCTATTGAAAAACAGGCACTCATGTCACTAGGTCTATTCATAGCATCAAACACGTAAATTTCAACTGTTTCACCTAGGACCGACATTGTGAGTTTACCATTTTTCACATTAATCATTGTATTAGCAGCCATAAATGGTCCGCTTAACAATATTGGGACTTCATTATTAGTGCATATCTTCCTTTCCATCTCTAGAACCACAAAGTCTATCGGTATGATTAATTTATCAACCTCGAACTAGGATATCTTCCACTATACCCAAAGGATATTTAAGCGACGATCGCCTAATTGTAATTGCATATTAGTGGGTTTTAGTTCTCCTAAACTAATTGTTTATAGACCGCAAAAGGCATCAAATTAATACTTGCTCCTAAATCTAGCATTGCTTTCATCTTTTTAGAGTTCCCAAGGAGACTTGATATTAAAGCTACTTTTTTTTTTTTTTTTTTTAAAGAGGAAGCAGGGCGGGACCTGCAGGATTTTATTAAATACGAAAAAGGAACAAACTTGAGGGGGACAACCAGCCTTACCCTTCGAACGGGGGGACAAAGGAGCCTGACCTCGAGAAAAAACAGAACAAAGAGACACTAAGATCTACGGAAAGAAGATAAACCAATAGCATCTTGTTGAAGAGCACGGCGAACCTCCCTCGGAAGATGAGAAACCACTGAAAAATCTTTATCACATTGCATGTTATGAGCCGTTGCCGCAGCCTATCCGCCACTGCACTTCCTTCCTCAGAACATGATGAATTTTGTTGTTCCCCAAAAGGTCCAGACATTTACGAAGATCATAAATAAACGGCCAAGGACAACCTTGGGATCCCTTAATAGCTGACACTACCACTAACGAATCCACTTCCACCATCACCCGATCATAGTTCAAGGCACGGCACAAAAGAAGACCATCTCTTAGGGCGTGAAATTCAGCTCCAGTGTTGGTACCCAAACCATAATGTCTATGGAAAGCATATAGAAAGAAACCACATGAATCTCTAATAACTCCCTCCAAGAGCTATGCCATTGATCGATGACCCATCGTTGTTCAAATTTTACAAATGGAGCCCTTGGAGTATGCCAACGAATCCATGAGCCAGAACATAAATTTATCTTCTTAATAGGCAAATTGAAAGTTTGCAGACTAAGAAAACTCTTCCTTGAAATAGGAGATTTTGGATTGAACATCCACATCATATCTTTTATCCCATTCAGAACTTGTTTAAAAATAACTTCACCCACCATAGGGACCGAGTCAAACACGGCACAGCACCGAGCCTTCCATAAAAACCAGCAGCCATATAATAAAATACCAATCTGGACAGCTCCTCCTTGATTTCGAAAAAACTCCTCTATCCGATTTTGAATAAATGAACAATATTTGTATACCTATCTACCTTGTTGAAAGGCTGAGCCAATCGACGCCATAAATCACGAGCCACCTCTGAATGAACGAAAAGATGATCTATAGATTCACGGTTTGGAGAACTATGGCAGCACACACAACGAGAAACAATAGGAACTTGCCGAGAGTGTAATCGCAAATCAACCGATAGCACCATACCCGAAGTTTCCCAAACGCACTAATTTTGGTAGGAATCCAAGATTGCCAAATCCTTCTTGCCCAAGGAAGAATTGGAAAGTGGAGCGAACAGTTCCAAGACACTTTAGTGTCAAACGCGCACGTAGTCTCACAAAAAATCAGGCTATCCTTCTCATTATCTGCCAATTGAACCTGTTTAATGCTGCCGTGGTACTGAGTAGGAATGCTGGGAAGCAAAACGTCCAAATTATTTGTACCGCCTCACTGCCACAATTTTATATCCAAGGGTTGCGCACCTCCACCTAACACCGATCCAATTGTCGCTCCAAAAGAGACATCACCTCGCCAACGATCCATCGACTATGTCAGAGGGGCTCAACATGAGCATAAACCGCCTTCCATACATGCGACGTAATTAGGAGCCAAAAACCATGAACATTCCGATACTTTGTCAGAATGAATTGAGCCCATAAGCCGTGCTCCTCAAGAGCACTCCAAGCCAATTTAGCATGAAGAGTATCGCGAATCAGATCAAAGACCGAATCCCAAACCACCCTCATCCAAAGGCCTACATAAATCAGTCCAAGCAACCCAATGAATACGATGATTGCCCCCTTGACCCCATAAAAAATTAGCCATGGCTGATTCTATGCGACGAATGACACCCATAGAAACTTTGAGGGCAGCAAGCGCGTAAACCGGAATACTACTAAGAACCGATTTGATTAAAGTTATTTTCCCCCCAAACGAAAGAAGATGAGATTTGTAACCATCAATACGCCTTCGAATCCTATTTTCCAGCTGCTCAAAATATTGACGTTTAACACGGCCGGGAAACAGAGGGAGACCAAGATAAGTCATCGGGAAGGAGCGATGCTCACAGCCTGTCCAGTTAGCAATACACTGAACCTTACGACGGGAGCAATGGGAAGAAGTGTAGAAGCCACTCTTCTGAAGATTAACCAATTGACCTGAAGATCTCTCATATTGAGAAAAAATATTCTTAAGATAAATAATAGATTTCTTCCCTGCATTACTGAAAATAATCATGTCGTCGGCATATAGTAAATGTGAGATAACCATATTCCCCCGGCCATGTCTAAACGGCTCAATTAACCCCAGCTCAAAACCCCGATTAATAGCACGCGAAAGGATATCTTGAGCTATGATAAATAAGAGAGGAGACAATGGATCCCCCTGACGAACACCCCGAGAAGACTTGAAAAAACCGTGACTAGTGCCATTAATTCTCACAGAATACCATACATTACTAAGAAGGTGCTCAAATAACATACACACCCTAGAATTAAATCCAAAGGTCTGAAGTGCTTTTAAAATGAAGGGCCATTCCATTCTGTCATACGCCTTCGACATATCTAACTTGAATGCAATATTCCCTCCAAACACCTTACTGTTGATCTTATTAATAAGCTCATGAGCCAAAGCTATATTTTCTTGAATGGTCCTCCCCTTGACAAAACCAGATTGTTCCGAAGAGATGATTCTAGGGAGAATGCCCACCAACCTGTTAGTCATTATCTTCGAAATAATTTTGCACGAAAAATTACAAAGACTGATAGGCCGGAGATCGTTGAAAGAACTAGGACTGGAAACTTTTGGAATAAGAACCAACACTGTGGACGAAATGCCGCGATGAATAATGTTGCCATGAAAAAATTCTATGACTGCTGCTACGACATCATTCTTAATAATATTCCAGCAAGCTTGAAAGAAGTGTCCTGTGAATCCATCCGGTCCCGGCGCACTATCCGCGTTAAGCCCCTTAACAGCCTCCCAAATTTCATCAATCGAGGGAATAGCAGCCAGAACATCATTATCATCAGCCCCTATCAAAGCCGGAACTGCAGAGAATAACTCCTCTTCCACACATGGATTAGAGGTGGAGAACAAAGAAGTGTAGTGGTTTACTGCCATATTGCCCAACATAATATCATCCGAAACCCAAGAGCCATCTGGCAATTTAATCTGAATGGTATTCCATGCTGCTCTATCCCGAAGAGTAGCATGGAAAAAAGCCGAGTTACGATCCCCGTCCTTTAGCCAATTAGCACGAGCCTTCTGCTGAATCAATTCCTCATCCCATTTAATTGCCTGCTCAAGATCCTTTCGCATGCAATCCAGAAGATCAGCCACATTCGCATCCCATCCTTGTTGAAGCTGGAAGTCCAACCTAAGAATGCTATCTTGATAAGCCGCAATGTTTTTCTGTATGTGCCCAAAGACCGACCAGTTCCAATCTTTAAGAGCTTTACGAAGCATGGTCAGCTTCCTATGAAGTATGTCCATTGCCGTGCCATAACAATCTCTATCCCAAATGGACTTTACAAGATTAGAGAAATCAAGGTGATCTGTCCACATTCGCTGAAACCGAAAAACTCCTTTAGGTTTCTTGATGAATTGGAAATCAAGAACAAGAGGAGAATGATCTGATTTATATCGGCTCAAGTGAGAAACCCTTATTGGAGGAAAAGAGGCTTTATATAAACCATTACTAAGGACACGATCCAAACGCTCCCAGATTCTGCCACGGCCCTGATGACCATTGCACCACGTGTAAACTGAACCCTCAAAACCTACATCTGCCACCCCAGCGGCAAGCATACAATTATTGAAATCCTCCATGCTACCAAAATCAAATCCTGAACCGCCAAGTTTTTCTGCCGACTGTGAGATTGTATTGAAATCTCCTCCTATAAACCAAGGAGAATTAATGCTATTAGAAAGATCCACCAAGTCTTGCATAGCATACGCTTGACGATCCCTCTCGCACTTAGCATATACAAACGTAGCCACCGTCGACAAATTATTGAAACCAGTAATTCGGACAGAGACTTGCTGAGTATTCGCCCCAAGGTAATCAACCTGAATAGACTCATTCCATAATAGCCAGATATGCGTATTAGTAGGGGCAAACTGCATGCACTTTGGAAAACGAAGTTTCCTAGCTATATTATCAATACGGTTTCCAGCAATTTTGGGCTCAATAAGAACAACCAGAAATGGTTTATGTTGAGAAACTAATTTTTGCAAATAAGAAATAGTCTTCTTATTTCCGACCCCACGCACATTCCAAAGAAGAATCGACATAAAAAAATTAAGAGGAGGATTTCTGAGCCTTAGCATTAGCCCTAGTAGTACGCTTCTTTCCTTTAGCTGATTTTGCTTTAGGCTTCTTCTTAGCCTTTGCTTGTTCCCGACATTGTTGTTGAAATTCTTTAATAGACGAGGCCGATTTAGGAAAATCCATTAGATCATCAAGCGAAGCCGATCTAGTAAGCTTGATACGCACCTTTGTGACCAACTAGAATCCCCAGATTTGAGATCATCCAAATCCGTAACATTTAACAAAGCATCAAGATCTGAAAAGGATAAAGCTTTATACAAGCCAGCTTCCTTATTGACACTACCGTTACCATTACCCACATTAGATTTCAGATCATTCATTTTTGCCTTCAACGAGGTGTTGTTTCCAATCCCATCTAACTTACCCTTCACGTCTTTATCCAAGACTGGAATATCACCCGGCCCCTTACATGGGTGAGGCTTACCATCATCTGTTGGAATCCCGGATGTTGATTTTTGCACCTCCTGAACATCATCATTCTGATCATCCTCCGTGAGATCAACAAGAGAAGCAAAGGCATTGGAAAGCTGTACACTCTCCTTTTCCTTAGTCGTATCGACTGGTGTAATCTTTTTGGCAGTTGGTAAATTAGTGCATGTTGGAATCTCTTCTGTCACACAGCCTTGAGAATCCTTAACATTAGAAACCGATCCAACCTCCGGCCTCTTTAAAATTTTAACTGGTTCCCATCTCTGAACTGGGGGATGATTAACAGTTTCGGGAGGAACATTGACCTTCTCTTTATCTTTGTTTCCCTTAAGAATCGTGTCATTTTTGCCAACGAAATCGTTAATCTTAGGAGCTTGAGGAAAATTCTCTACATGATCACTGCCTTGATTAGTCATTCTTTTCTGTCCCTTACGACATTTATCTTTTGTGTGTCCCAACAAGCCACAACCTACACAAAATAAAATATTACCCTCAAATTCAAGAGGTTGCCAAAAACCAACATCTTTTCCAGTACCAATCCAGAATCGAGTAGGCAAAGGTTCAGCTACATCTATTTCAATACATATACGAGCAAAGGCTGGACGAGTAAGAGCAAGAGTCTTTTCATCAGCCCTTAAAAACCGCCCCAATGAATTCCCAATACACTGTAGAATAGACGGGTTGAAATATGTCAAAGGTAATTGGTGCAATCGAACCCATACCGCAACTGTGGTGCTATCCTTCTGAAAGGCAAAGTCGGGAGACCAACGAAAAGAGCGATACATACTAGATTGAATCATGTGGGACTCCTTTGAAAGAGCAAGAACAAGGTCTTCAGCCGAGGAAAGACGTACCATGACATGTCTGGGGTCCAAAAGCCCTACCACAAAAGCCTCCTTGAGGTTCCACGATCGTGCGATTTCTTCCTGAATAGCATGGACCGAGGGTCTTCCAGCCGAAAACTTGAGAACAATCGTATTAGCTAGTTGCTTTTCAGCAGCCTCCAGTTCAATAGATGTGAATAAGCAGCCAGGCTCACCATGAAAAATCTTAGTTTGTCTAGGCGCTAAAGGAATTGCATGCAAGAGAGGATTATTGCCAACAAAACCTTTTGGCTGTGCCACCGTGGATGCATAGGTCTTAGGAGCCGACACAGTTGGTGATGTGGATGGTTGGGGTATTGCTGTGGCAGGGACAACCGGAGGCTGAGCCTCCAAGCCATCCGGCGGCATGGACAACCCTAATTAGGGTTAGGGAAAACGAGAATAATTCTAGAGAGAGAGAGAGAGAATAATTCTAGAGAGAGAATAATTCTAGAGAACTGACGTTTTCAGAAACAACAATCTTTTCGTTGTTTTCAAACTTGTGTTTCTTAGAGTGAAGATCTTTGAAAAACTTTGCATAAGCTGGAATATTTTTAATAACATTAAGCAAAGGTAAATTAACATTTACTTTGGATAACATATTATAAATTTCCGTGAATTGTTTGTCCATTCGGTTTTTCATAAGTCTTCTTGGAAACGGAATTGGAGGAACATATGGTGGTGGAGCCACATAAGGTTCCTCTTCTTCTTGATCTAAATCTTTATCTTCTTCAACTGTATTATCTTTATTTTGAATTTCTTTTTCTTGTTCCTTATTTGGAACCTCTAACTCTACTTCTGTTTCTTTTTCTTTTTCTACCTCTTGATTACTTAAATCATTAATCACTTTATCACTATCACTATCTTTTTCAATTTCTTTCTCTATTACTTTTTCAAGCATGTACTTCATCAAAGGTTCTTGACCTTTACTAGCTACTTCTTGCTTGGGAACTTCTTCAATTCTTAATTGATTTTGATTTGGCAACTGTGGAGGTTGTGGTGGTTGTGGTTGGAATTGTTGAGGTTGCAAAGGCTTATTTCCTCCCCAAGAAAAGTTAGGATAATTCCTCCAACCAGGATTGTATGTATTTGAATAAGGATCATTCCTTGGCCTTTGAGGATACATATTCATAGCATTAGCTTTGCTCGAATACATAGCACTTGACGGACAAAAATTAGTAGCATGAGAATATAATCCACATAGAGCACAAGCTTCTTGAATTTGCCAATTTTCAAATTGAGCTTGTGTATTTGAATTATCTTGCAATTGATATAGGCTCCTATTTTTACCTGTAGCACTTTTCTGTTGGTAATTAATACTTAGCATCTCAAATAATTCTTCTAGTGCTTCTGGTGTCATTCTATTAATAGAACCACCAGCTGCACTATCAACCATAGTTTGTAAACCTGGCGAAAGACCATGATAAAATTGAAGCACTAACATATGTTGAGCCAAATTATGATGAGGACACATAATAAGCAGATTTTTAAATCTATCCCATGACTCATGGAATGTTTCACCTGGTTCATTTTGGAATGGCATGATTTGTTTTCTATACTTTGTAAGAGATGCATGTTTGTAAAATTTTCTCAAACAAATCATATAATTGTGCCCAAGTAAAAACACTGTTTGGTGTTAGGTTCATAAACCATCTCTTTGCCAATTCTTTTAATGCACTGGGAAAATATTTCATTTTAATTTGATCTTCAGTCAACCCTCCTAAAGGAAAAGTACTCATCATGTATTCATATTCTCTTAAGAAACCGACAGATCTTCATGGGGCATCCCATGAAAAGATGGTATGGCATTAAAATAATGTCCTTTTAGCTCAAAATTCCTAACAAAGATCGGCAAGACTAGACATGATGTCACCACATTTAATGAAGGTCTACTGAAATCATTAATAGTTCTTTGATTTACTACTACTTCCATATTTCTTCTTGCAGACTCTTCTTGTCTTTGATTCCTATTGACTGGGTCAACTAGGTTTTCAGGATTACGAATATTGTTATTTTCTTCCATTGTAGGATCAACCAGAGGATCCTCTTGATTCATTGGTCTTGATTATCGTGGCTCGAAAGCTAGATTTTCAAAATATCTTTGGTATCTTTTAACAATATTTATATCTTGATCTAAGTCTACCAATTCAGATTTAAAGATCTACGACCTTGCATGCAAATAAATTAAAGCAATTTAAAAACAACTAACTATTAAAATAAAATAAAATAAAATAAAATCTTTTTGTATTTTTTATTTTTTTATAAAAACAGAAAATTAAACTAAAAACTAAATTAAATTAAAAACTACACTACCTACAAACTAACTACGTGAACTAGCTTGTCCCACAACGGCGCCAAAAAACTTGATCGATTGTTTTATTTATCTATTTCCTTGCAAGTGTACAAGACTATTATAGAATAGACTCGGAAGCAAGGGTCGAACCCACAGAGACAAGTGATCACGAACAGTGCGAATATAGATAGCAAATTATTAACCTAAGGGGGTTTTTATGTTTAATTCTACTCTAAACTACTAGTTATAGATGTTTAACTAATTAGACAGTAATAACAGATATGAAGATCTTATGGTGAGTGGAAATCTAGGATTACGGGTTTCACTTATATCTCCTTTATGTTCAATTCATAATAATGTCATTCAATGTCTTGGGTTCGTTCACTAAAAATAGATATAGTCGTTGAACAATTGGTTCACCTCCATCCCCGCAAAATTCACCCATTCCATATCCTAAGCACAGGAACTATCAATCTAGTTGTCACCTAGATTTATGATCTATCGTCACCTAGATCATGTAAGAACCGGTCCTAACTTATCACTCTCGTGCTTCGATAGGTCCAATTTATTGTGTTGGTGAGCCGATTAATGCGACATATGCACTTGGTCATGCAGTTATCCGCACCTCTAAGCCTTTATTATTTGCGATTACATTCATTTGTTCAAAGCAAAATAATATAGGGATTGATAAACAACACAATCAACAAGCATTGAATAGACATATATATATGAATCAAAACATAAATTCGATACAAGTTACCTCCCACCTCCTAGATTAGGGATGATTTAGTTTATCGTAGACGATGAACAACACATGAAGATGATGGGAGACATGATTTGATCTTCAATACTTGAAATTACAAAACCTAACTATGTTATACAATCTAAAACTACCTACAATCTATGTAAAGAGAGCTTCCAGCCGTCCTCCCTCTCTTAGGCTCGGCACCTGACTTCTATATATACTCGGGAGTTGTGATTGGATCGAATGACGTGTGAAAATCCGAAAAGGTCGCATTTCGCCTACCTTGCGGTCGCAAGGTCTTTGGATACCTTGCGTCCGCAAGGTCTCCGATGTGGGTGGCTTTTGATTCTTTGATTGGCGACTTGAGGCCTATCTTGCCTACCTTGCGGTCGCAAGTGCGAGGCACTGCTTGCGTCCGCAAGGTGTCCAGTTGATCTTTATTTTTTCTTCAATTTTTCTCTTCCTTGTAATTTGCACTTAAAACCACAGGTTTCGCGTATTTTCACAATAATCTGAAACTTACAAAACTCACCGAAAACATATATTAGTACTCAAAAGACTCGTGAAATAACATAATTTAAGTCATAGAAGTATATAAAATCGACGTATAAAATACATCGATCACTCACCTACTTTCTAGGACTTCAGATTCAACAGACTTCAGACGGGAACTTCATCAGCCAAACCAAATATGCAAAGGAACTTATCAAGAAATTTGGTCTTGATTCAGCTAAAGGATTCGAGACTCCAATGTCTACCGACTATCATCTTGACAAAGATGAGAAGGGAAAGCAATAGAACGTGACCAAGTATCGAGGAATCATAGGTTCACTTCTTTACCTTACTGCCAGTAGACTTGATATAATGTTTGTTATTTGTGTTTGTGCTAGATTTCAGGCAGATCCAAAGGAATCACATTTACTTGCTGCTAAACATATCATTAGATATGTTTCAACAACTACAAATTGTAGACACCCCAATTTCGTACCCCTGATATGTGACTCAGGCATGTGATATCAAGAACTGCTTCAACTTAACAAATGTCAAGTTACAGGAGTCAAAAATGTGCAAGGCAAAGAAGGATGCGTAAAACAGTAAAATGCGAGGGATAAAAGTGGCAAATTTGAAACTCAAACAGTGACTTGGCGCGGCCAAAAGCATCATCTGGCGCCGTACCAAGCAATGGTAGGTTCCGCGCCATGCTTGCAATAGTGGCACTCCCGGTTAACGCATTATACAAGAGATGAAGGCTGATGTGCAAAATTTATCAACGCATTGAGGGATTTTTTAATCCCCGATGTATCCTTTCCTCCATCTATAAATAAGTGTGTTGGGCTCACTTCTGAAGAAGGAAGAGCGATCACGAAGAAACTTTGATAATTTTTCTCTGCGTTCTTATAATGCCGAGATATAGTGAGAGACGTGAGATAGGGAGTGTTTAGCCCATAAAGCTTTGAATCCCTGCCCAAACTCCACCAAACCAAAAACCCACCGGTTAAAAGTGATCCCTAGCCTTTTAGTTAGGTATCCACCTTACTTCCCAGGCCCAAAAACCATAAAGTAAGTCGTTACTCTGCCTGAGTAACTTGGCTGAAAACACCCATAAATAAGCCGTTATTCCGCCCAACCAAAAAAGGCCAAAAACACCACAAATAAGCAGTCATTCTAGCCAAAATCACAACAACAACAACAACAACAACAACAACAACAACAACAACAACAACAACAACAACAACAACAACAAAAAGACTCCCTCTCCCTGAAGGACAGAGCGAGCACATCCCGCTCTAAAAGGTAATAGCCTTTAAGGACGTTGTTATTTTATTAAAAGTTGTTCTTTAAATCCGGCACAATGTAGAAAATATAAGCCGTTGTGCTGCCCGGATTTAGTTAGAAAATACTATGTAAAAGAGCTGTTATAATGGCCAAATATTTTTAAATATATTTGTAATTATTGTAAGTAGACGGCTGCAAGTCTGTAAATAATGTTGCCTCGGATGAATTTGCTTTTATTTTCCTGTCTTTAAATGCTTTGTTTATTTGCTAAATAAATATAACAAAAAGCATACTTTAGCCAAAAACCGCTTTTGAGACCGAAAGGGCGAGTTGGGTGCCTAGCACCTTCCCAACTCGTAACTTAGCCTCCGAACCCGTTTTTATAATCTCTGGTTTTTCTTTTTTTGGTTTTGCTTTATTTTTGCCTTAAAATAAAGATGTCGACTATATAAAACTTTTTGGATCCAGTTGGGCCTCGCAACACTCATTTCTTGCACTTTTCCGTTTTCCCCTAAAAAAGGGAGAATGAGAATGAAAGGGTGATGTATTCCCATATTTTGGTATCCTCTAAACAAGGGATAACTTGATGCGGGAAACCCAAAGCTCCCATAGTGATCCGAAATAGGCCATAAGGCTATTTTTATAAAATCTATAGTGGGGCCATCGCAACATCCTTTTTTGCACTTTTCCGTTTTCCCCTAAAAAAGAGAAAATGAGAATGAAAGGGTGATGCATTCCCAAATTTTGGTATCCCCTAAAAAAGGGATAACTTGATGCGGGAAACCCAAAGTTCCCATATTGGATAAAAAATCCACTAAAGTCAACCGAGGCGCATTCCAACGCGCTATTTTAGACAACACTTCTCTCGCACTTTTAATTTCGTTTTCCCCTAAACAAGAGAGGATGGAATGAGAGCAGTGGATGTCCCGCATTTGCACGTACGCACACCCCTATCCAAGGGCGTGCGGAGCGCGAGCACACATGCCGGGCGACCCACAGTGGCGACTCAGCTGGGGAGATCGTTTTATTTTAAATAAAATGGAGGGCTAGACTCATAAAATAAAAAAAAATTTGTTTTTCTTTGTTTCTGGCTAAGGTATGCTTGTATTAGAAAAGGCAATTAAATTATTAAGCTCTCTCCCTCAACCCTAGTGCCGTTCTGTTACAGCCTTTATGGCGGCGGCTTCTGCCGTCGCAGATGTCCCTCCGGCACCTCCTTCCCCCTCCCAAAAACAGTCTTTTGCTTCCATCGTTTCTTCTCAACCTTCTACCTTTGTTCCTCTCATTCCTACTTCAACCTTCAAAGGGGAACCTTGTTTGCGTCTTAACCCAGATCTCATTGACCTACTTGTTAAACCTTTCAATCTCACTTTAGTGGGCAAGTTTTCTCATGGCCGACCTTCCATGGAAACCCTTCACAAGAACTTTCTTACCTTGGGTCTTAAAGTTGATGTGATTCTTGGCCATTTGGATCCAAAGCATGTTCTTATTCAAGTTCGTCACGAGCATGATTATCAACGCCTTTGGATCAAGGACCAATGGTTCTTTGGGTCCTATCATATGCGTGTTTTTAAGTGGACACCAGATTTTCGGCCGGTGGTGGAGAGCCCGATTGTTCCTGTCTGGTTTGAACTGCCCGGTCTCCCTATCTACCTCTTCCATAAACAAGCCTTATTCTCAATAGCAAGTCTCATTGGTAAACCTCTTTTGCTTGATAATCCTACTGCTACCCTCTCTCGACCTAGCGTAGCAAGGGTTTGTATCGAGATTGATCTCACAAAACCCCTCCCTAAGCGCATTTGGATTGATTGTGGCAGTGATCATGAGGGTTTTTGGCAGCATATCATCCCTGAAAAGCTCCCTTCTTATTGTAACTATTGTCAAAGACAAGGGCACGATGGTTCTTCATGCAAGATAAAGAATCAGCCTTCTGGAAATCATACGCCTGCGCCTGTCCCAGCTGCTGCCATTCCATCTGCCCCGACGTCTAGTAAACAGATTTGAAAGCCAAATGAGACGGCTGCTCAAATCAACACTGATTCTGATACCCATCAAAACCCTACAGATGTTTCCAATGCTGTTCCTTGCTCTTCATTGGAGAATGCTTCCCATGCAGAAAACCCTACTACCTTTGCCTCCCAAAACCCTAACCCTAGAGAAGAAAACCCTAACCCTAACCCTCGACAAGAAAACCCTAACCCTAGTTCTGAAATCCCTAATACCTCTTCCGTTTCGAAAGACACTCCTACTCCTTATGCTGCTCAAGTTTGCTCTAAAGCGACCTCATCTTCGTCTCCTAAGCCAAACACAGTTCTCCCTCAAAATAATCCTCCCCCTTCTATCGCTGATTCTATGCTGGTTGAAGACGATCCTGAGTCGATCTTGACTTCCAATCCCTTTGCAGTTCTTAATGAAATTGAAGAAGATGGTGATCAAGTTGATGGCTCTACCTTTGAGGCTCTAAACATAGATTCAGATCCCGGCCCTCCTGTGTCTAAAGCCAAGAAAATTATTCCTCCTTCAGATCGTTCTCTTCGATCCAAGTCTAAATCTGCAGCTTCCTCCCCTTCAGTTTTGCATGGATATTAAGGCATTATTCTGGAATGCCCGAGGGATTGGGAACGATCTCACAGTGGCTTGTATCAAAAAACTCATTAAGATGCATAAAATTTCCTTTATTGCTATTTTTGAACCAATGATAGACTCGGATAGAATTAAATTTATTAGTCGGCGCCTTAAATTTAATTTTAGTCTTTCCAATTCAGTTAGCACTATTTGGATATTTTCTAAATCTGCTTTTTCTTGCTCTCTAGTACAGAGCTCTCATCAGCAAGTCACCGTCAGAGTTCAACATTATTCTTGGCAGCATCCTGTTATGATTTCTTGTGTTTATGCTAAATGCGATGCCCTAGATCGTCAGCCTCTATGGACAGAATTAATGGACATTGGTGCTCAACATAATAACTCTCCTTGGCTTGTAGGAGGAGACTTCAATATAATTTTGGACCCTTCAGAGAAATCAGGGGGCCGGGGTTGGGATAGAGATGGAGCTATGGACTTTCATGCTTGTAATGCTGCATGTGGTCTTTCAGATCTTGGTTACTCGGGGACTAAATATACATGGTGGAATAAAAGAGAAAAGGGTGCCACAATTCCTCAGCGTATTGACCGTCTTCTTTGCAATACTACTTGGCTGGATAAGTTCCCCACTTCTTCAGTCCAACACTTAAACCGTGCATGCTCTGATCACACGCCATTACTTCTTTATCTTCCTCCAGTTGATGTTTCTAAGGCCAGGCCGTTTCGTTTCCTAAATATTTGGACTCGTCATGATTCCTTTCTTTCGGTGGTTCGAACAACTTGGAACTCCACCTCCTTGGGTCGTCCATTGGTGCTTTTTGCCAATAAACTTCGGGCCACCAAGCAGGCCTTACGAGTCTGGAACAAATCAGAATTTGAGAACATATTTCAAGATGTCTCTATTGCAAAAGATGACGTCCTTGAGAAAGAGCTCCTCTTCGAGCTCAATCAATCTGGTGAAAATCGAGCAGCACTGTTACGTGCCCAAGCCAACTTGCGTAAATCTCTTTCAAATGAGGAAGCCTATTGGCGCCAGAAATTAAAAATGCAATGGTTTAAGGAGGGTGACGGAAATTCTAAGATTTTTCATGCCTCTGTTTGTCAGTCTCGACGCCGTCTCCATATACACTCAATTCGTAATTCCGATAATTGCTTACTTGAGAATGAAGCTGATATTGCTAAGGGAGCTGTTGACTACTTCTTTGATCAACTTAAGGCAGATCCAGTCTCTCCTAATATTGATCTCTCTATGATCCCAAACTTAGTTACTAAGGAATGGAACCGTTCTCTGATCAGCCCGCCCTGAAAGGAAGAAATCTATTTGTCTATTATTGGCTTGAATAAGGACAGCGCTGCTGGCCCAGATGGCTTCACAGGTCAATTTTTTGTTTCTTGCTGGGATATTATTCAAGACGATCTCTACTCAGCCATCCTGGAGTTTTTTGCTGGGTTCTCCCTTCCTCGCTCTTGGACCAGCACCTTCATAGCCACTATCCCTAAAACGGACACTCCAACCACTTTTAAAGATTTTCGTCCCATTAGTCTTTGCAATTTCTGCAACAAAATTATATCTAAATTATTTGCTTCTCGTCTGGCTCAATATCTTACCAAGATTATTTCTCCCAACCAAAGTGTTTTCACTAAGGGTAGAGTTATTTAGGATAATGTTCTTTTAGCTCAGGAACTAGTCACTTTCTTGGGGAAAAAGGTTAATGGTTCCAATATTATTATTAAGCTTGATATGGCAAAGGCTTTTCATCGTGTATCTTGGCATTTTCTCATTCAGGTTCTCCGAAAGTTTGGTTTCCATGAGATATTTATTGATCTGGTCTGGCATCTTATATCAGACAACTAGTTTTCTGTCCTTATCAATGGCTCTCCTTCTTGCTTCTTTAATTCTTCTCGTGGCCTTCGTCAGGGAGATTCCCTATCTCCTAGTCTTTTTATTCTGGCAGCCGATGTGCTCAGTAGGAGTCTTAATGACTTGCATATTTCGATGGCCCATTCTCGGTTCTCTACCCTAAGTGGTTGTCCTATTATATCCCATCTTTCTTTTGCTGATGATGTTATCATTTTTTGTAATGGGAATCATTGGTCTATTCAGAAACACTTGGATGTTCTTCATCTTTATGAACAAATGTCAGGCCAGCTTATTAATAAAGCCAAGGGCCGGATTTATGTTGCTCCCTTGCTCAGTTCTGCCAAGGCTAGTCGTATTGCTGATTCTCTTGGCTTTCGTTTGGGCTCCCTTCCAATTACTTATCTGGGTTGCCCCCTATATTATGGGCGCAAAACAAGAAGTATTTTTGATCCTCTCTTTGTCAAGCTTCAATCTAGAGTGGAGTCTTGGTTAGGATCCTTTCTTAATACGGCGGGGAAAATCACTCTTATTCGTCATGTGCTTCAATCCATTTCCGCTTATCTTCTGGCCTCTTTGGATCCTCCCAAATCAGTGATCAAAACAATTGAGCGTTTCTTCGCTAATTTCTTTTGGAGTGATTCTAATGGTTCTCATAAATTTCATTGGGTTGCTTGGCATTCCTGTTGTAAACCTAAGTCTTCTGGTGGCCTCGGAATTCCTTCTCTTTCCTCTTTTGTTCAGGCGTTTTCAATCAAACTTTGGTGGCGCTTTCGTACCTCTCATAATATTTGGTCTGAATTCCTTAAAGCCAGATATTGCTCCTCAGTGCATGCAACAGTTTCAGTTTTAAAGGGCTCTCATGTTTGGCATCGTCTTAAACTCATTCAACCTTTTGCCGAGCCACATATTCATTGGAATATCGGCCTTGGTGATTTCTCTATTTGGTTCGATAAGTGGCTCCCTGGACAGCTTTTAACTCGTCCTCCTAACTGCGAGCTTGTTCATGTTAAAGATTTATATGACACTTCAGGGCTCAACCTTAATTCTTTGGCTCTTTCTGTTTTGCCTGAAGCTGCCAGAACTATCATCCTAGACCAGCGAATTTCTCTTTCTTCCCAGCCAGATTACCCCTTGGACGATCAATTCTTACGTAAGTTTTCTCTCTTCGGCCTTCTCAATCATTACCCCGGCAGCTCATACTATCCCATCAGCCAAGTTTATCTGGCACAAACTTCTGCCTTCTCACATTGGCGTTTTTATTTGGCGTTTAATGTTGAAGTGTCTTCCAATTGACGAAGCCCTGATTCATAAAGGTTTTCAGATTGTTTCTAAATGTGTTTGTTGCTCACAACACTCCATTGAATCTTTTAACCATCTTTTTATCCACGGTCAGTTAGCTTTCTCGATCTGGTCGGCTTTTAGTTTGTCTCATAATCTCTCTATCTCGGGAGACACTATAATGCATGATGTATGGCGGGTTGGGGTTCTAATTCCACAGCTCACAAGTTGCTCCCTTCTCTTATTCTTTGGCATATTTGGAAGGCCCGAAATGCTCTTATTTATGACAAATCCGGCAGGTCTATTTCATCTACTATTCATGCTATCTCTCATGATCTCTCTCTTATTATGGGAAGTGGGAATTTCTTTGTCCAGCAAAACCATTCGGGATCCTCTATTTCCTTTGCTATTAGAAGACAAAGACGGATTCAAGCAGTCTCTTGGTCCAAGCCGACTGGTTCTTTTCTTAAACTTAATTCGGACGGTGCAAGTCGGGATAACCCGGGTCTTAGCGGTGGAGGGGGCATCATTCGTGACTCTGAAGGTAGAGTTATTTTCGCTTATGCCTCTTTCTATGGTTCTGCTACGAACACTGAGGCAGAATTTAAGGCCCTTTCTCAAGCTGTTTGTTGGCTTCATTCTCATGGTTATCGACGGGTTATAGTTGAGATGGACTCCATGATTTTATATAATTGCCTAACTAAAGGGCATCTGTAACAGCCTGACTCGGACTCCAATGTGAAATCCCAAGGTCGTGCCATCAAGACAGGCTAAAATACGGACAAGCACCTGCTAAGCGTAATGGTGCGAGTCAAGAGTTGAGCCAACAAGCTCGAAATAGGAATATAAGGACACAACGACAAAGCGGGATAACAAAACTAAAACCTGCGGAAGCAAATGATAAGTGGAACCCAAGCCTTAAATCCTAGACCAAGGAACGCAAGGCTAAGAGACAACTATCTCTTGACAACTCTATGATGCGCGTGATGCAACATTGCGCACGGGCAACGAACCATCGGCAACCAAAGGCCGGCAAGACAACAAGAACCCAACCTGATAAACAACCACTCAACGGCTAAAACATGCCGGAGGGACAATTCAACTAAAAGAATAAGAGATTTAAATACTAACAACTAAACCAAGGACTCACGACTAAAATTGACGGAGATAACATCAACAAAACTAGAATATGCGAGCTAAATCCTTTCTCGGGAAGACAACAGAATAAACTTCTAAATAAATACAACAGCTCGACCAAAACAAGTCGGCTCCCAAAATAATGCGATAACAAAATACTAACATAATCTACCCAAGTAAAGTCTACATAACTTTACATTCGTGTCTCACAAATACATAATAACAATAATAATAATAACTCCAAGCTTAAAGCCCGGAAGACCACCTGCTAGAATCACTATCCGAAGTCGCCACTCACGTTAACGGGATCACTGCAAACACTAAGGAAAACAAACATACGGAGTGAGTCATAATGACCCAGTAAGTTACTAAATGCAGTTGTATGGCATAGCATGTCATGGTATGGCATAATGCCCAAGCATATATAAAAATTCATGGTATCATACTAGTATACCAACAATAAATATGTACTTAGTTATCAAAGCATATAATCTCACATAAGCCACATAGCATGTTATCTTTCACATAAATGCTCATAAGTAAACATGTAAACCAGAATCTGGGCCCAACCCTCAATGCTCAATCATGGGTCCAACCCTCAATATTCAAACCATGGGTCCAATCCTCAAATGATCATAATATGGATTTCAATCCTCAAATGATCACAACTCACCAGTTTTCTTAATGAGTACCTCGTTACATTCATCCAACCTAGGATGAGAAACGGGAGCTCGATATCAGGCTAGGTGGCGCTAATACGAGACCACATCCCACTATTGGCCAAATAGTGAAGAGAAAGGGTACCAATGCGGCAATTCATAGCGAATGTTTCCAAAGGCTATGAATCGTCCCATTGCCGACAAAACGACCAAGACGCCAGCTGGACTCAAATCAAGATGCTCAAGTAGATATTTACTTGAATAAACCAATAAGGACCAAGTCCATCACGAAAGGACTCATCAAATCAAGTAGGTCATAATGCTCTACAAAACCCAATAAACAATACACATAAATGTACACACTTAACATGTTCAACTAACTTGTAAGTTTAGTTCAAGAACCACATATTGAGGTATTCATAATCCTCAAGTCATCACCAATTCAAGAATAGCTTATAAGCTCAATAAATCACAACGTGAGGTCTACTATAGTCCCCTACTCAAGATTAAATCAAAGACTATTATTTTAGTCTAAGAACAATCATAAATCAAGACTTAGCATTTTAGCTTCACTTAAAGGTACACCGGACTCAACCATAGTCTCAACCGTCATAAATACTCGACTTCCTCAAAGCCAATCTCAAGGGTATCAAAACTAACCCGTAGTCAAAACCCCGTAAGTGCTTTCATGTGCACGCGACCAAATTCCCTAAAAGAGAACTCGTTCAAATAATCATTTCTTAAAGGCATACGAGATCATAGGTTGGTCTCTAATGCTCCGTGCTCTAACGAGCACACTCTAAACATACTCCCAATAGGTCTCTATAACATGAGTGTCTCAATTTGACACCGAATGAGATACTCGGGTACGCACAAACATAACTAAGCAAGACCCGAACATCGTAGGGTTTCAACCCAAAGCTCATTATTATATTATTGACCTTACAACGACTCCGTTGAGTCTTAATTCTACATTTCATTCTTTATGGGTTTCATAAATCCACAATTTAACACTCTATTCAAACATACAATAAAATCCCAAAATTCATTCGGGCTTGATTCCCAAGCCTAACAACCCAAGAACTCATTATAATCATAGTCAAACGAAACCCAAATGTCGTAGGATTTCAACCCGAGTTCATTAACATATTATTGAACTTATTTCGACTCAGTTGAGTCTAAATACTAAGTTTCATTCTTAAACATTTCATCAATCTCAACATTAACACCCACTTCAAATAACAACAATTTCTCCAATAATTCGGGCTTGATTCTCAAGCCCTAAAATTCATAAAACTCTACATAAATCACAACCCATATCTTACAACACATAATAACATTCAAATCATACTATTCATGTTATTAACAAGTTCATATTTCCAAAAATCCCCAAAATGGGCATACAAAGCATATCAAGTGTTCATTGCCCACAAATAGAACATAGGTTGTTTTCCTTAGGGCCAATGAATTAAAATAAGAAGAAGGTAACTTACCTAGCTCGGATGAAAACTCCAAGGAACGCAAATCCGATCGGTGAACTTGTTCTACTCGTCGAGGGCTTCAAGATTCCGAAGTTTGAAGGCAATCGAACGGTTGGATCGTCTTGGATCGAAGAGAGAAGAAGGCTAGGGCTTGAAATCTCCCATGGACTCTCTCTCTCTCTCTAATACGTATGGTGGAGAAGGAGAAATGAAGAGAGTTTTCTGATTTCTCAAATGGGTTTGGGTATTTATACCCCCAAAAATAAAGAGGGCACAATAGTCATTTCCCTTGCATAATTAGTAGAGATTAGGAGTAATCATTCACTAATCTAACCTTAATTAACTTCCAACTAATGTTAGGACATGTTTAGGGCGAACTATGGGAGGTTAGGAAGGGTTTAGAGGGGGTTTAATGAGGGTAGGATAGGTATTTCTCGTCAAAACACAAACAGGGCAAAACAGGATCGGGGCACCTTGCGGTCGCAAGGTCCCCTATAGCTTGCGACCGCAAGCTCTCCAGCCTCTCTAGGTGACTTCTTCCATCGACCTTGCGGGGGCAAGGCCATTCCACCTTGCGAGGGCAAGCCCGGCAGACCCGAAATGGCTCAAAATTCAACCTAAAAGACCCCCAAACACTTAACCAAACCTAACAAGGTTCAAACCTCATCCAAAGTAGGTTTAGAACTCCCTTAGAACACTCACAAATAACCCCCAAAACAACTCCCAAAACAACTCGGAGCAAAACCGGGAAGAGGTGCAACAACGTGCAACCGGAACGACGAATGAACTAGCAATTGAACATGCATCGAAAGGAGACTTTTAAGGAAATTCTAATGGCTAATGAAGAAGCTTGAATACTTCTAGAAAGTTGAATAACAACTAGGGAAATAAGAACTCCAAAGGAGAGACGATTAGAATCTTAATTTATCTAGCACCCTAATTAACACACACTTTAAGGTGCGATTTTAGGTGCGACGTATTTTGCGGCTTATTACGGCGTCTCCTTTAGGGTTTCACTAGGGTTTGGCTCATGCCGCCTGATCCTTCCTCATCGGAGGGAACACCTCCGGTGGGTCACCATCATGCTCCTTCCACGGTACAACCACCAGTAGGTATGCCACGGTCATATGCTACAGTTACTGGCCAACCGGCTCCAGTTTTAGGTGCTACGTCTTCTAAAGCTCCGGTTCTAAGTGATATTCCACTAGCCCCTAGGCAATCGATCAATATTATGGATGAACCTGGGTGTTTGTTTACGCCATTGGAGATGGAAAAGGCTGAAAAACAATTGGCGAATACTCTCATTCTCAAGTTCTCGTTGGGACGTCCGTCTTTGAAGGTAATTCACGACCATATTGCCTCTTCTTGGAAGCTTACATGTAGTTTTGTGGTTGGACTTTTGGACCCAAGACATGTGATGGTGCATTTATCATCTGATGAAGATATGGTTAGGGCTCTGTCCAAGGAGTCTCATATGATCAACACGTGCATGTATCGGTCGTTCCGATGGACCTCGGATTTTGCTTTCAAAAAAGATAATACCAAACCTGCGGTTTGGGTGAGATTACATCATCTTCCTCTACATTTGTTTACGCCGTCTTATTTACAGCGTATTGGTAATACGCTAGGTTTCTACCTTCGGGCGGATGAGCAAACGTTGTCCTTAGTTCGGCCTATGTTTGCGCGTATTTGTGTGGAAGTGGACGTTTCAATGCCGCTCCCATCGAGAATGTGGATTGGTACGTCTAAAGAGGATGGATTTTGGCAAGCTATAGAGTTTGAAGGAAATATAGCTTTTTGTGATGGATGCGGACTGCTTGGACATTGCAAGGCCCAATGTCGCAAAGGTAAACGTCACGTTCACTCAAATATGGAGGATAACAATGGTACTGGAGTAGACGGATCTAAAAATGTACCTCGCAATGGGGAGGAAGGTAATACTAATGTCGGACGGGATGATAAACAAAAGAATAACAACATGGAGAGGGGTGCTAAAAGATGGACTCCAATTATTTTAAAGCGTGGCGAGCAACCTGGTTCTACCTCCATTGCGACCCCTGCAGAGTATACGGGATCTGTTGGCGTGGAGGCGGCAGTGAATGAACAGGTTCCTTTGAAAACTATCCCGACTCAGCCATCCAGTAAGGATGTCACGGGTGCTACCAATATGGTTCCGGAATCGACAGAGGCATGCGGTACTGAACAAGTTGATACTCGGGGGAAAGGCAAACAGAAACTGTCACCTTCAAATTTTACTGAGCATGTTTTTGGCGGAGTGGCTAGTAATAACCCGTTTGATGTCTTGGGTGAGGCTGTTGATGTAGAAGATCCGGTAGACTGTTCTGAAATTCGAGAGGCTGCTGTTGACCCTATTAATGTTTTGAGTTATGAAAATGGGATAGCCAAACAATGGAAAATCTGGGAGGATATTTTACGAGCTATACCACCTCGCTTGGGTAAAGCGCACTCTACAGGAGGTGATTTTGATCAGGACCATCTTCAGTTGATTCATGCAGCTTCTAGGGATGATACCAATATTCTTCCGATGTCGGATGAGTTTCAGGAATTTTGCACTTTGAAGATCCAGAGCTTCAAAAGGCTAATAGTGCTAAAAGAAATACTACAAAATTAGGACTCGGTCCAGGAAACAAAATCCTCCAGATAGTTTTATGACGATCGTTATATGGAATGTTCGGGGGGTCGGCAATAAGGATACTGTAGATTATTTAAAGGTTTTAAAGTCTCAACACAAGCCTTGTTTGTTTGCAATTCTTGAACCTAAGATTGGTGGTGACAGGATGCATAAAATTGCTAGACGATTACGGTATGAGCATTACTTGCACAAGAATCCTACTAATATGCATGTCTGGCTTTTTTGGGAGGAAGGAGTGGATGTTACATTTATTAATGCTTCATCTCAGCATTTAACAGTGCGTGTTAGTATTAATGGTATGGTGGTTATGCTATCTATTGTTTATGCTACGTGTTCTTGTGAAGGTCGTCAAATTTTATGGCAGGATCTGGCGGATATAGCAGCTAATCAGTTCGAGCCTTGGATCGTAGGTGGTGATTTTAATACGATTATGAGTACTTCGAAAAATTGGTGGAAATGGTCGATTTGAATAGTATGCAAGATTTTGTAGATTTCACTCAGGCTGCAGGTTAGAGGATGCGGGTTTTGAAGGTAATGTTTTCACTTGGTGCAACGATCATCGATGGGTTCCGTGATTTGGCGGCCAATGGATCGTGTTTTTAATTAATGGTGTCTATAAAGCTAGATGTCCCGCTATTCGAGTTACTCATTTAACTCGCCTCACTCGATCATGCGCCGCTTCTCATAGATTTTCCTGCTATTCATAAAGGTAAGAGTATATTTCGTTTCCATAGAATGTGGATGGATCACCCAGATTTCTTGAGTTTTGTGCATCAACAGTGGCAAAGGCAAGTGTTGGGTAGCCCTATGGAAATCTGGCATAAAAAGCTTCATTTTCTTCGACAGGCTCTAAAGAGTTGGAACTGGTCTGTGTTTGGTCATGTTCAGCGTATGATCTCCCATCACCAGGATAATATTCTGAGGCTTGAATTTGATCTGCAGAGTGCGCAAACAGATGTGTTGGTAGATGCTTTACGGATGGAAAAGCAGGCTCTTTCGCGTTGTGTTAAATGGGATGCAGAGATGCTTCAGCAGAAGGCTCGGCTAAACTGGCTGAAGGATGGAGATCGAAATACAGCTTTCTTCCATGCTTGTGTCAAAGATCGTCAGAAGGCGAATATTATTCGCATAAAAAATGCAGATGGGTCTTGGTGTGAGGATGGCAATAGTATTGGGTCTCGGCAGCTTGATTTTTCTCTTCCCTTCTCTCTCACGGATCATGTTATTCGGGAAGATCTATTTACTCATTTTACAGGAGGTCTTCAGTCGTCTGATAATGAGCTACTATGCACAATTCCTATGGAGGAGGAGATTTGGAAAGCGATTGTTGACATGAATCCGCATAAATGTTGCTCCGGTAATGATGGTTTTACGGGCTGGTTCTATCGTGGGTGTTGGGAGATCATAAAGGGGGATGTCATTGCTGCAGTTCAGATTTCTTTCATGGAGCCAATGTGCACAGGGGCCTCACAGCTACTACTTTAATCCTCCTGCCGAAGGTTAAACAGCCAAGTGATTTTGGAGATTATCGACCTATCAGTCTATGCAATTTTTCTGGTAAGATTTTGTCTAAGATTATGGCTAATAGAATTGCGAAGGTTTTGCCGGGTTTAATTTCTAAGGAACAATCGGGTTTTGTTCAAGGTCGTAGTATCCAGGAGAATGTTATGTTGGCTCATGAGATGGTTCACCGGATTAATTATAAAACTCGTGGAGGGAATGTCATTTTAAACTTGACATGTCCAAGGCATATATGAGTAGAGTGGGACTTTCTTCTCCTGACTCTCCAAGCTTTGGGTTTCAAAGTCAACTTCTTGTTCATTAATAGACCGGCTCATTAACAATAATTGGTACTCCCTTAGAATTAATGGTAATAGTTATGGTTTCTTTCACTCTACGCGGGGAGTTCGTCAGGGGGACCCTTTATCACCTCTTTTGTTTGTGATGGTGCAAGAGGTTTTATCTCGTAACATTAATCGGGCTATTCAGGCTGGGCAGATTATCTCGCATAATCATGGTCGTGGCGGGTAGTTATATCGCATCTTTTGTACACGGACGATATGTTGTTGTTCTCGCAATGCCGGAAAGTCTATTCAAGCTCTTCTGGTATTGTGCGGGAATACGAGGCGCTTAGTCACTAATTAATTTGGCTAAAAGTGGATTCTATGTTTCCTGAGTTTTTATACGGAGACGGGGAGATATTGCCATTTGGTCGGGCTGCCATTACAAATCTTTCCTGCTTTAAGATTCTAAGATCCCTCTTTTTCATGGCGTAACCAAACGGATTTATTTTGCGAATTTGTTGAACGGGTCCTTCATAAAATAGATGGATGGAAGGCTAGATTGCTATCCTTTGGTGGGAAAATAACTCGCTCAAATCGGTGCTATGTAGTATCCCGCTTATACTCTTGTCGCCATCAAAGTGCCGAAATTGTTGTTGCATCGATTGAGTGTCTCTTGGCCCTTTTGTGGAGTTCGAAGGGGAAAGAAGGACCTATGGGTTGCTTGGGATAGTATATGCCGGCCTTATTCGCAGGGGGGTCTAGGCATTCGCAGCCTATAGTGTCATGGCTACTCTTCACGCTAAACCTGCCCGGGCGGCTTTGCGTAGTGATAGTCTGGGCAACCTTTGTGCGCCTAAGTACATGAATATATGCAATGTTTTAATTCCGCATTGGCTACTAAGGGTCGGAAGGCGGTTTTATCTCAAATGGAGTTGATCAAGGAAAACTCTCAATGGATTATTGGGTCGTGATATTTCGCTCGGGCGGATAATCGGTGTGGGGTTATTCTTCATGGTCCATTACCTCATGATGCTTTGTTAAAGGTGAAGGATGCGTGGCCTTTATTGGATGAGTTTCTCGTGATCTCATCCCCGATCAATACCATGTGGCCGGCATATGGTGTCTATTCGCCGTTCTCAAGATCATCTAATTTTTATGCCCACAAGTTCGGCATGGAGTGCGGCATGTT
>CM028380.1:120468646-120493119 GCA_013146195.2 Codonopsis lanceolata
GTTTAGAGAATCACACCGAGAAAAATATATGAAGGGTTTCATAAGAATAAGCGATTAATATACATAAGCATTGTTAGTATTCTTAGGTTTGAAAAGAACAACAATGGCGGAAACTAAAATGAAAGGATTTGAATTCCAAAGCAATTTTTGAGTTATGAAATGAAAGTGCAAGCAAGAGAAAACAATAAGTTTCAAGTTGAGTAAGAGAAAAAAAGTACCATTCTTTGTCGATGAGAAGAAGAAACAAGAAATACTTGGATTTGCAGAAAGCATGATTACCGAGAGAGTATGAATAGAGAAAGAAATAATTTGTCAAAGGGGTTAGAAAAGTTTGGCAGTTCGAGGACTATTTAAAAGGCGAAAATTTTAGTTTGAGCGGGAACTTAAGATATTTTCTTAAGTACCAAATTTTATCCTTGACCCCCTTTACCTTTTGCTTTAGAAACCTCTTTAGCAAAAAAAAGACTAAGTAAAATCACGACCTTTAAGTCTTCGATTAAAGAGAACTTACGTCTTCAGATTAGTCTAAAACTAGTTCTAGGTATGAAGAAACTTAACAAATAACTTTGAAAGGGATTAAGCGTTGGGATCAATCGTACAAGATTTCTCCTTAAATAAGCAAACTGGTGGCATCGATTGGTTTTGTGAGAATGTCGCCAATTGATGCTCGGTTGGAACATATTCCAAGCGATGTTACCTTTCCACGCATGAGGAAGTGATAACGATATCAATATTAGCAGTCTTGGAGTGCATCACTGGATTTTTAGAGGCGAAATTAGCGATGTGTTGTCACACATGATTGGGCGGTTTTTAGATCTTGATGTTGTAGTCCACTAGTTGTTGCTTCATCCATAGGGTTGAAAGCAGCAGTTGCTGCGGCAATGTATTCGACTTACGTAGTTGAGTTTGCAAGCGATCCTTGTTTCTTGCAAGACCATGAGACAAGTCTATTTCAAAATTGACAAGTCCCAGTGCTTCTTACGCGCTCACTGCGGTGCATAATCTGCATCAGTATCAACTAGATTGAAATTGTTGGTTTTGGAATACCGGATGCCTAGATTTGTTGTTTTGAGAACATATCTAATGATACGTTTGGCGCAAGCAAATGTGACTCCTTTGGATCTGCTGAAATCTAGCACAAACACAAACAACAAACATAATGTCGGGTCTACTAGCGATAAGGTAAGAAGAGAACCTATGATTCCTCGGTACTTGGTCATGTTCTTTGCTTTCCACTTCTAATCTTTGTCAAGATGGCGGTCGGTAGACATTGGACTTTGAATCCTTTAGGTGAATCAAGACCGAAACTTCTGATTAGTTCCTTTGCATATTTGGTTTGGTGATGAAGATTCCATCAATGCATTGTATCTGTAGTCCTAGAAAGTAGGTAAGTTCACCCATCATGCTCATCTCGAACTTGCTTTGCATCGGCTTCTCGAATCTTTTACAGGCTTTGGTTAGTTGATCAAAGATGATGTGATCCACGTAGATTTGTACCCGAGAGAGAATGGCCTTTGTGCTTGAGGATGAATAAAGTAGTGTCTATTCTTCCTCTCACGAATCCTTGTCTTTAAGAACTTGGATAGAGTTTCATACCAAGCTCTAGGAGCTTGCTTCGAACAAATAGAGAGCTTTCTTGAGTCGGTGGGCGTGATCCGGTTATGCAAAATGACAAATCACGGAGGTTGTTCCATACGATTTCTTGAAGATCACCATTCGGAAAGGCACTCTTTACATCCATCGATACACTTTGAAGTCCATGAGCGAGGCATAGGCGAAAAGAGTCGGTGCTTCTAGTCTAGCAGGGAGCAAAAGTTTCATCAAAGTCAATTCCTTCTTCTGTCGGTAGCCTGTGCGGCAGGTCTAGCTTTGTTTACGGTGACATTTCCTTCTTCGTCTCTTTTTGTTTGAAAACCCACTTGGTGCCGGGTATTTGGATGATCGATCGGTCTTTGAACTAAGCTCCACACCTTACATCTTTCAAAGCCGGTTCGGCTCTTCTTGCATAGCTTCAATCCGGTTATGATCTTGATAAGCTTCATCAATCTTCTTTGGTTCGAGTTCCGATACAAATGCATAAGCAAACATAGTTTCTTCTCGAACTTTATTTCTCACGAACTCGTGTTGAGATCACCAATGATTTGAGAAATGGGATGATCTCTTGCTTTAATAATGATTGGAGGAAGATCACTTACGTGGGTTCTTCCACTTAAGAATTCGGAGTAGGTTGAGAAGGAGATTCACCAAAATCAGTTCGTAAGAAATAGAATCTTCAAAACCTTCATTTTCTGGTGAACAAGAAGGATGAGTGATCTGTAAAGGTGCTTGGGGTAAAATAGAAGAGATGGGTTCAGGGTCAACAGAAGAGTTGTTATCGGTACCGGCAGAGTTCTTGTCTACCGGTGAAGGGTTATCGGTACTTGAGAGTGCTAGGTTGCCGCTTTTTGCGAGAGGAGTGGAAGTGGATCTTTGTATTAGTACTGTCTCATCATTATCGAGAATCATTAGCAACGTTCGAGTCCTTTTAGGCTCTAACAAGTCATATTCATCAAAAGAAACATGCTGATTCTAAAATTTTAAATTAGTTTTATCTGCGAAAATCTGAAATGCTTTTGAATGTTTGGAATACCCAGAAAAATTCCTTCGTCTGATTTTGCATCAAATTTTCCTCTATATTCTTTTCCATTATAAAGAATAAAACATTTACAGCCGAAGATTTTAAGAAATCCTATGTTTGGGGATCTTCCTCTCCATATTTCATATGGAGTTTTGTTATGAAACTTGTTTACCAGGGATCTATTACTCGGGTAAAACATGCGGTGTTCGCTATACGCCAAATACTTTGGAAGTTTAGCTTCACAGATTGTTCTTGCCGCTTCAATCGTTGTCGTTCTTCCGTTCGGCTACACCATTTTGTTGAGAACCGGCCAGAGAAGTTGTGGTCGATCAGTGGTCATCGCTTGATAGATTTTCTACACCATTGTTTTTGAATTCGGTGCCATTGTTCGATCTTATGTCGCTTATGTCTTCAAGCTTTTGAGTTTGAAGTCTTACGAAAAGCAGATGACTAGATCATGCTTTCATCTTTAGATGTCATTGTTTCAATCCAAGTGAATCTAGAGTAGTCGTTCAACTACCACAAGTGTATACTTGTCTCCTGAATGTTGTGATTGGTCTAAAGAGATCCATATGCAGAAGTTGAAGAGGTCGGCTTTGTAGACAATCTGACTTTCTTTTGAAGGAAGACTTGGAAAGTTTTCCTCGTTGACAAGCTTTACAACTTCTCGTCATGGTCGGCGAACAAGTAGGTAGACCTTTGACAAGCCCATTTTTGGAGAGCTTGGAGGTGCTTGAAGTTGAGATGATCGAGACGCTTGTGCAGCTTGTGCCATAGCCACCGTTGTCACGAACATTGTTGGCTACTAGACACAGTTTGAGAATCTCCTAGAAGATTTAAGTCCACGACATAGGCGTTTCCTTGTCTATTGCCGGCCAAGATTGCAGGATTCACTTTGTTTTTGATGAGGCAGGTTGGAGTTGAATTGGCATAGAAGTCCTTTGTCGCACTGGGAGGATATGCTCGTCGGAAGATTGTGCTTTAAACCACTTACTAGAGAAACTTTGTTGATGGAGAGACTTCCTCTAGTAATTGAGCCATATCCAATTGTTTTTCCTCCGCATTATCTCAAAATAACAATGATGGGTCCTTTGCTTCACTATATCACGTAAGAAGATTTACGTTCCGATCATGTGTCTTGAGCGAACCGTCTAGGTACCGGATGTCTTTGTTTTCGATTCTATAGCCATGAAGCATTCTGAAAAAGAATTAAAGCAAACAAGGTACCCTTTATTTTCTTTCGGGTCCTAAGGATTAGCAACCTTTTGAACCCATACAACGCTGACCTTGAGAGAACTAGGTCTCTCGGATCTTGGAGTGAACCTTACCAAACATTCCGGTGCCGGATGGCCTGACAATTGCAAGAGTGACATAAATGGAAAGTCCATGAACTGTTAGTGACTTTAAAAGAGTGATTATGATTATTCCTTTTCTTAACATCCATTCTTGGTTCAGCTTGCTTGTTGATGGTAGACTTAATTGGTTTCTTTCGAATCTTCCTAGGTAGGTTACCAACAGACTTAGCTTTAGCTTTTCTGTTGATTACCTTTTCAGAAGGATTAGGTAGAATACCTTTAAGTTTACCTTCAACAGGTAAAGGAACCTTGCATGTTTCATAGACAAACTTGATAGTTACCGGTAGAGGTTTAGTAGGTCTACCGCCAGCAGACTTTGCCTTAGCATAGTTATTGCCGGCAGACTTCACTTTCTCTACCGTTACCTTATCAGGTTTCTCATTTGAGTCAGTCATTTTGGCTTTTCCTTTCTGACCTTTGGGGTAAACGTAAGGGACACTTGAATAACCAAGGCCTTGTTTCCCTATATTTCCAAATGTCTGTTTAGAGAAAGATATATCATTTGCATTCTCGGAGGATTCACCTTTCTCCGTGACTGAAGAGATTGTCGGAAGAGGCACATCTGAATATCCTATGCCAGTTTTATCATTATTAGATTTTTGGCTTGAAAGGATTTCTTCGAATGCATCCTTGGAGCTGTTCCAGGAGTCGATTGTCTTTTGCAAGACAATTTTCTCTAGGTCAAGTCCTTTGATGTGCTCAGATAGACAATCAATTTTGTCACAAAGGAATTTGTTTTTTTCCTTTAGTTTGATACTCTCTTGTTGACAGCTATTGAGAGTTTGAATCTCAGCGGCCATCATAGATTTCTCAGAAGTAAGTTTCTCACAGTTCTTGGCCAGTTTAACATAGGCTACTCTAAAGGAATTAAATTCTTCAAGCATATCCTGATTATCCTTGAGAAGTTCTTCCTTACTAAAGCTGTCACAGTTGGTTTCACTTTTATGCAAGGGACTAGGTGAAACTTCGACTTCATTTTCAGAGTCATAGGTAGGACCTGAATCATGAGCTATTAAGCATATGTTAGCTTGCTCACAATCCTCTTCCTCCTCTTCTGAATCAGTCTCAAACCATGTAGCAACATGTTTGTCTTTTATGTCTTCAGCCAACATACCCTTTTGTTTTTGAAATTTTCTAAATGAGGGCTTTCGGTATGCTTCAAATTTTGGCTTAGGACATTTTGAGGCAAAATGACCGTGTTTTCTACGCTTATAACACACAAGCTCTTCCTTAGATGAGCTTTCACCATTCTTCCTAAAAGGTTGTTGGTGTGTGTTCTTCCTTCCATATTTTGCAAATTTTTGAAAACGTTTTACAAACATGACAAATTGTTCATCAGATAGAAAATCATTTTCACAGAAGAAGTAGAAGGTTTGGTTTCAACAAAGGATTTCTTCTTGGACCATGGCCGCAAAGACACGCTCAATTGTTTGTCTTGCTCTAGAGCTTGATTAACTTCAAGTTCATAAACCTTCAAACTTGCGTAGAGACTACGAAGAGTCATCTCGTTTAAGTTCTTGGATTCTTTCATAGCCGTGGTCTTAACATGCCATAAGCTACCTAGAGAGCCTAAAAACCTCATGTTCATTTCCTTTTTGTCATACGTTTTACCAAGAGAAAAGCAACTATTAATTACCTCACTGAAGCGATCGTATGCTTGTCTCAAGGTTTCCTTAGGATCCTTTTTGAAAGAATCAAACTGCTGGATGTATGTATATTTTCTGTTATCTCTTGTGTCTTGGTCTCCTTCCAAGTATTCCACAAGAGCTTCCCACATCTCTTTTGTAGCTTGTACCTCGAATCACTTCTTTGGTATGTGCTTGTGTCTAGAGAGCGGTGATTATGTTGATTGCTTTCTTGTCAAGCTCTACCAGCCTTTCTATCATCCTCTGTCCATTCGATTCTTCTTTAAGTACTTCGCGCAGATTCCCAAAGAATGGAGGCTAGAAGATTTGCCTTCATTGGTACATGTTGACTGCGAACACATTTCCATAATCTGTTGTCAATAGAGTTCATAAATCTCATTACTTTATCCTTCCATACATCAAAATCTCCTTCGTCCAATATTGGGACGTGGTTAGCATTAGATATAGGCAGCATGTAGTGTGTTTGTGCCATTATATCATATCTCTCAAGAGTTTAATCTTGGAAAAACTTGTTTTCAAAGAGTAAGGCTCTGATACCAATTGTGGGTCCCAATGGGCACAATAATAAGCTAGAAGGGGGGGGTTGAATAGCTTATTAAACACTTAAAACTTTTTGGTAAATACTTTGAAAGATACTTGCAATCTATCGAAAAGATTCAAGTAGCGGAAGACCTTCAAGGTAGTTGTTCCGTCTGCAGATAAGGACTACCTAGAGACATTTACAAGTTACTTAAGTTCTTAGTTATGTAAATGGATAAAAATAATCACAGTAAAGAACAGATCAAATGACAGACAAACAAATATGAAACAACACAAGTATTTTGGGATGGTTCACACTATAAAGAGTGCTACATCCACCACCAAGGCAGTCAACCTTGGATTTAAATAGTGCACTATGTTTTCCACTAGATTAATTACAAAGAATATCTCTAATGGATCGTGTACAAAATATTGACTTGTGTTTGGGGTCTAGGGAATTAAATATCTGTAAATACATGATATTTAATTCGTGCAGAAGTATAGTTAATGAAAGTAAACAACAAGAAGATAAAACAATAAGTGTTGATGAGCAGCTTCTTGTTGTTGATGATGACTTCTAGATCTGTTTAGGATCTCTTGATAGCACTGAGCTGTAAGACTTGGAGTTGTGGAGTTTCAGAGCGATCCTATTAGTGTTCGATTGATTCTGTCTATTTGTTCCAGTCTTCAATGGCAGCATTTATAGCGGGTGCACTTCAAAAGATCCGTTGGAGAAGACGAATACTTCAACAGCTCTTTTCATCAATGCATTAAATGCATGGGGCTTGTCAGTCAAGGATTTTCATCTTCACAGATATCTAGAGCAGGGAATGATTTCTGAGATCTTCAAAAAAGGTGGGCGATTTAGGTGTCGATCCGAGAGTTGTTGCAGAAACTAGGGGACACCGCTTTCCTCGCTTTCAGCTCAGACGAAAAGTCTTCCTGCTTTTTGGAAAGGTTGCTTTCGGCGGCTTGATATGTCAGGGAATGTCTTGGATTAATTCAAACAATGATTAGGATAAATTTGAATTAATCCAATTAATCTTTGCTGGATAGGACACGTCATAGAAGAGTAGGTGGACACGAGGTCTACCGTTTGTGGGCGATAGGCAGGTCTTCCGATAAAGCTTGTGGAGAGGTCTTCCGCTGAACCTGTGAAGTCCTATAAAAACTATACTAGGCAAAGTTCTATACACAGTTGTCACGCTAATCGATACGTAGCCCGATTAGCCACTGAAGTATAAAACTAATGTAATGTACTGAGCAGATATAAATCTATCATAATAATCAACAAGGTGTTTTAATAAGGATTGCTCGTGATACCATTTTGGAAAAAAATTTATGGTTCTGTTGAAAATAAAGAATCTTTGTTGAAAGTAAGACTCAACAAAGAGTTTTTGTTTCGAGTACATTTTTCAACAGAAGTGCCACAAAGCCTGAGCTTGATTCACAAAGAATCAGGTTAGGGGTGAATTTTTCACAATATGTGTGTCTTTCTTTGATCAAGGGAGATTTGAGTCTATACCCTTGTTTTAGTTTATGAACATCTTTAGTTCATGAACTCTCCTCCTAAGAAGATGCATTCTTCTATGTCTTTGGACGTTATGGATATGTTTATAGATTTCCTTTTGAACTAAAGGTTCTCCTTTTCTCATCATGACTTCAGATATGTCATAACACTTCTCCTCATAAATAATGATTTTCGATATGTCATTTCAGATATGCCATAACACTTCTCAGATATATGTCATAACACTTCTCCTCCTTAATGGTTGCAAGCATAAGTAGGAGATATCAAGAAAGAACAGAAAAAGAAGGAAGAGAAAAACAGTAGGCAAAGAAGATGGTTAATAAATTTTGAGAAATGAAAAAGTACAAATAAACAGCCATAAAAAGTACAACCTAATTGGAATCCCCGAAACAACCAGTACTAGAGTCTAAAGTATATTCTCTATTTTGATCAGAGAAGCTTCGATTGCCGAATAACTCTCGAGTTATCAGTAGGTCTCCAGTGATGGGACGGTGTTCATCTTCATGGACTGTTGAGAGAATGGTTTGAACAGAGCAAAGAAAAGGACTGATAATTTTAGCATACTTTCTAATGTAGAGTCCATTTGTCTATCTTCGTAGGATAGATTGGTGTATGAGAGAGAAGACGACTTCAGACTAGTTGATGGTATGAGAATCTAGAACAACGATGATGAAGTTCCGAAGTCTTCTGGTGTCACTACCTGAGCCTGCTTCATGAAATAGAAGACATCGACTCAGAATTTCGCCAATACAATACATGTCTAAGGGATAGTTGTTAATGTCCCATGTATTGTAGTCATCCCGAGAAGTGTAGCCAGTTCGTAAAAGTCATGATTCATTGAGGATCAAATCATTGAGAGCGCTGGGTCCAATAGAGGGAATATGAAAGACGCGTGACAAGCTCTCGGCACTGAGGACGACTTCGGTACCTCGAATACGACCAAAGAAGTGGTTACCATCTCTTGCCAGTATCATCCTAGAGTAGAATTCATCAACCAACCTAAGGCTGTAGAATTCTTCATGAAATGAAAAGAGAGAGACTAGTCCAGAGTTGTGGAGAAGATCAATAATCTTTCCTCCAACAGTGTTGTCGATGAGAAATTGTTCTCCTTGAATCGTATGACCTAGGATATACAAGTGAGAGCTTATTCTGGTCACAAAGGACGATTCTGGTGGAACAAATATACTAGTAACGTTTGAAGAAGATGAAGTGGCCATTTGAACTTTTCTGATTTATAAAAGAAATATACTGGTAGTGAATATGATACCAGCTGTTGATACCAATTGATGGAAATTCTCAGTTTTAGGAAGATTTTAATGGGAAGAATTTAAATATTCAGCATTTTCGGAGGATTTATAATGGAAGAACACACTCACCAAGAATCGTTGATTGAGTATCCATTAAAGAGCTGTAATGACAAGAATACTATACGTCGAAGTAATTATGTCAAGACTATTAGAATTTGAATGGACATTAGCTTGGAAAGGTGGCGATTCATGGTTTTGAATTTAAGTCATTCTTGGGAATGTTTTCGATACAGATTGTGACTTAAATCGAGATATCTCAATATCCAGATTTTAGATACCAATAATGGTAGAGAATACTGGATGAGGGGAAGAAAATTTGTGTTGACATAAATGACTTTTTGAAAAACAATACGAGTTTAAAATACGAAACTTTGAAGAAATGTGATATGTTTTTGAAATTCTAAATTTTCAAAAGATAATTTACGAGATATTCTGAATCATCTACACAATTTTCAAAAGACATCTTTAGAAGTTTTAAATCAATTTTTGAAGAAGTATTTCAAGAGATGTTGAACATGTTTTTCAAAACAGTAAGAAATTTTGCGTTCTTTGTTTCTAGAAGATAATTGTACGAAGTTTTCTGAATCATCTACACAATCCTTAGCAATCTCCCAATTTTCTTTTAAAAACTTAGAACAATTAAAAGACATTTTGGAATTGATATCAATTATGAAAACATTTCTAGAATTGATATCGAATGTTTGAAATACTACTTGTAGTAAAATATTTTGAAAAGCAATCAGTAATTCCAAAGGTTGTTTTAAGTCATAGATATCTTCACAAGAGAAAGAACGACATAGATTGAAGGCAGTTGTTATGAGACGTTTGAACGGCAGAGATGAAAGTCTGATGTTTCAACTGATAACCTTAAGGATGTATGCTGATGTATTGAAAGTCTGCTGATACCAATTGATAACGGCGGATAGAAATGGAGGGTGAATAATTATGAACATATCTGCTGGTATCAATTCTTGGATATGCGTGGTTATCAGTCTTTTGAACACACAGACGATGGTAGCAATAAAATAGCTATTAGGCCAATTAATGAGTATTGTGTTCAAGAAAGATGGAAGTCTACTGATGTTAATTGTTGAAAGATAGGTGATCAGTAAACTAGAGATTGAGGTATGCCGTTGTCGATTTAATGGATGTCAAGGGGGTCGACATAGATGAGGGTCTGTTGATGAAAGTGATCAGCATGAATAAAGTCTGCTAATACAGGGTGTATTTAGATAAGTTTCGCAAACAAGAACGTTTGCTGAATAAAGATGGAACAGCAAACATTGAGGTCTGCTGATACCAAGTGAATGAAGAGTATTTCAGCAAGCTTTTTCTTTGGGATACCTTGGCTTCTGGAAGGATGGACCATAGGCTTCATCGACATGGAGAAAGAAACAGAAGTAGTGAGAGCCGAGCGCTTCTTTCTTTTGGGAGCAGTAGTAGTGTTAGCAGCAACAGCAGCATCAGTGCTTGAAGAAGACTTCTTCTCCTTCTATGCAGTTGGCTCCTCCTTACTAGTAGAGTGCTTGCGTTTTTATCTTTTGGAGAGAAAGAGAAAGAGAGAGAGAAAGCAGGGTCTGCAGGCGTCTGGTGTAGTTGGGTTGGATTGTTTTTGAGGGGGGGTGAAGATGAAGTAGAATGTTGGATACCGGTAGACTTCCTTTTCTGCCTTAGCAGCTGAATAGAAGATTCAGCTGCTTTATCGGCATGGATTAACTGATGACTATGCTTCTTTTCAATAGAATCCCGATTAAATGATAAGAGCATTTAGAAGCAAAACGAAAGACAACAACCATTTTAGTTAAAGCACTTGAATCACAAAGAAGCAAGTAGGTCATACTTAGTTTGGCTGAAGTTACTGAGGTAAAAGAATGTATTTTGCTTGACGGTCAACAGCTAAGATGATGACTAACCTTTTTAAGGAAGGGAAGTCATCTATTCAAGACAAAGTAAAGAAGAAAGAATTTCCGAGCAGAGTTTGTCTTTTGAACAGAGGAAACAACAGATAGATAATGAATTTAAAGACTACTAGTTTCGCAAAAGATCATCCTTTCAACAGCAGATGTTAAGTCTACTGTTGAAACTAATGAGACCTGAAATTTTGAATGGGAATTAAGATTCACTACAACATCATGGGTTGAGATGAGATCTTTAATTCCTGAAGAAGGAGTTGTAAGGTAGGCAGTCCATTCTAAGAAATCCAAAACTGAAGTTATCCATATTCCAACACTAATTCTTCTGATGAGATTTCTACCAGTAATTATTGAAGTTTTTACTTGATATAAAGTTGATTTGCTGATTTGAAATCAGTTTTTTGTTTGATAAGGACGGTAGCAAGAATCAACATAGTCTTTTGAGCGCCAGAAGTTTTGAAAGAAAAACTAAAAGTCTTTGTGCTTTCTGAATCAAATCAAAAGATTAGATTTATAAGACTATTATATAAAAGATAGATTCTGGGATAGCCTCATCATAGTTATTATGTTGAATGGGAATTCTTATGGTTAAGGATTGGTTTGCCGTTGAATTAACATCAGAGTTATATTTGTTGTTTGTGAATTCGGAACAAAGTTTTCATAACAAGAAGTACAGGTACCGAAATCATAAGCAAATATAAGATTTCATGTTATCAAGGAATGTTCTTACAAAAGCAGATAGACATGAAGTAAAGATGCTTTGAACAAGTTCTCATTTAGATCAAAATATACTAGAATATAAAGAGGATTTAAAGATTACAAGATTCAATACAACTTCCGGTGACTTAACTACTCCTTTTAAACAACTAATCTAAACACCTGATACATTTTTAAAGATAAGGATGTTACAAGGAGATGTCTATGATGACCATGGACCCAAATCCGTTTAACCGGTTGGCAAACAAAATATAGGTCCAAATCAAGGGAATCAAAGTCGAAAAAGGCAGCCAAACGGAATCTCTACACTGTGAAAAATGCAGATATGTGATCCTGTCGCCTGCTCTTCCTTCTCCCTTCAGCTAGCTCTCAAGCCCAGGTGACCTTCACAAGCTAGCACGACTACCTTTCGAAAGTACGTTGCTGTGAAATGAGCTGATCTCGAGAGAGAAGCATGTCAGCCAAAGAACATGTAGAAGGTCTACAATGCCAAGAAGGAGCAGCTGACATGAGCATGGTCACTGAAGTCTGGGAGAGGCATGCTAAATGGTTGTTGAGGAAAATCTTCATACAAGAGAAATCCTCGAAACTAACCAAACAACTTTTGATGGATAGGAAGAGTAATTCCAAGTTGTTGAGAAGGAAACTTGATCTAGTGCTAAGAATTCTCCTGAGTAACATATTTGAAGAAAAGGATTTTGTATCAGAGTCTATCATAGTATTTGGGGTAGTTTGCGAGTGATAGAGAAGAAGGAAGGAATGTCTCTATAAATACTCGCTGAGGCAGGACAATGGACCGATTAATAAAATAAATTCATTAAGAATGAAGAGTCATTTCAACCTCTCTCATTAAAGTTATACAGGGAAGTGTGAGAGATAGTTTTAATTTCTAGATGTCCGGAAAAGTTTCTTTTTTGGAAAGTTAAAAGATTTTGAAAAGACGATACAACTTTCTTGAGATGATAAAACGTTTTTAATATGATAAAACAATTTTTCAGTGGGATTTGACAAGACACCCCTTTTTCAGAAGAGTGTTTTGGGAAATACATTTCCCACTTTTCAAAGTCAATTTTGTTTTTACCGAGATTCTATGAAATTTGTAGTTAGCTTTTAAGAAATAGTCAATTTCAAAAAGTTTTACCTCAACCGTTGTAGAATTTGCAAAAATACCCATGTAGTTTGCACATTGTCTACTAAGGTGAAAACTCCTATAAGTCAGCACATAGAACTGAGCTTATGAAGTACAAAGCAACAAGAGAGTTCGTCAAAGAAGATGGTTTGATGATGATACAGATAAAGCAGATCAAAAGAAACAAAATTTTCTCTGATAAGAAAGCATCAAGCCAGATGAGTAATATAGATCATACTTTAATGTAAATGGAAAGGAAACAAGAAGTAAAGTATGATAGATAAATTACTCAAGCTTTATATTTGCTAGGAAATAATAGATAAAAGCAGAGCAAACAAATATAAGGCTATGCAGAGATGATATATTCATGATCATGATTAACAGAGAATCATAAGCGAAAATCAGTCATATATCATAATCCAGAAAGAAGAAAATTTGACTGAATCAAGTGAATAGAGTCCTGTACTTTCAGTCAAACAAAACATTTAATGCTGGTAGAGAGATAATAAAATATACTTGTTGATCTTGAGAGAATATGTATTCCTGAATAAAAGTCAAGAAGATCATTAGCAACATTTTATGAGCATTTTATGAGCTTTAGAAAGCTCCAGAAAAATCTAGATACTGGAACAAGTATTTCAAGAAGATCCGTGAGAAAAAGAAAGACTGGATCTTGAATTTCTCATTCTCCCATGGTCTTTTTGTGCAAAAAAAAGATTTTAAGAAAGAGCACAAGACAAGGGATATACCTTTTTGACAGTTATCTTTGGATCGAGGTAGATGTTCTTCAGAAGATGTCTTTTTGAATCTGAGCTGATATGCCTGTAGTAGATGTTGCCTAAAGAGTAGATTTCCTTTGCAACAACTTGTAAGATCTTTGATTCAAATTTTCTAAGATTCAAATAATTCTTTGAAATATAGGCCAAGTTCCCAGAAACTAAATATCATATAACATAGGGATCAATCAATGTTTCACGATATAGAGTTTTTGACTCTTAATCTTTTTCAAGAGAATATATAGGAATCATTTTAAAATTCTTTCACAGTAAAGTTCAAGAATTTTTAACTTAAAGAAAATTTTCTCTCGAGAGGTGTTGGAATGATTTCAATCGTTAGCCTTATGTCAAGAGAACTTGAATCAGGAATCCTTTTAATTGATGCATCCATCCAAGTGTTTTTCATTTGAGAATAGTTATTCATAGTGCCAATTTATATATATATATATATATATATATATATATATATATATATATATATATATATATATATATATATATATCTGTCATATGAATAATTCTCCCACGCTCATCATGGTAATTTTCTATCTCATGAAATTTTTGAAAAAAAAAATAATTTTTCAAAATAAGTACGTTTTTCAAAAAATTATCTCAAAATGAAATCATTGTCAAAAGTTTTTAAAGATAAAACAAATTTTCTTTTGACATGTATTTGGAGTGAGCATTCGATGATCAAACTCTCAGGAGGTTAGTCTTGGCATATAGCTTGAAGAGCATTGCTTTGATACCAATTGTTGGTCCACAATTATGCTCAAATAGGCTAGAGGGGGGGTGAATAGCCTATGATGCCATTTAAAAAACTTTTCTTTTGGATACATTTAAAACGTAGATTTAATGGCATCTGCAGTTTAGCGTATTGAGCATGTCTGCTGGTAGAGGCTAACGACAGACTTGCTCTAAGCAGAAGTATCAACTCAGCCGGTAAACTACCAGTTAAATCGAAAGCCAATTATAAAGAGTTTAAGCAGCGGAAATAGAGAGACTTTAGATTTGGAGAAGTCTTAAGTGGTTGTAGACAAATATATGATCAGAACAACAACACACTTAATACTTCTTTCAAATGTAGATTCAAGGAGATCAATTAAAGAATAACTTTTCTAAAGATAAATCAATTTATAAAAGCTCATAGAGATATAACGACTGAGGGATATATTATTTGGAAGAACATCTGAATTTATTTTACAGATTACGTCAGCCCAAATATTCTATGTAAAGTTTATATCCTCGTCCTTTCAAGCCTTAATCTTTACTTAATTATTCATAGATGAATCCTTAAGCAAAGAGGGCAATAGGAGACCAAAACGAGAAACTAATATAAGAAGAGAATTTTCAAGGTCGCTCAGATAAGAAATATTTGAACGATTGAGTGCAGAGCACTCAGCCTTCCATGATGAATGATTATTGCACAATCAACAGCATTTGTATAGGAATACAAATCTGAAGATATGAATGCAATATCTACAGACAGCTCTTCATCTTCTTTGGGCATTGTCTAAAATCAATCTTCAGTTCGATCCAAGATCTTGATCTCTGTCTTATGAAGTTTCTGATCTATCTCTTCCTTCTTCTCCAGGCTTTTCTTCCTAGAAATCCACTGAGAGTGTCTTGCTAAGATCTGGATAGATTCACTGCGATCTTCTATCGAGATCTGAGATGCGTTGGTGAGGACGATCTCGTTGTAGATCTATTTATTTCTTTGAAGCTCTTGTCGGAGTCTTTGTTTTCGACTTTGCTCTGTGTGTGTTTATGTATTTCTGTATATTTGGGGAAGAGAAATGATTCTTATATAGACTGAAGTCAATGTGATCGTTGAGAGATGAAGATTGATGTTTCTATCCGTTTAGAGATATAGTTGTTGAAATCTATCGGATAGAGATTTTTGTCCACAAGATCTTTGACTGTTTGGGTGAAAATTTAGTCATGTAGATCTTGGAACTTGTTGCCTGTCAGACTGTATTGATAAGTCTCTGAAGAGTAGGTCTGATGTCTGATGTACTGTCAGGTAGTCAGTTCAATAAAGTAGATTCTTTTGACTTTATCAGACCACGTGAGTGAGAGAAAGTCTTGTAGCTTTAACTATGTCAGACTTTATGAGGCTTGAACATATTTGTCTTGATTTGAACTACTTTAGTCTTTTCTCTTTAGCACGTGCAAAATCAGGTCTGTCGGTAGGATGTTTGGGCCAGTGGAACAAGTCTTCTGTTTCAGGAGAACTAATGTCTGCTGGTGCGAACAATCAACTTATAGCATGTCTGCCGGTGGTGAGTCTTCAAGATGTTCTGATCTTCTAATGACAAGTCTGCTGGTGACGAGTCTATAGAAGACTTTTGACATTACTGCATGTTTGCCGGTGCTTAATGCATATGAAGTGCTGGTCTGTTTGATCATCATGTAGGAAGGTAGGACTTGATCAGGTTGCACCTAATCTAAGACCTATGCGATGTCACACGAGTTGCCACGCTAACCGGTACGTAGACCTTTTAGCCATTAGTGATGACTCACTGTAATGGGAACAAGCAAATCAACATATATAGAATATGCAATGTGATAAGTCAATTATCAAGAAGCATATTCCAACAGGTACTTTTTGTTTGCACATAGTTCAGGGGAGGTTTTTAAAGTTTACCCAAATATTGTACTTATAAAGGAATAGACATATTTTATGTGAACCTTTTGAGAGAGAGAGAGAGACCATTTGGGCTTTTTGTTGACGAAGCTGATAAGTTTGAGATATGTCTGAACCGGCCGAACCAGATAGGGGAACGAACTCTACTGAAACGACGGAGCAAGGCTAACGAGACGATGGACCCGCCGCCGATTCTGAATTAGAAAAAATCAGGACCGACGTCGTAAAAAGATTGTTGAAGGAGCTCTCTCACCAGCCAAGGAAGGCTGCTTCTAGCGACCAGAGATACTTGAACCCGTTTTGGTTTTTCTCCGACTGAGAAAATTACGTATCCGAGATTTCTCGTGCTCCTTCATCCCACAATAAGTAATTTGGATGTGTCAATTTATGGATCTATCTTTTTATTGTGTCAATATTTGTAGACATAGGAACTATAATTAGAGAACAAATTTACAAAAAATTGGTCAACTTTGCCTCTATACTATGATCAAACTTTAAATTTCGTTGCCTAATAATTTTTTGAGCAAAATTGCGATTGTAGTTTCAGTATAGATTTTAATTTTGTCATATCTCTAACTCATATCTTTATCGATGGTTGGTATTCGAAATTGGGGGTTTAAGGCTTTAAGCTAGTTTATGACGAATTTCAAAATTTTAAATCAAAATTGCCAAGCGGACTTTGAAAGATTAATTAAAAGATTAAAAATAAACATTGTTAAAATAATTGGTCTTATAAACAATAGAATTATTCATGAAAAATATTTTTTATCGTGTCATAATTTTCATGTTGGCTTATATATGAGTGAATTAATTTTTTTATTTTTCTGGTAATCTTATGTTTATAATTTCAATTAAAGCAGGATCATAAAAAACGTTTAAACATAAAATAAGTTTATAGTTAAAGAACGTTAATACAGAAAATAAGTTTGCATCTTTTAAGTCAATTTTCTTTTACAAGAATTAAATCACATTCAACGAATAGGTGTTGACGACGAAATTCCATCAATTAATTTTTTCCAAAATTTGTTAATTGATTAGATTTCTGAACTGATCGAATCAGATGGGCAAAACAAACTCTACTTAAACGATGGAGCAAGGCCAGCGAGACGACGGACCCGTCACCGATTCGGGATTTGAAATAATTAGGACAGACATTAGAAAAAAAATTGTTGAAGGAGCTCTCTCACCGACCAAGGAAGGCTCCTTCTAGTGACTGAAGATACTTGAACCCGCTTTGGGTTTTCTCCGACCGAGAAAATTACGAATCCGAGACTTCTCATGCTTTTGCATCCCACAGTATGTAATTTGATTTGTCAATTTATCCTAACTATCCAAATTTTCTCAACTATCCAAATGTACCCATCTATCCAAATTATTCTCAGTTTCCGAATTTTAGAAATTTTCAAGGTGCACAAAATTTCCCACATTTTCAAGCTTCTTCAACGATCAAAAACCAATATTTCATGCAAGACCCTCCTCGGCTCCTCATGCATAATCTTAATACGATTTGTCGTCAAATGAATCAAGAAGAGCAAGTTTAGGAACAATGTCCTCAGACAAAGAACCGATAACACCATCATCCGTTCCTGAGACATAAATCAACACCCAGACAATTGATTTGGAAGAGGAACCGACACCGACAAAAGCTAAGGTAACCTGTGATAAATGGTTAGTTGAATAAGGCATTACGCTTGCAAGAGCTGTGGAGACTGTTGGAAAAGATGCAACAATTGGTAATAATCAAAAGAGTTACGTTTATTGGAGTCATATAACTGATGCGTAGTTGAATATTACAACCGATATCACCCAGATTGATCAGTGCCGAGAACTGATGCGGAGTTGAGACCACGTTGGTAAAATAGAATTCATCCGTCGGTGAGAAGCTTTAATCAAATCTACAATAAGCTTTTGTGACTTCATAAAAAGTGGTTGGAGCAATGCAGATTTACTCTCCAATGGTTACGCAGAATATCGTCAAGTTCGACCCATATGAATAGATGCACCGCGATGCACAAATATTTAAATTACCTAACCCATGATTGACTTTTTTTTGGTTAAAAAAGGGTATTGTAGCGATTAAAAATGGTTAATATCACTTTTGCACCCTAACTTTACTTACTTTTACTTTTGATACTCTTTGTACTGAATTCATCATAAACATTTTCAATTGTCATCAGATTATATACTTCGGTCAATTTTTTGTCAAAAGTTAACGTCTGAAGATATGTAATCTGATAACAATTGAAAATGTAAAGTATGATCCGATGATAATCCGACGTTTGCAACAAGTCAGTCGTTAGCTTTTAAAAGAAATTTAATGGAATATATGTAATATGGTGGCAATTGAAAACATTTATTATAAAATTTGATGAAGTCAATACAAAGGGTACCAAAAGCAAAAAGTAAGTAAAGTTAGGGTATCAAAAGTGATATTAATCCCGATTAAAAACTTAGGGTAAACTCGGGCCAGTCATGTTCTCAAAGTTTTTAATCGCCAAAGTCTATCATCTTTTTTTAAACCGAAAAAAGTCACTTTTGAATGCGAAAAGACAAGAATACCTTTAAAAAGTCACTCAAATGCATCACATTGTATCAATTTTTGTACCGTGATACATCAATTTAAACGGCATCAATTTTTGTATTGCGAATTATCAGTTTAATTACCTAATCCCATTTTGCATCGCGCTGCATCAATTTTTGTACCATGATGCATTAATTTAAATCACCTAATTCAATTTTGCATCACGCTGCAACAAAGTTATGCACCACGATGCATCAATTTTAATTAGCTAATCCAATTTTGCATTGCGATGTAAAATCATATAATAAACCAGACTTCATGTTCTCCACCTTCTTCTTCCTTCTTCCTTCTCCTTTGTTGTAAGTCTTCTTCTTCCTCATCCACCTTCGTCCCTACAATAAAAATCCTCCACCCCAGAATAATTCCATTAAAGTTTCATACTTAATGAATCAGGTTGATCCATATTTCATTACGTACCATCGTAATTTTTGAACTCAAAGTGTTGACCGGAGTTGTAGAAGAAGACCATCTAGGCATTTTAGAAACAATATTTCGAAAATTGACTTTAGCGGTTGAAAAAAAAACTTTGAACTAAAGAGAAAAAATGTTTTAAAAAGTATACTAGTTAACAATTTTCCCTAAAAACTTATCAAAGTTGATTGATCTGAATTTACCAATATAAGCATCCTATGTAGGCTATAAGTAAAGCCCATAATAAACCACCGCTTACAAATATATGCAAAAACAAAGAGCCCGAGCCCCATATATACCAACAACTTCTCCTCTCATCTTCAATCGTACAACCCGCAATATGATTTAGTTGAATACGGTCGATTAATCGTCACTGTGATTATTTCTGCCAACCAACGAGCTGTGTCTTATGTCTATGGCTGTGAGGTCAGATTAAAGGTGCATGGAAAGGACTGACGTCATCATTAAAAGCCACACGCGTAAATGGAGTGGAGTGTAGAAAAAAAACCCAGGTGTTTGATAGCTACATAAATGGCAGCATTTTCTTCTTAACAGTGCATAGCGATGTCCGCTCGTTGTAGCAGTAGTACTCCTATGACAATGTTTGATAGCTACATAAATGGCATCTTTTTCTTTTTATTCTTAGCTAGACATTTTTTTCTTGTTTTCACACTCGGTTACCGTGCCAAACCTCTTTAATGAATGTTTTTATGGGCTCTGTCTCTTCTTCTACTACCTTTTTTTTTCATTTTGATTTTCTTAACCTTGGAAACAATTGGCGTATTCAGTCTCCTAACCTTTCATGCCTCTTCCTTTGTTTCAAGGTAACAAATCAAACTTGCATGAAAGAGATAGAGGGGAAAGAAGCGTGAACCATAAAGGGGCTTAAAGTTGGAAGAATAACATAGGGTGTTAGGATTTTGTGAAGTAGATTCGAAGCAGAGTGGATGAGATGATTGGAAAAGGGAGCCGGAGAGAGTTGACATTTGGAGGAAGAGTGGATGGCGACGAGTGATCAGAGTTTGGAGCACCATCTTTGCATTGTTTTGAGCTTTACCGGAATTGGGGTTTTTCCGTGAGCTTCTTCTACTACCTTTAATAAGGAATGTTGGAATGCGCCTGTTGAAGCATGACTTATTCATTTGCATATTTCGAATACCATGATTTGCTTATTTTCATTACTGCATGTTCTAACAAGTGACTAAAAGGGTTGCATACCGGTTAATGTGGCAGCTTGTTCAACATTGCATAGGTCTTAGACTAGGAGAGTCCTCGTCTCAGTCCTACTTTTACGTGATGACCTCAGCAGACCAATTCTTCCAGTACACACGCACCGACAAACTTATCTACGGGTTGATAATCTCTTCTGCAGGATTATCAAACCAGCAGACATGCTACAGGTTGATTTCTTCTTTAAAGCTATCAAACTAGCATACATTGCTACGGGTTGATAGTTTCTTTAAAGATGTCAACCAACATACCTTCAAAACTTCTTAGGCTGCATATGCGACAAAGTGGAATCATTGCAGATGTTCAGAAACGACAAAAGGCTCAAGCTTCGCAAAAGTCAACTTGTGGAAAAGTCTTGAAAGCTCACAAACCTATAAGATCTAGTTGGATATTATTCAACTGATATTCCCTTCTATATTTGGTCCATGAGTTTAAATGAATCTACTTTATTGGAAAACCAAATGTGAATGTACTTTCCATCAGACCTGCGCAATAGTGGCACATAAACCCAGCCTGACTTTTGGACAATTTTTTCAAAGAGAGATCTTCAAGAATATTTTATCCAATAGTTCATAAGATTTTGTTGGAATATGCATGCTGATAAGCGACTTATTCATTTGCATATTTCGAACACATTGATTTGCTTGTTCCCATGACTGTGTTCTAACAAGTGACTAAAAGGACTGCGTACCAGTTAGTGTGACAACTTGTTGAAAATTGTATAGGTCTTAGACTAGGAGAGTCCTTGTCTCAGTCCTAATCTTACATGATGATCAGCAGACTACCAACACCAGAAGACATTGCTACGGTTTGATATCTTTGCCTTTGAGTATATCATACCAGTAGACTTGCAAAGCTTCACCAAAGCTGCACGTGCTTCAAAGAGGAAAAAAATGCAACTGTTCAGAAACGAAAAGATGTTCAAGATTCAAAAGTCAATTTGGCTGAAAAGTCCTGACATCTCAAATCCTGCAAGATATAATTGGATATTATTCTATATTATCCATTAGATATTTTCCTCTACATCTGGTCCGCAAAAGTCAAAAGAATTCACTTTATTGGACATACCATTTGTCAGTTCAGAGACACATCAACTCAGTCTGATAGGTAACTATTCAAGATCTTCAGAGTAAAATCTTTATCCAACAGACTTCAATATCAACAATGTTCCAATGGATAAAAGATTACTCAAACAAATCTCAACGAATCTAAAGACTTCTTTCTATAAAAGAAAAACTTCTTCTTCCCTTCTCAATAAGCTAGATCAGAGTGTGATAGAGCAGAATGACAATGGAGTAAGATCTACAAAGAGATCGTCCTCAACAACGATCAACATATATCCTCACAAAAGATCATGGTGAAAGAACCCAGACCTTAGCAAAACACATTATGTGGATTGCTAAGAAAAAAAGGAAAAAGGAGAAGAAAGTGATCAAAAAATTTACAAGTCAGAGATCAGTGTCTTGATCAAGAACTTTGTTCTTGATTTTAGTTCTTCAACCTCCTTCGAAGATCGCAGTCTCTAACAGAGCTACAAAGAATTCATTCTTAGCTAGAGGCCAAGCACTTCAGACTTGTTGAGTGATTTTCAATTGATCACTAAATTCTACCGCAAGCGCACGGCTATTCGTGTAGTATTTAGGATGTCGATCCCACAGGGACTTTGAATCAAGTACCGAAGAACTCACAATTAAAATTATCTAGACTAATTGATTTCAAGATTTTGGTTGTGATACGCAAATTACATTAGCAAAACTAAATTAACTAAATTAAAATGCAAGATTAGATTTTGGATTTAAAACAATAATTAAAAAGCTTCTAGGATTTTGGTTCACCACAACAATGGATTTATAAATTTCGTAACAATCTTTCCGTTCGTGATGAATGTCAAACTTTGAAGGCGAATTGCATAAAAATAGTTAATTGCATTCTTTCGAACTATTCTCAATCGTGCCTAGATTAATTCAAATCTGATGTCTCGCTCAATGAATTAAACTAAACCCATTATGTCATACAATTCTATAAGCCCCTAGAAATTTAATTAAATCTCGTTCTCATGAATTTCTAGTTTAATATTAGAGTTCCGTTACTTACGCTTCACCTTTCGGTCATTCACTTCAGTAACTAAGATTATTGTATAAATGTAGTAGTTTCACCTTTCGGTCCCTCGCTACTACAATTTTATACAATTATTAATAAGGCTAAAATCGAATCAAAACGGGTGACATTCAAATAAACGGAAAGATAAAAAGTTTATTTATAAATCCATTACGGGCTATACCTAATCATAGAATTAGAAAACTACTCACACATAATTAAAGTAACTAAAATAAATATGTTAAGAATAATCATAAAATAAAAGCAAAGAGAAGGGAAGAAGAAGAACTTGCAATAATAAAATACTTCCGAACGAATTCACGAACTCTAGTCTTCAAATATAAAACTACTTTAAAATGTCTATCTAACTATTTGAGAGGAGAATATTGAAATAAAATTTTATCTCCCTAAGGAGGGGAAGAAGGAGATATATATAGGAAAGACTAAGTCTTTCCTCTCCCCTTGTCTCATCAACCAAAATAAATTGGAGTAATGAGAAATAAATGACAATAAATGAGAAATAAAGGAGAGATAAATAAGAGGCTAAAAGTTCTCAATTCTCTCTTTAGATGACATTTAGTCTAGATGCATAAAAATGGTCCAAACTGGAAAATGTTGGAAGTGACTCTTGAGCTGCCCCGATTGAAGGTTGCGAAATATTTCGCGCATATGGTGCGATTGTTGCTGGAAATCTTCAATTTAATTCTTGACATTAGTTTTCCACCCCACGAAAAGTAACCGCTGCCCACGGAAAATGCTGGAATTCAACTCATCTTTTTGCCTTTACTTCATCATTAAAGTTTGTCTTTAATTCACCAATAAAGCTTGACTTTAATGCACAAAATTGTAAAACTGCTCAATTAAGACAAATAAAGGTAAATTAGTCAAAACAATTAAATTAGCAATGATAAATGCAATATTGACTAGGAAAATAAGCCCAAAGTATCTAAAAATATAGATAATATGCACATTTATCACTCCCCCAAACTTGAGCTTTGATCGTCCCGAGCAAAAGAATAAATTCAAATTAAGAATAGCCCGGGACAGAAAAAAATAAGAAGGCACTAGCTTGAGAAAACAAGTGCACTACAACATGGAATTTAGCTCAAATCATCAACATTCCGGAAGACATGGTCTTTAGATTCCCAAGCTAATAAAATCACAAGTGTTCAATCTAGATCTCCAATCACTCACTCATTAGTCACTCAATCAAGGAGAAGCCTGGGGCACAACTAGCTCGAATTATGGCACCACAGAAATGTTAAAGTTGAAATTCTCTAATCAAGGGGCACTCTCCATTCATGCTATTCAATTTAATTGGCATGGCATAGGTAAAGCAAACAAAAAGATCATTAGGACTTTATCTTAGGCTTGTAACGTTAGGCCAAGGTGATGGCTACAAACGAAGGAATAGATATACAAACCAAGAGAGCATAAAAGAATCATGTAAAATGTAATGCTCACTCACAAAACAATGTTCTTCATTTTATTTTATTTTCAAAACCACTCACCAATTTCAACAACCCCCAAAATTGATTTCTTGAATAATCGGGTTGAAGAAATTACTCACCATCAATTAACAATTAACCCCTTTATTCCCCTTTAGAGCACATGCAAGCTTTATTTTATTTTTCCTTCGTTAACGCCTTTTTTTTTCTTTCTCTTTTCATTTTTCATTGCTTCAATTTTTTTTAAGGCTTGCTAACTTCATCTTTTTCTTTCTTTTTTTTTTTCATCCCACCAATCAACATATTTTTTCAATACCCCTTCCTTCCTTTTTGCTCCCACCACAATAGCAAAAAATGTAACACATGAAAACACAAGCCAAACAAAAAGCGAACAATATACACATGAATATTTATTTTAAGCTCTCTTGAAGGGTAGGATAAAGTGTTTAGGTTAAATGGGTGAGTAAATGCGGGTAAATGAAACGAACGTCGAATGGGGGTCATTTGTGTGCATAGCACACACCATTCTTACACAAGCTCGAGGGGGAC
>CM028380.1:120493219-120573473 GCA_013146195.2 Codonopsis lanceolata
TCCATCGCCTCGCATATTCAACTCTTTTTTGTGAAAAGAGATACTTCAAACTCTTATGATCGGTGAATATCTCAAACTTAGCCCGTAAAGATAATGCTTCCACTTGTGAGTGCAAAATAATAGGCATGAACAAGGAGATTCGTGTGGGGTAGTGCGCTCGTAAGGTGATAGCTTCCTCGAAGCATAGGCAATAACTCTCCCATTACGCATGCAGCGACCTAAGCCTTCTGGCAGGCGTCGCTATAAATCACAAAGTTCTCAGAACCAGCAGGCAATGCCAAAATAGGGGCCGTAGTCAATCTCCTCTTCAACTCCTGAAAACTAGCCTCGCACTTATCACTCCATATAAAAGTAGACTTCTTACGAGTCAAGTTAGTCATCGGAGTAGCGATCTTCGAAACCCTCCAATGAACCTACGGTAATAACTTTTGCCAAGCCCAGAAACTACGGACCTCGGTCAGGTACTAGGCGTCTTCCACTTAGTAATCGCCTCAATCTTGGATGGATCCACCGCGATACCATCCCTAGACACCACGTGCCCTAGAAAGAAACTTGCTCAAGCCGAGAAAGCACACTTACTAAATTTCGGTAAAGTTGCTTCTTCCGTAAGATAGAAAGAACTTCTCTCAAAGTGATTCGCATGTTCCTCTCGTGACTTGGGTACACAAGAATGTCATCAATAAATACCACTACAAAGCAATCGAGATACTCATGGAAAAACCCTATTCATCGAGGTCCATAAAAGCTGCCGGTGCGTTGGTCAATCAAAGCGGCATCACAACAAACTCATAGTGACCATAGCAGCGTGCGGAAGGCGTCTTCGGGACATCCTCGCTCTAACCCTCAGCTGGTGATAGCCACTCCTCAAATCAAATTTGGAATAGACAAGCCCCGAAGTTGATCAAAAGATCATCAATGTGTGGCAAGGGATACCTATTTTTAATAGTAGCTTTGTTCAATGTCGATAGTCTATACAAAGCGTAAACTACCATCCTTCTTTCTCACAAACAACACGGTGCACCCCAAGGAGATACACTCGGTTTAATGAACTCCTATCTAGAAGTTCTGCGGTGATCCTTCAACTCTCGCAACTCAGGAATATACGGTAAGGTGCCCTAGAAATAGCGAAGTCCACGGCAATAGTTCAATCTGAGAACTCTAGTTCTCGGTCGGGAGGCAAAGGATACTCGGAAGAAAGACATCGGGGAACTCATTAACTACTAGGAATATCCTCTAGCTTAGCGAGAAGACATGCTAGTATCAAGAACACAAGCTAAATACCCGTACACCAGCGATAAGAGTTGTCTAGCCATGGCGAGAAATAATATGAACCCCATTCATAGCACGATCACCCAGAAAACACAAACTCAGGAATACCGGGCATGGCAAAAGTTACTTTCTTACTACGGCGGTCAACTAAAGCATGATGTACACATAGCCAATCCATACCAAGAATCACATCAAAGTCTCTAATAGGCAATACTACCAAATCGGCATGCAAGACTTCGATCATGAACAAGCACATCACGGTCTCTATAGACCTCGGGCGCCAACAAGCAATCACCCAGCGGTGTAGACACCTCAAGCACATAAGGTAGCGGGCGGCAAAACACATAAATGTTCTAGGAAATGCGATGCAACATAAGAATGAGTAGACCCGGATCTATAAGAACTTCGAGCATGATGACCAGAAGGCGAAAGAGTACCTCAGATCACGGTAGAAGACTGGGAACACCTCGTGATCAAGCGCTGCGTCTTAGGGCGCCCATCGCTATCCCTCTTGGACCCAGGCTGGCTGAGCCGACCCGAGGCTGCTCTAGACTTGGGGCAGTCTTTGAGGCGATGACTAGAATCTCCACAAATAAGACAAGTACCAAGCTTTGGTCTGCACTTCTCACTAGTATGTCCAATCTTATGGCGATGCGAACAAGTCAGGGTCCACTACGAGTGCTTTGCCCCAGGAGAAGGAGCACTACTACGACTCTCGAGGCGGGCTATCACGCCCACTAGGCGATGCCTATTCGACCACCATTGCTGGCGGCGTTGCCTTGGTAGCGAGGCCGATTCCCGGAAGGCCGAACTCTACGGTCGCTTTGTGAAGGCTAGCTGGCGAGAAGGATGCACGAGGAGGCTTACGCTATGCTCCTCAATGTCTCGCTCGATCTCATACGCACGATCTACCGCACTCCGGTGTCGCTAGGGATAACAAGCGTTTCACGTACTCGGTCTTCAACCCTTTCACGAACCTCACGGGTCTGTGTCTCTCATCTTGCACCGGATGTGCCGATAGCGGGACAACTCGGTGAATTTAGAAGAATCTTGAGCTATAGTCATGGAACCACTGCTCTAAATCACGGAATTCTTTCTCCGCCCATTTTTGTCTAACCACGGTAGGCACATAAGTAGCCTTAAACTACGCCTCAAATGTAGGCCACACTGCGCCACCCGATTCAACTCCCAACTAGCAAGTAGAACCTCCCACCAATGATTGGCGGCTCCTCAAGCTTATATGCGGCTAAGACCACTTTCTCCTCATCAGGTGCAATCCGGTCTTTGCAAAGATCTTCTTCACATCCTCGAGCAAAGCTCGGCCATACTAGCATCCGCCTCTCCCTCAAAAGATGGAGGCTTCATTTTCAAGAATCTCTCTAACACGGCATTATTCCGTGCCCTAGCACCGGTGGTACAGCGCAGCGGTGGCGACACTCTCGCCTCGGGTTACGGGGGTGGTGGTGGAGGAGGTACATTCGACCACAGCCAAGGCTGGGCCATCTCGGTCATAAACTACGTCATGCGGCGATACAAATCCGCCATTTGAGCATTCATGCCCAGCTGGGTTCGGTGGTGGAGGAGGCAACTCACTTGGGTTCCTCGGGAACTCTCTCAGGGTCGGCCTCTACCTCGGCCTACACGGTCGGCTCTAGGGTTCACCATCAAGCACCTATAAGAATTCACTCGACGTTAGAACAATCACACCAAGAAACAACCCACCTAGGCCATGGAACCTATCCTGGCCGATAGCTAAGTTATAAACAAGCTCTGATACCAAGCTGGCCGGGCGAGATGGGACCGGGGTCGGACCGCTAAATAAGGGGAAACAAGTAGGCAATTAAACATGCAAGGACTTAATTTTTAAAAACGGCGTGGCAACATTAGAGGCGTAGCACGCCTCGGCACCAAAGGGGGTTTTTAAAACTTTTAAAACTGATATAACAGTTAAACAATTTAAACCAAGTCATCGGCGACACTACATGCCGGAACCCAAGCTAACAGTTTATGGACAAGAATTAAATAAGAGCTAATAGGATGCTCAGCGGAAGACTTAAACAAGTGGGATAATAACAAGTTAACCAAAGCTCGGCTTACACAATGCCGGCACAAAAGAGATACAAGTACTACAAGTGTTATAACTACTAGTAGCTAACAAGAGTAAACAAACAAGTTCTATACAAATACCCAAGCATAGTCTAGTTGACTTGCTTAAACCCGTCGTCCTTACAAAATACATGAGACAAGAGGAAGAGAACATCTAAACCACCTCTTCAACAAAGACGGCGAACCAAAAGAGAACACAAGGCACGAACACGCGAGTCAACGAGCCGGAACTGTCTTGCTAGGATCTAAAAGCGATAGTAAAGGGGAAAGGGTAAGTCATAAAGACTCGTAAGCTATCAATCATGCATGTCATGGCAATATGCAACATACAAGGCAAGTTATAGTCACATAAGCATAGAGATCATATATCCAAGATGCACATTGTTTCACATAAGTGCGCGTAATTAAATCACATAGGATAAGGATATATGAAGAGCCGGGCACTACGTAGTTCACATACAAGCGTTATCTTGGCGTGCATGTGTCGGATGCGTGTAGTACATCGACCTTCGAGGGAATGCTCGGGATAGAACCAATGGTACTCGTATTGATGCAACAAAGGGAACTACTTCTTGTGGCCACAGTGGGCGTGTGTGAACAAGGACAGGATGCCAGCTGGACTCATGCAATGCCAAGTAATGTATACTTAACAAAAATATCAAGTAGTGAGCGAGGTCGACAAGAGCGATCTCGTTCATGACAAAATAAATTATTCTCATCAATAACCAAGTAGGATTGAGTTCGACAAGAGCGAACTCACATGTCAATTAAGTATTCTAATATGACATTCAAGATCAAGCAAGGCAATCAATTCAAGTTCAAGTCAAGAATTATTATTCTTAGGGAAACGCGTTTAGAACGTCGTAGGGATTGATCGGTGAGCCGGTATTGTTCAATAGCTCGCTAAACTTGACTCCGTTGAGTCGTCTCTAACAATTCATCCAATAGAGTTAGGACGCTAAATGCATCACAAACCCTTTTCTAAGTTCGCGTACATGATCGGCTAGGTCATTAATCCATTTAACAACCGTAGTTAAGAATTGTCATCAATTCAAATTCAAGGAGCCTTAGAATTATTATTTCATAGGTTGATAATTTACAATAGTCCAAGAACATTATTTATTCGTAGGAGGGCATAGAACACATTTAATTCTACACATAAGATCCAATTCAACAAGATGAACAAATCGTGGCATATGGAACCCTAGAATTCCTAGTTTCCAAAAGTCATCAAAATCCAATAGTCCAAGAACATTAGTTGTTCCTAAGAGGGCATAGAACATATTTAATTCTAGGCATAGGACTAATTTAACAAGATGATCATATTAATCAAAAATCCCAAAAGACCAATTCATCAATAATCATGGCAAGAGCATGGTAGGAGCATGGGATTTACAAGAAGAGGGGGACATGGCATATCTAGCATACATCCTAAGGGGAATCGATAGCTTACTTCCACCAAGAAAAAGGAAGGTTGGAGAGCAAAGTAACCGGATGGAAATGATCTCCTTGTCGGTAGCTTCACTCCGGTGGTCTCGGTTTGGCAAACGGAGGTCGGGAGCTCAAACCATGGAGTAGACACACACTAGTCTCACCTTTTCTCTACACACACAAAAATGGCAAGAGAAAGAGAAGAAAAATCTGGGAATGGTAGCTTAATGGCTGATCAACAAGGGAGAAGGCTTATATATGTTGCATGAATTGAGTGGATTTCCACATGGCACAAGAAGAGGGCCTCCAAATCCACTTGTCCAATGGAGGTAGCTTGAGGTTAGGGCTAATCCAACTTGATTAGTGTTTAATAGATAGGATTAGAGCCAATTAGGAGGGGGTTAAAGGGGTCAAAGGTCGGACATAGGAGAGGAGGGAGAAAATTTCCCGTAGCTGAAGAAGAGGCTGGGCGCCTCGGCATGGCATGGCCGCCTCAAATGCAGGTTAGGTTCCTGTTTTTCATTTGCTCTCAGCTTCTGGGGCGCGCGCCTCACTCGATCCATGCGGGCGCCTGAACTTCTGGGGCTCCAAAACTTGACTTAAACATGTCCTAAAGGGTCCTAAACTTGTGGGCAACCATTCTAGGGTCTAACACCACCCAAAACAAGTCCGAAACACACCCGAACAACACCCGGAACAAGGTAGGACAAGGCTCGAGTCAAGCGACGATTGGTTGACGAATCAAACCCGGATCAAACGTCAATGAATTAAGATATCTTAGGCATGGAAAAGGCTTGTTTAACCATGGTTAAGAGTTCAATACAAGGCCGGGAACTCAATGAACATATCGCCTGACGAAATCTGTAGCAAAAGCGGGAGAAGAGGGAAATCGCTAAGGCCAAAACAAGGCAAGAAGGTTTCCAAACTTCCAATCAAGCCTACTATGATCAAGGTGAACGTTCTAGGTCATCTATGATGGACAATAGAACTATAACAAGTCTCGGTCGAGTGCTATCATGCTAAGGCAAACACTCACGGTACAAGGCAGGGCAAGCAATGCAAGAAAGGCTTTCAAGCAACTAGGCACATAATACTCTCATATGAGTATGACATGAACAATTAGGAGTATCTAACATGTTAAGGCATAATACAATCATGTTGTTAAGGTACAAGACAAGTAATGCAAGTAATGGGTTTGGGTTCTCACAGATCGCCAGCTCGTGCGGTTGCACAAAGGATTTGGGGGCCGCTGTTTATTTGTTGCTCGCTTAATGGTACGGGTTTCCGTCGGCGAGTAATCAATGGAATCACATCTTGCTCGCTCTCTTCAGAAGATGATGTCGAGGACAGAGGCATCTCTTCTGGAGCTCCATGGTCGTAGCTCCGGCCTTCAATTTCGGAAACAGTTCCTTCGTTAGACATCCTACAGGAAGAGGAATCGAGAAGTGCAGTTTAGACATTGATTGGGAGAATCACGACAAAAGAGAAATTGACTGTGGTAAATGGGCTGAGATCAGCACACAGGGTACTGATCACGGATTTCTCGATTCCCTCGGTTTGGATTGAAAAGGGCTGATAATTTGTGCAGAGCAAAGGGGATTGGATTTTAATTTACTGCGTCAATTGGCTGAACAGTTTGCAGGAAAGCAGAAAAGGGGTTTAAATAGCATAAACCCTAATTTAGAATTCAAAAGAAGAAAATGCAATGGGAGAATAAGGAAGGAAGTATGAAATACCTGGAAGTTTTGGAGGTGTTCGATCTTGCTTTCGAAAGTCTTGAGGGGTGAATCTGGGAATCGGTTCTTGGTGAGAATTGGTAGAATCCTTCGTTTGTTCTTCTTTCCTTCAAGCGTTTATGAATCGTATGAAGCGTAAAGTTGGAAAAAGAGGAGAATTCCGCCTTTTATACTTAGCAAAACCGCCGGTTGAGGGCTCAAATCATTAGGCTCGAAGCACGAGGCGCGGTGAACGAGGCAGCATTTAATAGGGCATAAGGAATTGAGCCTGCTTTTTCAGATTGGCGGCTGGCGGCTGACGTTTCGTGCTTTCAAGAAACGCTTCTTTAAAACGTTTCATGAATTACCGCCTGTTCAGATTTTTGGTTCCAAGATTATTTGAGAGAAGTGTGCTTTGAATTTTTTGGGCTCCTCCTCGTCACGAGCATGAATACTCGGTAAGACAAGGAGTTAGGGGCTACTGAGCTGCTTGGCCCAATAGGCCCAAGCCGTAAGCCACGTGTCAAGCATGTGTTTCCTCCGAGCAAGTGAGCAAAGGTTTCATGCGAGCAAGTGGGCAAAGCTTGGGTTTTCAATGGGTAAGTTTCCTGCGAGCCGGGGGCTTGTCTAGCGAGCAAGGTTGATGTGCGAGCATTATCATGTATGCTCGTCAGATACAAGACATTCTTAGTTGAGGGCCTCCGTGTCCGGAAAAGATCAAGGAACCAGTTGAGGACGATCAGGTCCGAGCATGAGTTTTCGTTAACATTAATAATCGGAGAACTCTTCAAGTGAACCGTTAGTATTAATGGGCTCATTAATGTGACTGCCATAAAGAGGCACGACCAATCATGGGCAGTTAATGAAAATCATGGGCAGTTAATGATAATCATGGGCAGTTAATGCCAATCATGGGTGGTTATTGACAGGTATTAGCAGTTAAGCCTTCCGGCAGGAATAAAAGCTGGGAAAAATGTGGAGAGAGGTATGCGCAATCTAATTCTCTAGCCAAAACTCTGCCAAATTGCTTACTCCACTGTTTATTTGTGTACTGATTTACACGTCGGAGAGCCTTTGCAGGGAGTGCCCCTGCCCAGTTCACGTTTGTTCATTCATATTGCAGAGTTGGGCTTTGAGGGTCTATGTACACGTTAAAAGCCATGTGTACGGATTGGGCTTATTCAGTGCATTCAGATTTCTTGGACGCATCAAAAACCGTTTTATCTATTTAATAAATTAAATTCAAAATAAACAAAGACAACAAGATTGTGAAAGACTAAATAATATTATTTAACTAAATTAACTAAATTAAATTGTATTTGATAATTTAATAATATTATATTATGCATTACGCACACACACTTTTTTTATTAAATTAAATTAAAGATAAAAGCTATAAATTGAAAATATAAATTAAGAAAAAAAATCAAATAAAACCGTTTTATCTATTTAATAAATTAAATTCAAGATAAACAAAGACAACAAGATTGTGAAAGACTAAATAATATTATTTAACTAAATTAACTAAATTAAATTGTATTTGATAATTTAATAATATTATATTATGCATTACGCACACACACTTTTTTTTATTAAATTAAATTAAAGATAAAAGCTATAAATTGAAAATATAAATTAAGAAAAAAAATCAAATAAAACCGTTTTATCTATTTAATAAATTAAATTCAAGAAAAAAATCAAATAAAACCATTTTATCTATTTAATAAATTAAATTCAAGATAAACAAAGACAATGTAAATTGTATTGTATTTATAAACCCACAACTAAAAACACACAAAAAACCCTAGGTATAAATACAACTCTGAACCCTAATCTCAAACACTCTTTCTAATTCGAAAACACCTCAATTTGTTCACGACAATGCATCAAATCGTTTAAAATTAATGTGAATATTTTAATTTTTGTAATTATATTGATGTTAATCATTTTAATGAATGATATTATATTATTAAATAATGTTTTGAAATATTTGAGATTTGTTATTTAAAGAGTCCAATTAAAAAATTAAGATATAAAAGTGTCATTTTATTACTAATAATTAAACTACTAAAGTTGTCATTTTCTTTTAAAAAATGACTTTCAAACGAAGACTATTTAGCCAAAACGAAGAAAGTATTTAAAATTATAAAAATATAATTTCAAATCAATTTATAATCATGTTCCCGAAAAATTAAAACTCCCTCCACCGCCAACCCCAAAATTCCCCAAAAAAATCGTATTACCGCCCAATTTTCCCTCCTTCTTGACATAATACATTAATACTCAAGCTGAGACATACCCACCCCTAATGTCAATCGTCTCTTATCTCTCTCATTCTCTCATTGTGAAAGTCCCCATGGCCGCCGCCGCCCCCATCAACAATCCAGATCAGATCCAGCGCAGCTCGCCCCAACCTTCAAATCCGGCCAACACCGCCCTCTGTAATCTGCCCAACACTGCCATCCTCCATCTCGGCCCAGCAACAAGCGATCCCAGCCATCCCTCTCACTCGTCCTCCTCCTCCGATCTCCTTCAGATCCGGCCAAGGATTCCCGCCAAAAACCCTAATATACCTACAGCTCCTCCCAGCCATCTCTTAGCGCCTCTCTCTCTCTCTCTCTCTCTCTCTCTCTCTACATTCATTCGTCGTGACTCTTAGCTTCTGATCGTGACAATTGATAATGGTCAGAAAAGCTAGCCGTCGGCTATGGAGTCATCGGAAGCATCGTCGTTCGCCTCATTCAAGGCAAAGAAGGTACTACATTCCACCATCAAATCTCCATTCTCCGATGAAGGGCCGAAAGCATCAGATCGGAGCCCATGGAGCTCCAAAACCCCCGAAAAACCCAACAATCCTCCATGAAGAACCCGGAACAGCCGGACCGCTCTCTCCCTGAAAGAAGTCAGACAAGCCGCACAGAAGCTCCGGAGGTTTTTAACAAACCCAACAACTGGGTTGCCTTGCCTCTTTGGCTTGTAGTAGACTGGTTTGATTCATCAAATTGGTAAGATGATTGTTGCACCAATTAACTCGTGTGCTTACAAAGTTATGTAGTTTCAGGTTGCTTCAAAGGGATCTCTCTTCGTATTTGTTGATTTGAGTTGTTGTTTTGTGAACACATACTGTAGTTTGATGCAATGTAACTTGGGTGTAACTACTTATTTGGATTCTAGGGATGGTAAGCGGATTGCCCTTGACTCTCTGGTGAGAGATTGGTGGGCAGTTTTGGGTTGTTAGTTTTAGGTTCCCCCACCACCCCTCACCCCCCACCCTTTCTCTTGCCATTTTGTCTATAAAGGTCGAAATCCTATTCCCTTTTGTATATTTTTCCTTATAATGCTATCTTCTTTTTCTATCAAAATTAACTATGTGGTCACCAGGAACAGCACCCCAATTGTCCTTATATTGATCTGTTTTAATGTATCAAACCACGGATGCGTTTTTTTGTTTACAATGCAATTGTTGTGTATATAACTCATACTGCTCCTTTATTCCGAAGAGGTTAACTTGTTTTTCAGGTTGGAAAAAAACTATCTGAACTTATTCGGGATTCAGCAATCGAGGTTCTAGGAGAAACAGGGTAGGTGGCAACCAGAACTTGCTCAGGTGGCCATTGAGCTGATTGCGGTAAGTTTGACTAGCTACTTGAGTTTATTATACACTGTTGTAACTGTTGCTTAGTATTATTCTGAGATTCTTTTGGACATGGGTAACAAAAATTGTGCAATTAAACTTTGTGTGTTCTTTTTTCTTTTTTCCGCTTATTCCTTTCTTTTACAAATGGTGATTCTATATGTCTTTTCCTTCAAGTAAACTGCGTTGCATGTTTCACGTTGCATTGCATGTTTCACGTTTGCATTAGTGTTGTGATATTTCTTTTGCTTGAGCCTTCATTCAATCAGGATGGTTTAAACAAGAAGGAAGTGGGAAGCTTATAATTTTGTTATTTTGAGAAAATTATTGATAAAAATTTCCGCTCTATATTATTAGCCATCAATGAGTTGATAAGTTCGATTTCTGTACCACTTCTTGATGGTAAATCAAATCAAATGCATTTTCGACAGGAGCTCAAGGTAAGGAATCAAGAAGGAAGAAGATGGGTGTATCCCACGCGCCTAGTAAGTTCGTGAAGGGATTTTTTCATGATAGAACAGAGTCGGACATGGTAGCACGTGCATGGTACGGCTACGGCCGTAATTCAAATTCAAATTTTAAAACGCAACAGGGGGTAGGAACGACGGCGTTTGGTGGAAGGGTTCAAAGTCACAAAATTGGGCCTCTTTCTGTAATTATAATGAGTTCAAATTTTTAGGTTTTTTTATTAGATATGGTTTACATGGATTGGTACAATTTTAAATTTTCAAGTTAACTCTAGAAACAAGTTTTTGGTATTAATTGTTATATATGGTTTACAGTTTGATGTTTTTAAATTGGTTTTATATTATTGTTTATTTTGTATGTTCAGTTTAGTATTAATTGTTATATTATAAGGTACAAAATTTTATAATAATAGTATTTTTGGGTATTTTTTTAATTTTTAAAAGCCTTTAGCGACGGAAATTTCCGTCGTTGAAATTAAATTTTAATTATTTTGAAAAGCCTTTAGCGACGGAAATTTCCATCGTTGAAATTCAAATTTAATTAATTTTCAAATGTCATTAGCGACGGAATTTTCCGTCGCTGAAATTCAAATTTAATTAATTTTTAAACGCCTTTAAAATTCCGTCGTTGAAATTCAATTTTATTTAATTTTAAAAAGCCTTTAGCGACGGAAAATTCCGTCGCTGAAATTCAATTTTAATTAATTTTAAAAATCCTTTAGCGACGGAAAATTCTGTCGCTGAAATTCAATTTTAATTAATTTTAAAAAGCCTTTAGCGACGGAAAATTATGTGAAATTCAATTTTAATTAATTTTAAAAGCCTTTAGCGACGGAAAATTCCGTCGTCGGACATCGAGAGGACAGATCGGATTAGCGACGAAAAAATTCCGGTCATTTGGCCATTAGCGACGGAATTTTTCCTTTAGCAACGGAAATTTCCGTCACTAAAGGTGATTTTTCTAGTAGTGGGATGGCGGTGCTAAGGGTGGTGGCGGCGGCGATTGTAGAGATGACAATGGTTTAGATGAAATACAACGTTGTGAGATTTTCAAGTTATCAAAATTTTAAATTTTCCATATGGATTTTAGTTTCAGTTTGAAATTTTGAATATTCAAAAAATTGAATTTGAGGTTTGTAAAAAGTGAAATCAAAGGTTATGGTAGTAGTGTGCTATAAATGCTGGATTTTGCAAATGGGTTACTTTGAAGGAAGAAGTAAGGATTTAGAAAATGAAATAAAATCAAATAAAAATTTAACTTTTGGGCCACTAATGAAATTTGAAGTGGTAGTGGTGGTGAGTCTATGAATGATGGGGTTGATGGAAAAAAGTGAAAGATAAACACATAAATTAAATAAAATTTAAATTTCATTTTTTGGATTAATTTATTTTAAAAAAATTTTAAATTTAAATATGAGCAAGGTAGAACTATTTTTTTGGATTATTGTAATAATTATTTACTTTGTAATTAAAAAAATATTTTAAAATACCAAATGACAAACTATATGATGAAATCATTATCAAATCTCACTTTGCACCGCAAACAAAACAACTAAAATAATCCTCATGTGTAAGATTTTTCATTACTAATTTTAATGCTCATGGACATGAGAGGACAAAGTGGGAGAAATAGAAAAATTGTGTATGAAAGTAAGGCATCATAGGTTGGGAAAAACATTATTAGAGGTATATGAAAAACTCTACTTTTAATAATATGTTTGTTGGTGAGTATTGAGATATTAATAGCGTGGTTAGTAAGAGAAATGTGTTAAGGAAAAGTGCTATAATGTCAAGAAGATAAAGCAAATGGCGAACTTAGTTGACAAATATGTGTGTTTTGTTAGAAAAAAAATCTAGAATATAGGCGTTTGAAGAAAAAAGTTTGACTTAACGGAGCTAAAGATATTTTATTTCTTTGTTTTAGCAAGGTAAGGTGAAAGGTTTTCATGGAGGTGGTAATAGCGGTGACGGCGATTACAGGGATGATGGTGGTGGTGAGGAGTTATTGTGAGCATGACCGTGGTGGTTTAGGTGGACTACTACATTATTAGATTTCTAATTCATCATTTTTTTAAATCTTTATATGAGTTTGAGTTTCAATCTTCAAATTTGAAAATTCAAAAAATTGAATTTGAGTTTATAAATAGTCAAATTTGAGGCTATGGTGGTGGTAAAGGCTAATTTGAACGAAGGAGTAATAAATTAGAGAAAGAAATACGATCAAAATTGATTTTTGGGTTAATGGTATTATTTGAGGTGGTAATGGTGATGGATCTATGAATGATAGGGTTGATGGAAAAAAGTGAAGAACAACAAAATAAATTAAATAAATTCTAAATTTCATTTTTGGGAGAAATACATTTTTTTAACTTTAAATTTAAAATGAGGCAAATTATAATCACAACATTGCTAGTCTTACAACTAATTTCATAACTGTCCTTACAATTAAGCCTTAAAAATGGCAAAAATGTCTTTGGCCAAAACAACTTTGCCCTACTTCAAAACTTAATTGTAAGGAAAGTAGTATAATTAGTTGTAAGGATATCATTTTCATTATAATTATGCCGAACTAAAATTTCCCTCCACCCCTCCAAAGTATACCAAATCACATAGTGCACCATAACCTAAGATTTGTCCCACAATGGTATCTGACGTTATTTTTTTTTCTTCCTATTTTCCACCATAGGCACAATCGCCGTTAAGAAAGTGTTGGAAATATTAACATGATTAATTATTGGTTTAAATCTCAATTTGGTCACCCTACTTTCGGTCAAAATTCATTAAGCTCGCTCTACTTTTTTTCCTTAATTTAATCACTATACTTTCACATAATTAGCACGTTCATCACTCCATCCATATATTTGGATGGAAAATTTAATTTTTTTTAGGAAAATCAAAAAATACCCTTACTAAATTTGGGGGGTTTTGAGGGTCTCCTTCTCTTCTCAAACATAATTGCTTATTGTGTGACTTAAATTTGTCAACACACCTTTCAAAGGTAAGGGACAATATTGTCTTTTCAAAGATTTCCATCAAACTTAACTAACAGAAATGACTTTAGTGACCTTATTGACTTTCAGAGCAAAGTTCAGTGATTAAATTGAGGAAAAAAAAAGTAAAGTGAGCTTAATGAATTTTGGCCAAAAGTAGGGTGATCAAATTGAGATTTAAACCTTAATTATTTAAAACCATGTTGTGAATATTCCTTTAATATATTAAATTTTCTTGTGACCATTACTTAAGCCTTAGAAGATTATATACAAACTTATTTGTTAGTAAACTACGTGTTACACACTAGATGATAAATTTTATTAGGACTTTACAATAGCTTTGTTTGATATAGTGCTATTGAATAGTATCAACTGTTGATTAGTGTCAGCTGATGAATAGCATCGATGAATAGTATCAATTGGTGAATAGTGTCAGCTGGTGAATAGTATCGGATGATGAATAGTGTCTGCGAAAGCTTTGGTCAGTTGGAAGAAACTGTTGATGTTTGCTTTAGTAAAATAAAGCAGTTGATGTTAGCTTTGTTGGAATGTTCGCTTTGGTCAGTTAGAAGTAGTTGCTGATGTTTGCATCGGTAAAATATACAAGCTGATGTTCTCTATGTAAGCATTAAGCAACCAACTGATGTCCGGGACACTTACTTCAAAGAAAAGTAGAAAAAGTGACATAAGTCTTGAATACAATATCAACTTTACACGTGTCACTTAAAGGGAGTTTTTTCTTTCCTTGTTTTTTTATTTTATATTAAAATAAAATTATTTTTTCTCATATTGTCTGACATTACCTTTTGTAGCCCATATTTTTATTGGTTGAACAGGTTACCAAAAATCAAGCATATGGTTTCGGAATTCAATTCAATTTTATGAATTTAATGCATTGTTGCCTCTAACTGTATCCACTAAAACAAAATCCAACGGCTACAATTTATTTACTTGTGTTCTAAAGAGTTATCAGCAGCTAGAAGCTACTGATCCTATTTAAGTGCCAACAATCTTACTTCTTTTGTTAAAACATTTCATTACTAACACTTACCTCATTGATATTTTGATAGATCTTAATATTTTACATCTCTCACATAGGATCCATGTGATCTTGTGAAGAGATACTTCCAAATTATTAGCACAATTCAAATTCAAACTTGCTTCTAACGGATTGGAATTCTCGACCTCTATATAAGGACATTGAAGAAGGGATTGAAGATACTAGAGCATTCATTCATCGTCAAGCGATTATTTCTTTAAAGTGCTCTAGCCTTAAACATTTACTGGATGACATTTCATTTCAATTCTCTTTCTAGTTCTTGTTTAGACAATCATTGTATTGTTGTTTCTTTCTTATTCCAAATCTTTAAGGAACCTTTGATTGTCCCTCGAGTGTGATTGTTTCTCAGTTATACTCCCAAACACTCGGTCAAAATAGTTTTTGTACACGATCTATTAGTGTTCAAGTTTGTTTTTGCACTCAATTTTTCATTTGTAAAAACTTGTCAATAGTGTAGACTTTATACTTGTAATTGATGGAATAAATAGTGCACAGTTTGAAATCCAAGGTTGACCACCTTGGTAGTGAATGTAGCACTATTTATAGTGTGAACCACTTCAAATACTTGTCTTCTTACTTAACTATTTTTTGTATTGCTTTTATTAAGTTATTGTGTATTTATCATGTTTACAAAATATATAGAAAACTTTGTTAGGCTTCAACATTACACAATAACTTTAGAAAAGCCTACTGATGCTTTTTATATACTAGTTAGGTACACGTGCCTTGCACGTGTTCTTAATGATTTTTGCGAAATGTTTTACCTTCATTTTTTTGTTTACTTTTAATTATTATTTTTATATACGAAAAAACTATATATACGTATGTATGTATATATACGTATGTATGTATATATATATATATATATATATACACACACACACACATATACATACATACATACATACATATATGTGTGTGTATATTTCTCCTATGAATTAAATTAATCTTAAAAAAACTAAAGTGAGATTTGATAGAAATTTTGATGGGATATTTGCTTTTTTGATCTAATTTTTATGGGGCCAAAATACGATTCGCTCCCGGAAGTATTTACTTAAATCTCACGTTGCACTCTAACATATAAATTACGTGTCTCACTTCCATACACAATTTTGTTATTCATTCCATTTTGCCCCTTACGTCCATGAGAATTAATAATATTTATGGAAAATGACACATTGTATGTAACATGAGGATTATTTTGGTCCTTTTCCTTGGGTGTAAAGATGGATTTAGTTATAATTATATCATTTAGTTAACCATTTGATATTTAAGATATGTTTGTAATAAAAATTAATGAATAATTGTTTCATTAATCAGAAAAATAATTAAAAAAATTCTTATAATTAACTTTAAAGTTAAGAAAATGTCCCAAAATTAAAAATTAAATTTTATTTAAGGTAAAATTACGCCATTAGTCCCTGAACTTTAAGAAAGTCCATTAGGGACTGTACAACGCAAATGCATGCCACATACCAAAGAATGCAAATTTTGGACACCGATAGTCCCTTAACCCTAAATCCGTTAGTTGAAGTGCCATAAAATCAGAAAAATATGAGTTGTTTGTAATATCATCATAACAAGGAGGCCATATGAAAATTGCAAACAATTGCAATCCAATATTAGAAGAAGAATATGTTACCAACAAGCAAACTAACCCCTCTTTAAAGGTTAAAAAGAGATGCATAATTAATGATAGCTTTTGTCCCACATTAAAAAGATGAGAAAAACTTTAAAGGTTTAAAAGAGATGTACACTAAAATAATTCCAAATTGGTTAGGGGATAGTCACTTGGTCAAAGATAGTCACTTGGACACTTGAACATCTTGGAGATTTGATTTTAGAATTAATGTTAAATCCGAAATTCACGCTATTATCATCAACCATAACCTCCGATGATTCCAACAAATTGGTGTAGTAATTAGTATTGGTGTGCGAGCTTGAGCAAGCATTATTATCCATAATCCCTGATGGTAACGAAGGATCCAACACGTTTGTGTGGCAATTAGTAAGATGATCATCAGTCAATAAAATTGAATTACTGTGGCTAGTCATAGTAGAAGCAGACTTGCCCTTTAATGCTGCAATTCTAGCCTTGCCAGCTTCGATCTTACCATCTAAATAGTTACCGAAATTCCTAAAATGTTTTTCGGACAAGTCATTATATCTATCATCCCAAGTAGGATACTTGGCCTCGTCATTCTGCTTCTGGATTTTAGAGAGCATGGCTTCGGCCTTATTTGAAATAATGTGATACATCAACAGTCCTCGTCCGACTTACACAACAAGCTTGCGTTTTGTATGATTCGATCATCTCCTTAACCTCGTCTTTGTTTGCAGGCCAAATCTCAGGACTCTTTGCCTTAGGCCCGTTAATGATCATGCATACCTTAACTCCACACAGAATCGATAATTCGAGACTTTTCTTCTGCAAACAAATCTTTCGTTTCTGAAATGTAGCTTGACGACCTTTCTTAGTTTTTATTAGCTCAATGCTTTTAGCTTAGCTCGTCCAATCTTCAAACAATCTAGAAAATATAAACTATAAATAATGTCTAAATTCTGGAAAATTATAAAATCTATATCTACCCTATTATGGAGCCATTTCAAGCTGTCATGAGTTTATAATGAGTTTATGCTTTAACCATGTTGGTTTGTAGATCAATAGTCAGAAAGAAAAATACGAACTTGCTAGCACATACAAAGAACAATTTCATATGTACTTTTGTTTCTCCGTGCAAGAAAAAAAGATAACGAATTACAAAAATAAAAAATAAAAAATCCCCGTTACTACCCCAACCCTGATTTCATTGGAAGAGAAGCCTTGCTTGCATACAAGGACTGTCATGCTTCATTCATGCTATTTCTTTCTTGCTCATTTTTCCAGCATCTAGTTCCTTCGAATGATAAATAGCCTTAACCCTGAGCCATCTTGGCCGGGAAGAGAGATGTTATGAAAACGACAAGTCCGATTGCCCAGCTGAGCTATCTAGAACGAAGAACAGAATAAAAACAGAACCTCAAACTGAAAATGTGACACACAATTAACACACACACCCGGGGTTCGTGAATCTTTACAAGTTTGGCTGAGATTTAGAAAATACATTAAGTAAGAACTGTAATAATTGTTGAGATCAACAGACTTCAAATCTACGTAGTTTTGAGCCAAAATAAAGAGTGTACTCAACCAATAGATGAGCAAAGTTTATTGTGTGGGAACTCCAACTAGAACTATGTTCAACTATACAACTATAAATTCAACACACACAAACACACATAACTGTGTATCATATATGTGTATCGTTTGCCCATGACTGCAAAAGCAGCAAAACCATCATACATATACATACATAAAAACCTATGTAGAAAGAAACACACATATACATGTGAGTTGTGACCACCCCTATGTAGTTGAACTTGTTGGAAATAACTTAAATGTTGTCATTGAAATTGTTTTAAAGACAATAATAATTTAGGAGTTATTTTTCAGTTAATAATGAGAATAAATGGGTAGTAATGAGGGAGTTACGGGAATTGAATAGGTGGTTATGAGTCATGGTAATCAGTGGTATTAATAGAATTAATTAGTAGTTAATATGTTGTCTTTTGTAGAGCCTATATAAAGGCCAAGTAGTATTCATTTGAATTCAAGGAAATTACAAGAGAGTGTGTTACTAAAAGAAAGAAAGTGAGTAAGATCCCGAAATATTCTTGTTTTACTCCTTGTTATTTTTCTTCAAATTGGTATCAGAGCTTATGGCGAATATGATGGGTCAAATGCCACTACCACGACTAACGAAAGGGAATTACGGTAACTGGAGTATTCAAATGAAAGCTCTTCTCGGATCTCAAGATGCATGGCAGGTGGTCGAAGAAGGTTTCGAAGAACCAGCAAATACCACGGGATATACGGCGGCTCAAATCAAGGCGTTGAAAGAGTTACGATCGAAGGAAAGTACGGCACTATACATGTTGTTCCGAGCCGTTGACGAGTCAGGCTTTGAGAAGATTGCCGGTGCAACTACTTCAAAAGAAGCGTGGGACATTTTAGCAAAAGTGTACAAAGGAGCCGACCGAGTCAAGCAACTGCGTCTCCAAACTCTTCGTGGCGAGTTAGAGAGCATGAAGATGAAGGAGTCAGAAACAGTATCTGACTACATCACGCGTGTACAAGCTGTGGTGAACCAACTCACTCGTAATGGCGAAACAGTAACCGATGAGCGAGTTGTGGAGAAGATTTTGAGATCGTTAACCGACAATTTTGAGAATGTTGTGTGCGCAATAGAAGAATCAAAGGACCTTGCGACGCTCACAGTCGATGATCTTGCCGGTTCTCTGGAGGCACACGAACAACGAAAGAAGAAAAAGAAGGAGGAGACGCTTGAGCAAGCGCTCCAAACAAAGGCGACAGTCAAAGATGAGAAGGCGCTATATTCTCAAGGTGGTAGAGGTAGAGGAGGTAGCCGCGGAGGTCGTGGAACTGGGCGTGGCAATCAAGGCAGCAGTCGTGAAGGAAATTATAGGGATAAAGGTGCTCAATGGCAGGCGCAGTGGCAGAATTGGCGTGGAAGAGGTCGCGGAAGAGGCAGAGGCGCTCAGGCGCTTCCTTCAGGCGCTCAGGCTCAACGTTCTAATGTTGAGTGTTACAAATGTTACAAGGTTGGTCATTACGCGAGAGATTGTAACTCTGACAGATGTTACAATTGTGGCAAAGTGGGGCATTTTGCAAAGAATTGTTATAGCGAGAAAAGAGTGGATGAGACGATGAATCTGACTTTAGAAGGAGAAGGGCATGAAAACCTTCTGATGATGGCGTGGAATGAAGACAATACCAATAGTGAGAGTGTTTGGTATCTCGATTCAAAGCAAGTAACCATATGTGTGGTCACAAGTTCCTGTTCAAAGAGATTCGAAAGGACGAATGCCGTTATGTGTCCTTTGGAGATGCATCAAAGGTGGAAGTCAAAGCGAATCGGCACGGTGTGCTATTTGCGTAAGGATGGATTGATTGGCTCACCCAAGATGTTTACTATGTACCGATCTCAAGACCAATATTTTGAGTATGGGACAACTCATGAAAAAGGATTCTCAATGTTATTGAAAGATCGTGAAATGCAGTTGAAGGACAAGCATGGGCGCTTGGTTGCGCGTGTAGATGGGATGGGAGAAACAGAATGTACAAGTTGAGCTTGCAGGGTATACAAGCGAAGTGTTTACATGTCGACGTAGAAGACAAAACGCTCCTATGGCATCTGCGTTTTGGTCATCTACATAATGGTGGTTTGAAAGAGTTAGTAAATAAAAACATGGTATACGGGCTTCCAGATGTTGAATATGGGGGGAGATTTTGTGAAGAATGTGTGCTTGGGAAGCAAGCACGAGCCTCGTTCCAAAAGATGGCAGAATATCGATCTAAAGGAATCCTTGAGCTAATTCATACCGACATATGTGGCCCAATCACACCTATGTCATTCAGCGGTAGAAGGTATTTTATTTCCTTTATTGATGATTTCTCACGAAAATGTTGGGTTTATTTCTTGAAAGAAAAATCAGAGGCGTTCGAGGTGTTCAAACGGTTCAAAGTGATGGTAGAGAAGTCGACGGGAAAACACATTAAGGCTATACGATCTGATAGAGGTGGCGAGTATACTTCAACAGCTTTCAAGGAGTATTGCTCCTCGGAAGGCATAAGGAGATTTCTTACCGCTCCATATTCCCCTCAACATAATGGAGTGGCTGAAAGGAAGAATCAGACTATACTTAATATGGTTCGTTCAATGTTAAGAAGCAAGAATTTGCCTAAGGAGTTTTGGGCAGAAGCAGTCCAATGTGCTGTTTATGTTCAGAATCGTTGTCCACATGTGAGGTTGGATAACGTGACACCACAAGAAGCTTGGAGCGGACAAAGACCAACAAAGGACCCATTTCAGAATCTTTGGTAGCTTGGCTTATGCACATGTACCAGATCAGCGAAGAACAAAGCTTGAAGACAAGAGCAAGAGATATGTTTTCATTGGGTATGATGAGAACACAAAGGGGTACAAGTTGCTTGACCCATTAAGCATGAAAGTGATAGTGAGCCGTGATGTACAAGTAGATGAAGCACGTGAGTGGGACTGGAATAGTTCAACACAGAGGAGCAGTAAAGACGCAGAGATCTCAGTTTTGGCGCCAACACGGTGCTTACACCGCGCTGCAGGCGCATGTAAAGCAGAGGCGCAGCATGTAAAGCAGGCGCAAAGTGAACCTCGACAGCCCAGAACGCGAAGTATACAAGATTTGTATGATTCGACAGAAGAAATGCATCTAGTGTGTCTTTTGGCAGATACGGAAGACATCAGTTTTGAAGAAGCAGTCCGAGATAGAAAATGGAAGGTTGCCATGAATGAGGAAATCAGGGCCATAAACCGCAACAACACTTGGGAGTTGGTAGATTTGCCTAAGGGAGTTCAGCCCATTGGTGTGAAGTGGGTGTTCAAGAAGAAGATGAATGCACAAGGAGAGATAGAACGGTACAAGGCACGACTTGTTGCAAAGGGGTACAAGCAGAAAGCGGGGATTGACTATGATGAGGTTTTTTCTCCGGTTGCAAGAATGGAGACAATCCGTTTGCTTATTTCACAAGCTGCTCAGTTCAATTGGCCAATATTTCAAATGGACGTCAAGTCAACATTCTTGAATGGTATGCTCGAAGAAGAGGTTTACGTGGAGCAACCACCTGGATATGTCGAAGTTGGAGAAGCGAGCAAGGTGCTAAAATTAAAAAAGGCGCTTTATGGCTTGAAACAGGCACCTCGCGCATGGAATACGCGAATTGACACTTATTTCAAGGAAAATGGTTTCATTCAATGTCCTTATGAACCGGCGCTTTATGTGAAGAAGAAGGAAGGTAACATGTTATTTGTTGCTCTTTATGTTGATGATCTTATTTTCATGGGAAATGACAGTAAGATGATAGAAGAGCTTAAGGGCACGATGATGAGAGAGTTCGAGATGACAGACTTGGGTTTGATGAAGTATTTCCTTGGCTTGGAAATTAAGCAAGAAGAGACAGGTATCTTTGTGTCACAAGAGTCATACGCAAAGGAAATCTTGAAGAAATACAAGATGGAAAATTGCAGTCCGGTGACAACACTGATGGAGCCGGGCGCTAAACTCTCTAAATTTGATGGGGGAGAACGCATTGATGCAAACAAATTTAGAAGTTCGGTGGGGAGCTTACGCTATCTCACATGCACGAGACCAGATATTTATTTAAGTATTGGAATTGTAAGTCGATTTATGGAGGAGCCGCTTTATATGCATTGAAAGCGCTAAAGCGCATTCTTCGGTATGTTCAAGGAACAAAGACACTTGGGATGTTTTACTCTAAAGGTGAAGAGTACAAGTTGGTTGGGTACTCCGATAGCGATTGGTGTGGAAATGTCGATGACAGAAAGAGCACATCCGGATATGTGTTTTTCATGGGAAGTACGGCGTTCACTTGGCTTTCGAAGAAGCAACCAATAGTAACACTTTCGACATGTGAAGCGGAGTACGTGGCAGCATCGTGGTGTGTGTGTCATGCAGTTTGGCTTAGAAGTCTACTAAGTGAAATGAAATTAAAGTAAGAGGGCGCGACAGTCATTAAAGTTGACAACAAATCGGCGATCGAGTTGGCAAAGAACCCGATCAATCATGAAAAGAGCAAGCACATAGATGTTCGGTTCCATTTTATCCGAGATCGTATAAAAGATGGAAGTGTGAAGTTAGTTCATGTTGCAAGTCAAGAGCAAGTAGCGGACATGTTCACAAAACCGTTACCAAGGGTACTTCTCGATAAGTGCAAGAAAAGCGTTGGCATGAGAGATGGAAGGAGCATTTAAGTTATGGGGGAGTTTTGTTGGAAATAACTTAAATGTTGTCATTGAAATTGTCTTAAAGACAATAATAATTTAGGAGTTATTTTTCAGTTAATAATGAGAATAAATGGGTAGTAATGAGGGAGTTACGAGAATTGAATAGGTGGTTATGAGTCATGGTAATCAGTGGTATTAATAGGATTAATTAGTAGTTAATATGTTGTCTTTTGTAGAGCCTATATAAAGGCCAAGTAGTATTCATTTGAATTCAAGGAAATTACAAGAGAGTGTGTTACTAAAAGAAAGAAAGTGAGTAAGATCCCGAAATATTCTTGTTTTACTCCTTGTTATTTTTCTTCAGAACTGAGCCATATCTACTTAACAAATTCTGATCTCATGTACACACACACACACACACACACACACACATATATATATAGCCATAGAAGTAGTTCATTGATTGAAGGGAGCATAATCAAGAGATCTACGATACCTTGTTATGTTGTCCACTTGGCCTCTTGAATAGCTTCTTCTTCGGGCTCTCTTTCTTTGTATGGGAAACAGAGGGTTCAAACAAAACAACAAGAAAGAATGGAGAATTTTCTCTCCCCCCTCTCTCTCAATGACTCTGCTAAACAGGCTGCATATATATATATATATATATATATATATATATATATATATATATATATAGGGTTTATAAAAGATTAACTTGCTTAGTAAAAGATTAACTTGCTTAGTCAAAGATTAACTTGTTTATTAATCTATCAAATCTTATATAAAAATAGAATTATTACAGAGATAACCGTAGGCTGCAGGGGACAAGATATATTTTGCTTGGTACTTGCCTTTATTTTTTTAGGCAAAAATTTAGAAAAGACTGGTATTTTCTAAGAAAAATTGCAGGCCGGTCCACTTTATTAAATTTTCAATTTGTTACGTATTTTACTTTTAAACCGTATAAGTCTACTTTCGTTAAATATTTCTTAAATGCCCCGTCTAACAATCTTTTTCAAACCCAACTTTCGTCTTCTTTTCATACATCAACTGAAATTTTTCAAAATCATCATCAACCAAGCTCATTACTCTATAGGGCCGGCCTTGAGGGATGTTTGGAGGGGGCGACTTGGGGGCCCCAAATTTTGCAACTACCTTATCTATAATCTCATCTCTCTTTTTATTTCTCTTTATCTATCTCTCTCTACATATAAAAGTTAAAGTTGTTTCTTACAAATTAATAGATGGACAAAAGTATGTAACATTCACCAAATAAACATTCCACTATTTAATTAAAGATAAAACAAGTAAATTTATCATTAAAAAAAATAACGTTTGGACAAAAATAACCCTAAATAATATAAATCACTCACCATTAATTAAATTCAAACAAAGTAAATTTGTCATAGGTTAATTAATTTCATGAATAATTAAACAATAATTTGATCCCTTGACTTGTACCTATTTTAAATTTAGGTCTAACATTTTTTGAATTCTGCTCATTTGATCTTGTATTTTGATTTGCTTATCAGTTTCCCCTCGTACTATTATCGTTACAAATGTAATCCAATATTTTATAAAATAAAACCCTAAAACTCACAATATAGCTCTAAAAAACATATTAGTAGCCAAAAGCCTCGTGGAATTGCTATTTCTAAGCTATAAAAGTACCCAATAGATGCGTATAAAACACATCTATCAAATACCCTCAACTTAGAGTTTTCTCGTCCACGAGTAAACAATACTAATAAATACAAAAGTAATTAAAATTATAAAAATGAAGAAAATATTTTTGGAGAGTGACACTATTTACACTCCTCTAGAAACCCACAAACTCAAGGAGACTCTAACGAACGACTCAACTATACAAAAAAAATACAAAAACTAATAAATACAAAAGCAGATAAGAATTACTCTAAAAAACAATAAATACAAAATAAATAACAAAAATCTTTTTGGATTCATTATCAAGTCACAATGACATGGCATATTATTTTTGTCTAAGAAAAGATGGTCACCACATATGTGCAGACTTATTCACAGAACAAACTGACTTATACTCAAACTGCTACCAGTCTTAACTTCTCCGTGTGTGTGTGTGTGCTAACCAGTCATAGAAAATTTCTTAACTTAAACAGTTTTATTTAGCTAAGCATAACATTCATTCTAAAAATCAGGATTTTCAATAAAAACAAACGCAACACAGAGTACGTGATCTACCATCCGAACTCGGTCTATCACAGAAAGAGAGAACACCATCGATTTCAAATGCTTATACATCCATCTCATGCACTTCCTATGTATGGCATACAATGATTTCATACCCCAATTACTTAAAATAGCTAAGATTACCACTACAAGAAAATTGGGTATTTGGGACGGCCAAAAACCGTCCCAAATACTGTCAAAACCATAACAAAAGGTATTTGTGACGGCATTGGGACGATTTTGGCTCCCTCCCAAATACAAGGGTGTCAAATACATTTGTCTTGGGCCAAAACCGTCCCAAAAAGTATTTGGCACGGCAAAGGTGACGGTTGAATAGGGTGGTGCCATTTAGCACACATTTGGGACGGTTTTTGGTGAAACGTCGCAAATAGTATTTGGCACGGTTTTGATGCCGTCCCAAATAGTATTTTGGCACGGTTGGGTTGCCTTCGCAAATAGTAATTGGCACGGTTTTGATTGCCCTCTCAAATAGTATTGGGGACGGTTTAGTTGCCCTCCCAAATAGTATTTATCACGGTTGGCGTGCCCTCCCAAAAAGGTTTTGGCACGGTTAGGTTTGCCCTCCCCAATAGTAATTGGCACGGTTTTGTTGCCCACTCAAATAGTATTTGGAACGGTTGTGTTTGGTCTCCCACGTAGTATTTGGCACGGTTGATGCCCTCCTAAAAACCATTTGTGACCGATTATTTTTGTATTTGATATCGTTTTTATATATGATATGGCCACCATTTTTTTTTCAAGTTGTTATTATTATGCCAACCATTTGTTGGAGTCAAATATATGTTAATTATCAAATGAAAAACAATTACATTTTATAGAAATGAATTGAAGTCATAACACAAACTAATTATATAAATATGTTTCTAATTGGTACCCAATTAGTCAAAAGCATAACCTAAAAAACATTCAAAATTACATAAATGTAGAATAAAAAAAGATTGTATAACTACCCTTCAAAAACTAATGTGAGAACCCAAACCCCATTTCATGTTTGTCATCATTATAACATGCTTGTAATATATCTTGACATATTAGAGACTTCATTTCATTCATATCATGTCGGCATTGAGTTGGTTGAGATCATAATAGAGTAATGGTCTTCCATGCGTTGCATGCCTTGTTGTTGATGTTTCGAGTGTTCGTCATAGCGTGTTAGCACCTAAATAAGTCTCATGAGAGTCTTAGTACTTTGCATCAAAGGTTTATAATGTTCATCTTAGTTGTTGTGTGCTTGGTTGAGAGTTTAGAAGCATTGTTGCTTCGTTTGAGCCTTAGGGTTTCTCGGGATTGCCTTTGTTGCTTGTATTGTTTGTGTTTTCAACTTGCGAGAAGTTAATTTGAGTTCTAAACCAAGTGTACTAGTATTTCCCATGCTTGCATAATTATTGTTCATAGACTTGTTGCATTTGGAAATAAGATGACCAACATATTACTTCACAGATTCAGTCCGGTTTTGGGAAAACTTCGGGAAAATTATGGTACCAATCTACTAAAGAGAATTTTCTAAACATTTAGTATGTTTTACCTGCATATGTTACGATATTCCATGTAAAATTTGGTAATTTTCAAAGGTGTCTAAGTACCTCATTTAGGCCTTGACTTACGGCTGTGCCAGAATTCTATTTTCAGGAAATCGACTTCTATACTTGTTTTTGTTGTAACTTTATTTTGATGAATATAAGTCCAAATTGAGTAATTTAAAATTCTAAAATATATTTTAATGAGTCTAGTTTCAGAAAAATAAAAAATCACCCCATTTGGAGTTATAAGCTATTTATGGTCGATTTTACAAAATCGACTGTCCAGTAACAATAATCTGGAAATTGGTCCCTGACTTCACACTTACGGGATTTTTGAGTTGTTTTGGCTATTGACCCTTGCACCCTTGGCCCTTGGACGTCCAAAGTGAGTCAAGCCACTCTTGTTGACTCTCCTACAACCCTTCTAAGCCATTGGATCATCCCTTATCAAAGGTCCATCCTCCCTTAGCCAATTAGAAGCAAGATAATCACCTTCACTTGGATTGGGGCCTACTTGGTGAGTATATAAGCCTTTGTTCAGCCTCCACAGCCATTGTTGATCAACAACAAGCTGAACTTCAGAGACTTAACTCCATTTTCGTCCATGGAGGTCACTCCAACTTGAGAGACCATTTCCCGGAGATCCGGTGGTCCGATCGGCGAACCGAGACCGCCAAATCGAAGCCCTTGATCTTCTCTACAAGAATCCTTGCCTTGATCACTCATTCCTCCATTAATCTTAGGACTAAGGTGAGTGACAATTCTCCTGAGATTTCCATGTTCAATAAAATAGCATGACCCCTTCATTATAGTTGTTCTATTAATGATTGTGAACATCTTTTGTGAAGACAAAACCTCCAATTCAACATATAAAATATGTGTATGATTTTATGAAATCTCTATGAAGTTATGATTTTGAAATTTTGTAAATCATGAATGTTGTTTATAATGAGCTTGAGAATAACTCTTGTGAAAGAATTCGGTTCAATTCAAGGTTTAACAAAATCACCGAAACTAGGGTTTGAAACTCGAGATTTTGTTTAAGGCTAGTTAAGAACATGAACGGCTTAGTTATCAAGTTCTAAATGAACGGAGAACTTAGAAAAGGGCAATGTGATACATATAGTATCAATGCTCTACTTGGTTGAATTTTAGTAAAACTCACCGGAGTTGAAATTAGGGAGTTATCGAACAATAATGACTCCACAATCAATCCCTTCGACGAATGTAGTTCGTTAGACTAATGAAATTAGCTTACGATACTTTGAGATGGATTGATGCTTATGCCTTGATGTTGGTGTGCTTTTAAGACTCGATTGAGTCTTATGCGGTTTATGTGATCGTGTGAAGTAAATGCATGATTGAGAGCATGTTGTAGAATAATGTATCTATTTGACATGTTGAATTCGCTCTTGTCGAATTCCTATGTGATTTCTTAATGAGTAAACAACTACTTGTTGAATAAGTTCGCTCTTGTCGAACTTGTTCCTTATTTGAGATTTCATGACGAGTAAACATCTACTTGGCATTGCATGAGTCCAGCTGGCATATTTGGTTGAGTCGTTGGTGTGATAATGCATCGCCGTCACGAGTTATGGGACTCGTGATAGTGATGGGTTGTTATACCGGGTTTTTATCACACACGCCTCCACTGTTGGCCACAGTGGGGAAGTAGCCCCTTTGCTGTAACCAAGAGAGCACATTGGCATGTCTAAGTACCAAGGAGAGAGCTTGGTACCCGAGCAGAGAACTCGGTACTTTGATACACTCATCATGGGTATCATTGGCACGAATATTAACGATGTGTATTGCAGGAGCTACGTAGCGGCACCGGTTCCAAAACATATCCTCCTATTATGTTGGTTTACTTTATAGCACTTATGTGAAACAATGTGCTACCATGGATATGTGATTTAAGTGTTTATTAAATGAATACTTTGAGTGACTTGATATTAAAGATGATATCTTGCTATGTATGTTGCATAATGCCATGACATGCATAATTGTTAACTCACAAAGTCTTTATGACTTATCCCCTCCCTTTACTTTGCTTTAGATCCGAGTTCGTACCGCTCGTTGAGGCGTGCAGTTCGCGCTTGTCCGTGATCGCACGCGACGAGGTTGTGGTTTATAGATGTCCTTATTTTGTTCTCTTTTGTAAGGACGTTGGGTATAGCAAGTCATTTAGACTTCGCTTGGGAACTTGGTTTTATTTGTATTTATGTCTATACTTGTTGTATCCTATTTTGAGTGCCGGCGCATGTACGCCGAGCCTTGTATAGATGTAGTGTGGTTCACTTGATTTAACTTCCGTTGGGCATTACTTTAGCTCTTATTTATATATGTTGTTCTCCGGCATGTTGTAGCCATCGAGGTATATTTGCATGAACTGTGTAGTGTTGGGTTCCGGTAGTAAAGTCGCCGATGAATTGATATACTTGTCTTAAATTGCTATATCAGGTTTAAAAAGTTTTAAAAATTTCCGGCCTTTTGGTGCCGAGTCGCGCTTCATCTAAAATGTTGTGTCACGTCGTTTTCTATAATTGAGTCTTTGCATGTATTGTTGTCCTATTTGGACGACTTGACTTGTGATTCCACCTCGGGGTCCGGGTCGGGTCGTCACAACTAAAGCTTCAATAAGTGTCTTGTTGACTCCCTCAGGTTCTAGATTTGGTTGAGTCATCTTCCGATTCTATTGCACAGTGGCTAATAGGTCTGCGTACCGATTAGTGTGACAACTGTCTTAGAATCAAGGGTGTTTTAGAACAGTTTAATGTTAGTTTCTCCAAGGTGCGGACCAGTAGACTTCAACAGCAGCCTTGAAAGCATTGTTCAACAGTAGACTTTGAAGTCTGCTCAAGCTCAAAATTAAAGATCAGCCAAACACGTGGAATAAGGTCACATATTATTTGATCTAGATATTTTTTTAATATCTAGTCAAATAATATTCAAATTATCTTCATCAGATTTCTCTCTAAAGAAGTCAACCATGTCATTATCTGGCTTCAGACTATCTGCACAAACAAATTGTCCAGACTGTCACCTGAATCATGAAGACTGAAGACATTACTTCTTTTGGCTAAGAAGACTTTCAAGATGTAACGCCTACAAACTAAAAACCTTACTCTGTTTGGGAATTTCTGTCTCTGCAATCACTGCATCCTTGATGTTGTTGCTGCACTCAGTCTACAAAGCACCGAAATGCATTCAATGCATTATATCATTGGACCCAATCTCTCCCTCTCAAGTCCAACGGTCCGGAAGATCTCCCCTGGCATAAATTCAAGTTTTGAAGATCTAATGAAAAAAAAATCTCTTGCACATTCTATACTCAAGCTTCATCTTCATAACTCAAGCATTCAAGAGATCCAAAGGACAAGAACTAACACTTCATCAAACTTCCTGAAGCTGCAAATCTACCAGTCTTTACTCTGTTTTAGCTTCTTCTAGTTTGTTTTAATCTGTTCTTTACTTTAGCACTTGAGAGGGCAATTATTCATTAATTGATTCTCTCATCATTAAACACTTGGTTGAAAAACTATTTTTGTATACGATCATCCATTAGAGATCTAACCTTCACACCTAGTGGATAAACAAGTGCACCTTTCAAAATACAAAGCTAACCACTTTGGTAGTGGACGTAGTACTATTCACAGTACGAACCACTTCTAAATTCTGTGTATTTCCTGAATTGCTTCTGCCTATCTTAACTGCTATGTCATTGCTGCTTAAGTCTGTTGTTGGGTCTGTTTAATATCAACAGGAGCCTTTGATCAGTCCTGCACTCTTAGTTTTTCGCTGCCTTAACTCTTCTTTTACAATTGTCTTTTTAAAAGGAAAGAAGAACCTTTTTGAGAAGTGTTTCAAAGGAATTCTTAAAATACACATCTAGGCTATTCAACCCCCCATTCTAGCCTAGATTGAGCCTGTTTTGGAACCAACATGTCTTTCTTATGCAAAAGTGTCTATTGAAATTGATAGATGAAGTCGTCCATCATTGAAATAGCTAGCTCAAGTTGTCCATCGGTGAGTTGGTCTGAGCCTACAAAAAAATTATATAATTAGTATAAACAACGCCAAAAAAAGAAAAGAAAAAAAATGGTACCTCAAGAGATCTACACTATAAAAAAATTCTTTTTTTTTTTTTTTTTTTTTTTTGAGGGCGGTATTTTTTATTAAAAGGAAAAATGGAACAAACTTGAGGGGGACAACCAGCCTTACCCTTCGAACGGGGGGACAAAGGAGCCTGACCTCGAGAAAAAACAAAACAAAGAGACACTAAGATCTACGGAAAGAAGATAAACCGATAGCATCTTGTTGAAGAGCACGGCGAACCTCCCTCGGAAGATGAGAAACCGCTGAAAAATCTTTATCACATTGCATGTTATGAGCTGTTGCCGCAAGCCGATCCGCCACAGAATTTCCTTCCCTATAAACATGATGAATTTTGTTGTTCCCCAAAAGGTCCAGACATTTACGAAGATCATAAATAAACGGCCAAGGACAACCTTGAGATCCCTTAATAGCTGACACTACCACTAAAGAATCCACTTCCACCATCACCCGATCATAGTTTAAGGCACGGCACAAAAGAAGACCATCTCTTAGGGCGTGAAATTCAGCTCCAGTGTTGGTACCCAAACCATAATGTCTATGGAAAGCATATAGAAAGAAACCACATGAATCTCTAATAACTCCCCCTCCAGTAGCTATGCCATTGATCGATGACCCATCAGTGTTCAGCTTTACAAATGGAGCCTTTGGAGTATGCCAACGAATCCAGGAGCCAGAACATAAATTTATCTTCTTAATAGGCAAATTGAACGTTTGCAGACTAAGAAAACTCTTCCTTGAAATAGGAGATTTTGGATTGAAAATCCACATCATATCTTTTATCCCATTCAGAACTTGTTTAAAAATAACTTCACCAACCATAGGGACCGAGTCAAACACGGCACAGCACCGAGCCTTCCATAAAAACCAGCAGCCATATAACAAAATACCAATCTGACAGCTCCTCCTTGATTTCGAGCTGAAACTCCCTCTATCCAGATTTTGAATAAATGAACAATATTTGTATACCTATCTACCTTGTTGAAAGGCTGAGCCAATCGACGCCATAAATCACGAGCCACCACTGAATGAACGAAAAGATGATCTATAGATTCACGGTTTGGAGAACTATGGCAGCACACACAACGAGAAACTATAGGAACTTGTCGAGAGTGTAATCGCAAATCAACTGGGATAGCACCATACATGAGTTTCCAGCCAAAAGCACTAATTTTGGTAGGGATCCAAGATTGCCAAATCCTTCTTGCCCAAGGAAGAATTGGAAAGTGGATGCGAAACAGGTTCCAGTACACTTTTGTGTCAAAACGGCCAGACGGAGTCTCACAAAAAATCAGACTATCCTTCACATTATCTGCCAATTGAACCTGTTTAATGCTGCCGTGGTACTGAGTAGGAATGCTGGGAAGCAAAACTTCCAAATTATTTAAAGCCTGCCTCACTGTCAAATTTATATCCAAGGGTTGCGCACCCTCCAGCCTAACACCGATCCAATTGTCGTTCCAAAATGAGACATCACCTCACCACCAACGATCCATCGACTATCTTTGTATAAGGGGCTCAACATGAGCATAAACTGCCTTCCATACATGCGACGCAGAATTAGGAGCCAAAAAACCATGAACATTCCGATACTTTGCTGTAATGAATTGAGCCCATAAGCTGTGCCCTTGAAGAGCACTCCAAGCCAATTTAGCATGAAGAGTATCGCGAATCTGTATCAAAGACCGGAAACCCAAACCACCCTCATCCAAAGGCCTACATAAATCAGTCCAAGCAACCGAATGAATACGATGATTGCCCCCTTGACCCCATAAAAAATTAGCCATTGCTGATTCTATGCGACGAAGGACACCCATAGAAACTTTGAGGGCAGCAAGCGCGTAAACCGGAATACTACTAAGAACCGATTTGATTAAAGTTATTTTCCCCCCAAACGAAAGAAGATGAGATTTGTATCCATCAATACGCCTTCGAATCCTATTTTCCAGCTGCTCAAAATATTGACGTTTAACACGGCCGGGAAACAGAGGGAGACCAAGATAAGTCATCGGGAAAGAGCGATGCTCACAGCCTGTCCAATTAGCAATACACTGAACCTTACGACGGGAGCAATGGGAAGAAGTGTAGAAGCCACTCTTCTGGAGATTAACTAATTGACCTGAAGATCTCTCATATTGAGAAAGAATATTCTTAAGATAAATAATAGATTTCTTCCCTGCATTACTGAAAATAATCATGTCGTCGGCATATAGAAGATGTGAGATAATCATATTCCCCCGGCCATGTCTAAACGGCTCAATTAACCCCATCTCAAAACCCCTATTAATAGCACGCGAAAGGATATCTTGAGCTATGATAAATAAGAGAGGAGACAATGGGTCCCCCTGACGAACACCACGAGAAGACTTGAAAAAGCCGTGACTTGAGCCATTAATTCTCACAGAATACCATACATTACTAAGAAGGTGCTCAAATAACATACACACCTGAGAATTAAATCCAAAGGTCTGAAGTGCTTTTAAAATGAAGGGCCATTCCATTCTGTCATACGCCTTCGACATATCTAACTTGAATGCAATATTCCCTCCAAACACCTTACTGTTGATCTTATTAATAAGCTCATGTGCCAAAGCTATATTTTCTTGAATGGTCCTCCCCTTGACAAAACCAGATTGTTCCGAAGAGATGATTCTAGGAAGAATGCCCACCAACCTGTTAGCCATTATCTTCGAAATAATTTTGCAAGAAAAATTACAAAGACTGATAGGCCGAAGATCGTTGAAGGAACTAGGACTGGAAACTTTTGGAATAAGAACCAACACTGTGGACGAAATGCCACGATGAATAATGTTGCCATGAAAAAATTCAAGGACTGCTGCGACGACATCATTCTTAATAATATTCCAACAAGCTTGAAAGAAGTGTCCTGTGAATCCATCAGGGCCCGGCGCACTATCTGCGTTAAGCCCCTTAACAGCCTCCCAAATTTCATCAATCGAGGGAATAGCAGCCAGAACATTATTATCTTCTGCCCCTATCAAAGCCGGAACTGCAGAGAATAACTCCTCTTCCACACATGGATTAGAGGTGGAGAACAAAGAAGTGTAGTGGTTTACTGCCATATTGCCCAACATAATATCATCCGAGACCCAAGAGCCATCTGGCGATTTAATCTGAATGGTATTCCATGCTTCTCTATCCCGAAGTGTAGCATGGAAAAAAGCCGAGTTACGATCCCGTCCATGAGCCAATTAGCACGAGCCTTCTTGAATCAATTCCTCATCCCATTTAATAGCTCGCTCAAGATCCTTTCGCGTGCAATCCGTAAGATCAGCCACATTCGCATCCCATCCTTGTTGAAGCTGGAAGTCCAACCTAAGAATGCTATCTTGATAAGCCGCAATGTTTTTCTGTATGTGCCCAAAGACCGACCAGTTCCAGTCTTTAAGAGCTTTACGAAGCATGGTCAGCTTCCTATGAAGGATGTCCATTGCCGTGCCATAACAATCTCTATCCCAAATGGACTTAACAAGATTAGAGAAATCAAGGTGATTTGTCCACATTCGCTGAAACCGAAAAACTCCTTTAGGTTTCTTGATGAATTGGAAATCAAGAACAAGAGGAGAATGATCTGATTTATACCGGCTCAAATGAGAAACCCTTATTGGAGGAAAAGAGGCTTTATATAAACCATTACTAAGGACACGATCCAAACGCTCCCAGATTCTGCCACGGCCCTGATGACCATTGCACCACGTGTAAACTGAACCCTCAAAGCCTACATCTGTCACCCCAGCGGCAAGCATACAATTATTGAAATCCTCCATGCTACCAAAATCAAATCCTGAACCGCCAAGTTTTTCTGCCGACTGAGAGATTGTATTGAAATCTCCTCCTATAAACCAAGGAGAGTTAATGCTATTAGAAAGATCCACCAAATCTTGCCACAGCGTTTGACGATCCCCTCTCGTGCACTTAGCATATACAAGCGTAGCCACCGTCGACAAATTATTGAAACCAGTAATTCGGACAGAGACTTGCTGAGTATTCGCCCCAAGGTAATCAACCTGAATAGAATCATTCCATAAGAGCCAAATATGCGTATTAGTAGGGGCATACTGCATGCAATTGGGAAAACGAAGTTTCCTAGCTATATTATCAATACGGTTTCCAGCAATTTTGGGCTCAATAAGAACAACCAGAAATGGTTTATGTTGAGAAACTAATTTTTGCAAATAAGAAATAGTCTTCTTATTTCCGACCCCGCGCACATTCCAAAGAAGAATCGACATAAAAAATATTAAGAGGAGGATTTCTGAGCCTTAGCGTTAGCCCTAGTAGTACGCTTCTTTCCTTTAGCTGATTTTGCTTTAGGCTTCTTCTTAGCCTTTACTTGATCCCGACATTGTTGTTGAAAATCCTTAATAGACGAGGCCGATCTAGGAAAATCCACTAGATCATCAAGCGAAGCCGATCTAGTAAGCTTGATACGCACTTTGTGACCAACTGAATCCCCAGATTTGAGATCATCCAAACCCGTAACATTTAACAAAGCATCAAGATCTGAAAAGGAAAAAGCTTTATGCAAGCCAGCTTCCTTATTGATACTACCGTTACCATTACCCACATTAGATTTCAGATCATTCATTTTTGCCTTCAACGAGGTCATGTTTCTAAACCCATCTAACTTACTCTGCACGTCTTTATCAAAGACTGGAATATTAACCGGCCCCTTACATGGCTGAGGAATACCATCATCTGTTGGAATCCCGGATGTTGATTTTTGCACCTCCTGAACGTCGTCATTCTGAACATCCTCCGTGAGATCAACAAGAGTAGCAAAGGCATTGGAAAGCTGTACACTCTCCTTTTCCTTAGTCGTATCGACTGGTGTATTCTTTTTGGCAGTTGGTAAATTAGTGCATGTTGGAATCTCTTCTGTCACACATCCTTGAGAATCCTTAACATTAGAAACCGATCCAACCTCCGGCCTCTTTAAAATTTTAACTGGTTCCCATCTCTGAACTGGAGGATGAGTAACAGTTTCGAGAGGAACATTGACCTTCTCTTTATCTTTGTTGCCCTTAAGAATCGTGTCATTTTTGCCAGCAAAATCGTTAATCTTAGGAGCTTGAGGAAAATTCTCTACATGAACACTGCCTTGATTAGTCATTCTTTTCTGTCCCTTACGACATCTATCCTTTGTGTGTCCCAACAAACCACAACCAACACAAAATAAAATATTACCCTCAAATTCAAGAGGTTGCCAAAAACCAACATCTTTTCCAGTACCAATCCAGAATCGAGTAGGCAATGGTTCAGCTACATCTATTTCAATACATATACGAGCAAAGGCAGGGCGAGTAAGGGCAAGAGTCTTTTCATCAGCCCTTAAAAACCGCCCCAATGAATTCCCAATACACTGTAGAATAGACGGGTTGAAATATGTCAAAGGTAATTGGTGCAATCGAACCCACACCGCAACTGTGGTGCTATCCTTCCGAAAGGCAAAGTCGGGAGACCAACGAAAAGAGCGATACATACTAGATTGAATCATGTGGGACTCCTTTGAGAGAGCAAGAACAAGGTCTTCAGCCGAGGAAAGACGTACCATGACATGTCTGGGGTCCAAAAGCCCTACCACAAAAGCCTCCTTGAGGTTCCACGATCGTGCGATTTCTTCCTGAATAGCATGGACCGAGGGTCTTCCAGCCGAAAACTTGAGAACAATCGTATTAGCTAGTTGTTTCTCAGCAGCCTCCAGTTCAATAGATGTGAATAAGCAGCCAGGCTCTCCATGAAAATTCGTAGTTTGTCTAGGCGCTAAAGGAATTGCATGCAAGAGAGGAACATTATTGCCAACAAAACCTTTTGGCTGTGCCACCGTGGATGCATAGGTCTTAGGAGCCGAAACAGTTGGTGATGTAGAAGATGGTTGGGGTATTGCTGTGGCAGGGACAACCGGAGGCTGAGCCTCCAAGCCATCCGGCGGCATAGACAAACCCTAATTAGGGTTAGGGAAAACGAGAATAATTCTAGAGAGAGAGAGTATAATTCTAGAGAGAGAGTATAAAATCAAACGGACATCAAAACTGAGGATTAATAGAAGAGAGATATCACTGAATATGAACATTGAACATGTGCTAGATTGTTGGGTTTGGCTATCAGTTTCCTACATTTTGTGCTAGATTGGAACTGTTGGACACACGGTTCACTATTAAAGATTTGGGAGCTATCAAATACTATCTTGGTCTTGAAGTGGCTCGATCATCAAAGGGCTTATATATTCATCAAAGGAAGTATGTTCTAGACTTGCTCATAGAACATGGGCTTCTAGAGGCCAAACCCCTTTCTTTACCATTGGAACAACATGTAAATCTCAACACTTCTGATGGAGTTCCCCTGTCTGACCTTACCATTTATCACAAACTCATTGGCCAGTTGCTTTAGTTAACTGTTTCTAGACGTCATATATCTTTTGCAACCATGTCTCCACTACAAGTTTACGAGTGCAAATGAAGTCAAGCTACATGTGCATATGAGTTGTGGGTTCAACAACTAATTGCAACAGCTACACCTAATTAGTTTTGTACCAACTTCCATATTTTAAGGATCAGTTTAGTTTAGTTGTAATGATATAAATACTTTCAGTTTTTGTGCTCAAGTATAGGAGGTAGATCGGATCCTTCTAGATACTCTTTGTATGGCTTCCATATTCAATAAATCACGTTTGATTTACCATGTTATCAGAAGTCTCAAAATCCTCTCTTTTCCAGGCGGTACAAAGTGTGTTGATCAAAATTATGACATGCAACAACAAATCAAGATAATGAAGGTGTAGATCTAATAGTGGCATAATGTTTCTACATGCTCTTGCCGGAAGCTGAATCTTTAATAAGCGACTCAATGCCAGCTACATGTATGAAATTATAAGTGTGTGGATAACTTGAGAAAGGTTCACACCAACAGATATCATCATAAGCAAGAAATCATAATTCAATACACTAACCAAAATCAAATGAAAGAAAGTAATCATGAAAACAATAAAATGGATCATTTATTTACCTTCATTTTACAACATCATTTGACTTTTCCAGATTTTTAGTAAATGAATCCTTACCACACCATTAAGTCTCCGTCCAACTTCATCTGTGCCTACTAGAAACACAGTGGATGGATAAAACATTAACTTAATTGAGCAAGTCTCATAGAAGACAACGAATGATCATGCCCAAGAACTTTAAGCTATCACCAATAGTAAAAAGTATACAAGATAACCTGTAAACATTGATTTTTGTAAACCAAATTACCATTAAAATGGATTTAACATTTCTCATATGTAAATAGTTCCAAAGTGTGGCCAACAAGCTGCTTTGCTTGAAGTGAAAACACATATTATTTTTACTGACACTGTATAGATTAATACAAGAAACAACTAGGATGGTGAAAGATTTTTTTTTTAATTTAGCTTTTTTGACATACCTGCATATCATGAAAATACTTCCATTCATCCACCAAACACATGTTACAGAAAAGACTTCAAAGAAGAAAACTTCCTCCATTTGTGCATAGAATTTGAAAACGGGGAAAAGGTAAAAGAAAAAGAAACAAAAAGGAGTGAGATGCAGTGGAAAAGAATAGAAAGAAAAGGCTGAAAGATACGCATAGAAAATTTCCCGGCTTGTTGTGTGACGACCCGACCCGGATCCCAAGACGAAATCCCAAGGTCGTGCCGCCAAGGAAACAAATAACAACACACAAGTAGCAAATAATGGGTAGGGCCATAACGGCGATACACCGACAACTCAAAACACATGCGGAAGCACAATATAATATAACAGTGGCGCCCGAGCTAACAAGCTCAAACTAAAACAACCAAGAGATGATTAATCTCTCGGTCAAAAAATTCGACTCGCGTGCCGCAACATTGGGCACGTAGAACAAACTCCCTGTTATGCAATTCAAATATTAAGCATAATAAGAACCAAGTCATCGGCGAAGCTACGGCCGGAACCCAACATTAAACTAAGTCTAAGACTCTAGTCTAACAACTCAACGGCTAAAAACATGTCGGAGAACAAACATAATATTTAACTAGCAATATATCATGCTAAACATAATCACCAATTAACCAAGCGCGACTAACACAAGTCGGCTACCAACAACATAAGTACTGATAATAATAAGTACTAACAACAAGTAAGCATATGGAAGCATAACTACCAATACACATCAAGCACGACTTCTACTCGTCGGCTACCAAAAGAATAGGCTAATAACATAATTACAACATTACAATCACATCAAGGTTTGCTACCCAACAATGAAGTTTACATAACTTCATCTTCCCAACGACCTCACCAAAAACAAAATAAATCATCTAAGTAGCAACCTTTCCAAAAGAATTCCTTGCCAACGTAACCTTCTGGATTTACTTGGATCCGCATCGCCGCATCGACTCGGATCTAGGGAAAAACAACCAACAAATAAAAGTAAGTCACAATGACTTAGTAAGTTACTAACCATAACTTCCTACCATGGCATAATGCTCAATCATAAAATATGTCATGCTATCGTCATGAAATAACCTTATATTAAATCATGTATGGCATCCATGCTCAACATTAAATAATTATGTTATCATTAACGTATAACATCTCATCATAACCCATTTCAAGGCATTTTAGTCTTAACAATAATAGCTTATACCTTTGGCATAAAACAACATATAAACAATGTCCATGTGATAGCATATATGCTTAACAACATTAATCAATATGTTATCTATTAAGTATAACATGTAAGAAACCAACAAACATCATATCATATCCAATTCACTAAGCACGTTATTCACTTAAGCACTTGTGAAACAATTCATATATATAAGGGATATGATACCATTACCAAAATTCCTCCGCGTGTTGCTCCCGCAAAAACACGTGCAAAACCCTATGTGCCCTCGATATCCTCTCGTAGATATCGACGTCCCCGAGACGCTCCGCTCGAGTTCCATAGTTATCAAAGTCATGTGTATTACTACAACTAAGATAAACTACTTCCCCACCGTGGCCATCGATGGAGGGGTGTGTGCAAACCCGGCACGGCGATACATCGCGATCACGAATCCCATAATTCGTGAAGACGATGTATCGTCCCCACCAAAGACTCAATGCATCGACGCCAGCTGGACTTAAAACCCAAGCACAAGTAATATATACTCATATGCTCAAAACAAGTAGGTAAACACTCTACCATCAAACTAGTCATGCAATTCATCCACAACTAGCATAAACATCATAACCGAGAATCATATAAGTTCTCATAATCAAGTGTGCTTCACACACTTCAAAACTTCTTGGAGGCTCGACCACCATGAATTCTACCCAAAGTTCCGTAGGACTTAAAATTATAGTTCCTAGGATTCATACTATCCCAAAGGTTAACTCCGTTGAGTTCAATCTAAGTTTTCCGAAAATTCAAGGAATAGAAGCTTAGGCTTCATCATTCCCCTATGTTCATAACTATCGCCCAAAACCATAAACCCGATGTTCAATAAAATCATATAAACCCAACAAACTAATTAACAATGCAACTTAGAATAAATTAGCCATCTTGTGCATAATTTCATCCAAGTCATCAAACCAATCATAACCTTCAAATCATGATTAAAATTTACAACATGGTTTAATATACTCTATTAAGCATAAAAAACATATTATTCAAGCTCCCATCAATAGATTGCAAGTTAAACCAAAATTAGGGCAAGGCACCCTCCAAGTATCTCAATCAAACCAACATCAATACTCATGGAAAATCGACATAACCGAATTCAATAGACTCCACTAAACATGTATAACACAATAATTAGGCTTACCATCATGTTTAACAAGTCAAACACAATTTGGGGAAAATCCCCTTCCAAGTATCTTTGTCATTCAAGCTCAATACATATGAACAATTCATATAGCAAAGTTTAATAGACTAATTGGCATATGAATTCCATATAAAACAAGTCTCACATAGGTTCACCCATCTCTAACAAGAATTTGAAACCTAGGGTTCATGCATCTTCTATAAACCCTAACAATGGCTTCCATTGACCTCAAATAGCACAATTGGTTGTTTCCCTAGGGTCAATGGAGCCTAAAAATCAAAGGAAGAGAGGTAGAAACTTACAAGAACTTAGCCCTAACAAGCTGAAAATTCGGATTCTTGGAGGTTGTCTTCTCCTCAACTCTTTCTTCAACCTTGTTGGTAGAATGGGGGAAGAAGAAGACCTAGCTATGGCTTCCAAGCTCAAGCCCTTCAATCTCCCTAGAAATCACCTTCTCAAGCTTCCTCTTTGGTTGGGTTGAAGTGCTTGCGTAAGAGCAAAGGTGGAAATCGATTCTGTCTTGGCCGAACTAAGTGAGAATGAGCGGCTGAATTTCTCTTATATAAGGGGATTAATTCACTAATCAAGCCACTAATTAACCCCTAATAACTCTAATAGGTGTTTAGGACTAGTTTAGGTTAAGTAATTGGGTTAAAGTGTGGTTTAGAATAGGTTTAATTGGTCAAACTTTCGGACAGAGAAAAGAAGAGGATTGGAAATCCCGCTGGTTCAGGACCAATGCGGTCGCATGGGGTGAAGACCATGCGAGCGCTTCATGCTGAAATCCAGCATTCCATGTTTTCTGCTTTCCTCGCCCGGCCCCGGCCTCTCCCGCGTGCATTCTCGAGTCCTTCCAAGCCAAAATGGTCTACAATTCAACCTTAATATCCTCCAAACAATAACCAAAAGAATCAAGTCTCAAACCTCATCAAAATGTGGCCAAGAACTCAGGCAGAACTCGCCCGAACGACGACCGGAAAAGTCAAACTGAAAAGGATTTTCGCTAGAATCAAACTAGCAACCAAACCGACGATGCAACCAACATCTAACCAATATCCAAGGCATGTTAATGATGTTTTGAATGCCTTCTAACAATTATCCATGTGATTACAACATAAATCACAAACCCAAGATTCAAAGCATCTCGTGAAAGAAAAATGCATACGTGCATCTCAAACAACGTCAATGATCATGCTATTGACTCTAAACATATACGGGAGCTAAATGAACATATTTATGATGATTATAAATGTATGAATTAATGCATAACACAAGCAAGCAACATTTCAGGGTTTTACATGTTGTGACGACACAATGCCACCAATGCTGAAAAGTTTTGATCCATCGTAGTTAGATTATGATCATACTTGGCAACAGAGCTAGCAGGTGAAAGTAAACACGAGTGAGTGAAAAGATGAACATTCTCTCTATCTCTCTCTCTCTCTATCTCATTAGCTTTCTCTCTCATATGGTTTTGAGAGTGGAAGAGCCTTAGAAAGTTGGCTGGGTGTGAGGGTCGTATCTTTGAGAAGCAAGATATGTAAGGGCTGTAACTACATCTCATATAAGCCTATAAGGGGACACATGTTAGGTTGTTTCTGGCTGTTCCAAGATTACCCTATTTGTAAACCATTTGTCTCTTGTTATTTGCTCTGTTAGTATTTCATCAAAGATGAGATAGATAATATCTGAACTTATCATGTTGTTATAGACACTGTTTGGGGAACAACTACTAAAGCAACCACAACCATTTTTTAAAAAAATAAAAATCAGAGTGCTAGACCATCTTAGTATCCACTGACTTTTCTTTATTTAGTTTTATCCTAGGATGATCGCACCAAATGTGTTCAATACATAAAGCAAAATCCTCAGTGCAACAAACAAGCGGACAACTGGTGGCGTATAATTTTCAACTAACCTCAACTAGTCGTGTTAGTTTCCCTAACCTCTAAGTTATATTAAAAACATTCAGTGCAGATAATGTTGAGATTATGCCAAACGATCCATCATATATTCCAAAATCAATAATAGTGTACTGTTGAAAATAAACAAATTCAATTTTCAGTGTCCGAAAAAATTACATTACAGAAAAGAAGTAATTGACTCACGAGATGAGAACCAATTAACAGAAAGGGAGAGTGTTGGCAAACAAGTTGAAAAGGCTCATTTCCATTTTTGTTGTGAGTATTTTCCTTGAATTGGAAGAGGTGATCAAATACAACAATAGTATAACAAACAATGATTCTAACTTAGAGTCACAACCTACTGCACGTCTAAATCTCAGTAGCTTCGTTATTCATCTTGAAGGAGAAGAGGATTTGGTGGATCTGATGGAAAATAATTCTTATGCAGTTGATCACTGGATATGAATGGGAAATAAGAAATGTTGGTCCCGAATAGGCTCGATATAGGCTAGAGGGGGGGGGGTTGAATAGCCTATACAATGTTTATTATCTCTTTATTTAAGATTCTTTTCTTCTCTTTTAGAAAAGGTTAATCCCTCTTTTTAAGAAAAGAATTTGGGGTAGTGGATAGTTAAGAGAATAAAATAGATCGAAACTGGTATACGAGGCTGCAGACAAAGAATGAGATAGCAGTAGTAGTTGTACATAATGAGAAGCAATCCAAACGATACGCAGTGATTTAGAAGTGGTTTGTACTATGAAAAGTAGTACGTCCACTACCAAAGTGGTTAGCTTTAGATTTTGAAAGGTGCACTTTGTGTATCCACTAGGTGAGAAATATAGATCTCTAATGGATCGTGTTACAAAAATTGTTTTTCAACCAAGTGTTTAGGATGAGAGAAACAATTCATGAATAATTGTTTTTCTCAAGTGCTAAAGTAAAAGAACAGTTAATTAACAAACACGAAGAAGCTGAAAGCAAGTAAGAATTATCAGATCTGCAGCTTCGGGAAGTTTGTTCAAGTGTTAGCTCTTGACCTTTTTGTCTCTCTAGTTTTGAGTATGAAGCTTGAAGTTTTTCAGTATATATTGGGGGAGATCTTCAGGACCGTTGGACTAAGAGTTGATAGATTGTGTCCAATGTTAAAATGCATTAAATGCATTCGACGCTTTGTAAAATGATTGCATCATCAGATATCGTGATGTAGAGACAGCCATTTCCAAACAGAGTAAGTTTGCAGTCTTGCAGGCGTGACAGCTCGAAAGTCTTCTTAGCTAAAAATGGTAATATCTTCAGTTTTCATATATCACTGTGCAGGATAGACATCTGTCTGTCTTGTCTATCCAAAGCCAGATAGTTGACCTTTTTGAAAGGGAAAACTGATGAGATTATTTTGAATATTTATGACTAGATAATTCAATATCTTGATCAATTAATATACGATCTAATTCCTCATAATTAGGTGAGCTTCGCTTTTGATCTTAAGCAGATTTCAAGTCTGCTGGAGAGCTTTACTTTCAAGTCTGCTGTTGAAGCCTACTGGTCCGTGTCTTAGAGAACTAACACTGAGCTGTTCTATTACACCCTTGATTCTAAAACAGTTGCCATACTAACCGGTACGCAGACCCGTTAGCCACTGTTTAATAGAATCGGAAGATGACTTCAACCAAATCTAGAACCTGTGAGGGTCAACAAGAAACAACCTAAAAATCTCATTCAACTTCTCAAGAGATTCAATTATGGAAAACAGTTTAGGGGAGTGAGAGAGTTTGACAGTGAACAAATTCATTCTCTGGAGTCTGAAGAACATCAAAATTGTTGGGCTCTTCCTTTGGTGACGTTAACAAGCATTGCAATTGCACTTCCCAACATTGACAATTACTTCATCAAACAGCTTGTAGCCAACGTCCACGTTGACAAGCATTACAATTATTCTATATGAGTTGTTTGATTGCTTAAGTGAGAAGTGTGCCATAACTAACAAGTTCTGAACTGTTATTTTCTACTATTATTATTAATAGACTTGTGAGTTATTTGTGGACTTAATTGTTGTTAGTGTGAACTAAAGGGGCATAAGTAAGAGTATAGAGCCCGATGATTTTGAGAAAAAAAGAATGGTAGTGGGGAAATAAACAAAGTAGAAAGAAAGATATGATTCATGTAGATAGAACATACACAGTGGAATAAGAGAAAAGAAAGAAATTATGAAACATGAATAGAGGGCAGCTTCTAATTTCTATGAATATCAGACACATGTAACAAACTTAAACACTTTTAACACTAGAAGCCCACAACAATGCCAGAAAGTTCATCACACCAGTTGGATTTTGCAATGGGATGATCTCCCAAGTTCAAGCATTTCTCTTTGTTCATAGGCTCTTCAAGACCAAAAATTGTACACCACTGTATTTTTATTTATTGATTGATTTATCATTTCTTTCCTCTCAATTAGAATAAGATATCCTAAATTGACCTAAAATTCAAAAGTTCTACCACCAAAGTGAAATGCAGAGAGGAACAAATAAATAAAATAGATTGCCCTAATATTTAGGAATTACAAAGTAAACATATATAATAATGCAAGAAATACACATACACACACACGATCGAATAGGAGAGAGAGAGAGAGAGAGAGAGAGAGAGAGAGAGAGACGTACCATACCATGAGAGAAAGAGCTTCTGCACAGTCAAGTACGAAGATGGTCGCGAATTAAAGGGCTATAGCAATAAAAAGAGAGAAAAAAAAAGATTAGTTAGTAATTGGTGTATGTTGTGATTAATAATGCTGATAACAAGTACTGGGTTTTTCCAATTACTATCATGATCTCTGGTCCATCCACAACTTGCGACATGGTAGTAATTAACATATCATCACCTGGAAAGGGTTCACGACTTGACGTGATAAGGAAAAGCATTTTAAAAAGCTCAAGACACTTTATCAAACAGCAGAAACGACAGTGCATGACTGAACAAAGAGAAGCAAAACCCCAACTTACTTCTTTGCTTTATCAATGCTTTTTGATATAAGATCAAAGTCCATCTAGAAGAAACCAATTTGTAATGTATGAAACACCAAATCCATCCTTTGGCATACGACCACTGCTTTACTCTGTTAGTTTCAGTTTTTCCAAGCCTTAACCTATATGAACCAAAAATCAACATGTAAATGTTCACAAATTAGGCATAGCTAAAGCAGCAAAACCATAATAACTAAATAATTACAAATCTTATCTACCTTGTCACCAATTCAAATGTAAAACAAGGATTTAGCTAAATGAGCTTCTCTGACGTCACTTTCTCCTAAGTTCTGTTCAGCATCGACAATTCTACACATAATCAAACGAACACGAATCATTTAATGAACATAGCTCACATATCTCAACAAACAAAAATGAAAGAAAGATAACTTCTTTTTGCAAAGCTTGAGTCTGGTAATTAATAAAGACATATACTGCTATGTGGCTCATCACTCATTCCATCCAGTTAACGCCAAGGAGGTATTTTCAGATAATAGATCACCCATGGAGTAAAAACACGCCTAGCTTCAAAAATTAAGCATTGCAGTGGCAAGTAGAATGGGTAACTTGCCAAAAAATAGACATTGCAAATAGCACATTGATCTTGTCCTAGTGCATTTAGAAGATGCCTGAGGGATTCTCTTCAAAATTAATCGTCATTAGTACATTTGTCAAACTAACAAACGTCTAAATTCAATAATGATAATCATTTATAAAAGTATTCCTAAAATGTGCTCTCTCCGTTCCTGGCAAAGAGTTCAACATAATTTCGGGATATTTCGTTTAAGAGTCCACTTTCAAAAAATTATATTTATCATCTTCATAGCATTTCAACCATACCCTCCATATTTGATATTAATATATTGGTTCTCATCAAATATTTTTGTAATTATGATCAACTTTAATGTTTGTTGTAAATTCCTTAATAATTAGATTTTCAAGTGGAGACTTTTTGGGTGAAACAAAGGGAATAGTAATTAATCTTAAAGTAAAATTGTAATTGTGCGAAGCTTGAGCTTCATAACTAGTTCAATAGAAAAAGAGAACAAAACTGCAAAACTAAGTAAAAGAACATTAAATATGGATTTAACAAATAATTGAATTGACTTTAAAAAATAAAAGGCTAAGTTCATCAGTAGTCCATGAACTTTGACACATCCCAATGGCAGTCCCTAATTTCAAACGTATTCATTGCTCATCCTTATTCGTTTATTTTTGCACACTACCAGTCCCTATCAGACTATTTAGTGATCATGTGCCATACGCGCGAGGTTTCCCCTTGGGCAAATACATTTTTCCTTATTATCATGTTTACAATTCTCACCCCTTAGCTGGATTAGCTTGGAAGAAAGAAAAATTGGCGACATCTATTGCACTTGTGAATCTAGGGTTAAATGTACTTGCAGTTTCCACATTTACCTATGTTGTTTGTAATATATCTATTTCGTACTTATATCTTCAATGAGATGCATCAATGCCAATTCCCTATTAGTCATGATCACTTGTGGCAATAGACAATGTCCAAACATATTTCTTAAATTTTCTATAGCGCATCAGAATGTCACAATTGTCTCATTCTTTATAAATTAAAATGTAACATGGAAATTGTGCCTTGTTGGCACAACTCCAATCATCTGCAATAGCGGCATCTCATACTGATTTGTTCGATATGTAGCATCCATGACCAAAACATAGGGGAAGTGATGTAACAACTCAACGGTCTTCGGGTGTGAAAGCATGATATTATTGACTTTATTGGTCCCAACCTCATATTGAACATAATGAATGTACCGTTTGTTGTTGAGCAAACTGAAAAAATATTACATCTTTGTATAGCTTCCCATCTGCTTCTTTCTTATTTGCTGCAATGCATTATTTACCAGCTTGAAACATATTTATTTTCAAGATTTTCTTTTTGCAGTTGGTTGAGTATCTGTCTTGGCTTATTATTAGAACTGCTCAACAGCTCTACCCTTTCAATTTCATTCGAATTCAACTTCGCTGTAGATGTGTGTCGTTGTATGTAATCACCCAATATATGGTTGTGTCTACTTTGTTTGCAAACTTTCACTACTTTCCATCCACCACAATATTATTCTGTAACTACAACCTAAAATGAACAATCACCTTTTTTTGTGCCTCTCCGTACATAATTATTTTCATCCTCCTGACCAATATACATGCACAAACCACATACCTCATAACCATACCAAATATTTTTGCGACCATCGCGTGTCCATGGATGCCGCTTAACAAATAAAAACATCATGTTATCGTCCCTAGTATTTCGGATACAAGTGTTAATTTCATAATGAGTTTCTAAACATGATGAATAAAATGCCTTACGTCCGGATATTATGTTTAGCATTTTCATTCTTGACACTATAATCCTGTAAATTTTATGTAATTTTTAATAATTAATAATAATTAATAATATTTAACAATGTTAATTATGTACAGAAAATAAGGACACAAATATTTGAACGTTTCTAAATAATTATTACATTTTATGATATTAATTTTAAATGATTTTTAACGATTATTAACAAAATTGTAACATATTTTTATCGTTTAATATAATCATGTAACAATTTATCTAAAATTTATTAACTATTTTTTAAATTGTCAAAAAATTAAATTAAAATAATAAATCATAAATTCATCACATATGTTAAACAATTTTTCAACAATAGTTAACAATTATTTAGTATTCAATAATTTTTTTAACAATATATATTACAATAGAGCTCATTCTCACACATCTGCAATTGATTAAAGTTATTTAGAGGTTGAGATTAAATTATTTTTAAAAATTTAATGGTTGGGATTCACTCTCACATTCACATGTGTGAGAGTAGTTATCCACCTTTAACTCTTTATTTTCTTTCACCATGTTACAAAGTCACCCCCTACAATTAATATTATGAGTAGTTACACCCTGAGATTAATCTTCTAAACCATTACCCCTTACAAAACATCAACCTTACATTAATATAATCTCACAATAGAGCTCAATTGATTAACTGAGACTATCTGGTCATGGGGGTTGATTCCGCCGCAAAATCAAATGTTCATAGGTCAGTTACATATCACTTTTTACAAATAACCCCCCTTAACTATGGACAGAGTTCGAATAGCACCCCTCAACTACCACTTGAAGTAATGTACCCCTCAACTGTAACATTTTTTAAAAATCGCACCTTCTATTTAGATGTTGTCTTTTCAATTGACGAAATCAGATATACTGGTACCGTGCCATAGGTGTGACGACCCGACCCGGATCCCAAGACGAAATCCCAAGGTCGTGCCGTCAGGGGAACAAATAATAACAAACAAGTAGCAAATAATGGGTAGGGCCATAACGGCGATACACCGACAACTCAAAACACATGCGGAAGCTAAATGATATAAAGCAGTGGCGCCCGAGCTAACAAGCTCAAACTAAAAACAACCAAAGAGATGATAAATCTCTTGGTCCAAAAATTCGACTCGCGTGCCGCAACATTGGGCACGTAGAACAAACTCCCTGTTATGCAATTCAATATTAAGCATAATATAAACCAAGTCATCGGCGAAACTACGGCCGGAACCCAACATTAAACTAAGTCTAAGACTCTAGTCTAACAACTCAACGGCTAAAAACATGCCGGAGAACAAACATAATATTTAACTAGCAATATATCATGCTAAACATATTCACCAATAAACCAAGCGCGACTAAAACCAGTCGGCCACCAACAACATAAGTACTAACAATTATAAGTACTAACAACCAGAAAACATATGGAAGTTTAACTACCAATATACATCAAGCACGACTTCTACTTGTCGGCTACCAAAAGAATAGGCTAACAACATAATTACAACATTTCAATTCACATAAAGGTTTGCTACCCAATCATGAAGTTTACATAACTTCATCTTCCCAACGACCTCACCAAAAACAAAATAAACATCTAAGTAGCAACTTTTCCAAAAGAATTCCTTGCCAAAGTAACCTTCTTGATTTACTTGGATCCGCTCGCACGGCTCGGATCTAGGGAAAAACAACCAACAAATAAAAGTAAGTCACAATGACTTAGTAAGTTACTAACCATAACTTCCTACCATGGCATAATGCTCAATCATAAATTATATCATGCTATCGTCATGAAATAACCGTATATAAAATCATGTTATAGCATCCATGCTCAACATTAAATAAATATGTTATCATTAACGTATAACATTTCATCATAAATCCATGTCAAGGCATTTTAGTCTTAACAATAATAATTTATACCTTTGGCATAAAACAACATTCCAATAGAGTTCATGTGATAGCATATATGCTTAACAACATTAATCAATATGTTATCTATCAAGTATAACATGTAAGAAACCAAAACAAACATCATATCATATCCAATTCACTAAGCACGTTATTCACTTAAGCACTTGTGAAACAATTCATATATAAGGGATATGATACCATTACCAAAATTCCTCCGCGCGTGTCGCTCCTGCAAAAACACGTGCAAAACCCTTATGTGCCCTCGATATCCCTCTCGTAGATATTGACGTTCCCGAGACAGTCTCCGCTCGAGTTCCATAGTTATCAAAGTCATGTGTATTACTACAACTAAGATAAACTACTTCCCCACCGTGGCCATCGATGGAGGGGTGTGTGCAACCCGGCACGACGATCCATCGCGATCACGAATCCCATAATTCGTGAAGACGATGTATCGACCCACCAAAGACTCAACAGACCGACGCCAGCTGGACTCAAAACCCAAGCACAAGTAATATATACTCATATGCTCAAAACAAGTAGGTAAACACTCTACCATCAAACTAGTCATGCAATTCATCCACAACTAGCATAAATATCACAACCGAGAATCATATAAGCTCTCATAATCAAGTGTGCTTCACACACTTCAAAACTTCTTGGAGGCTCGACCTCCATGAATTCTACCCAAAATTCCGTAGGACTTAAGATTATAGTTCCTAGGATTCATACTAACCCAAAGGTTAACTCCGTTGAGTTCAATCTAAGTTTTTCCGAAAATTCAAGGAATAGAAGCTTAGGCTTCATCATCCCCCTATGTTCATAACTATCGCCAAAACCATAATCCCGGTGTTCAATAAAATCATATAAACCTAACAAAATAATTAACAATACAACTTAGAATAAATTAGCCATCTTGTGCATAATTTCATCCAAGTCATCAAACCAATCATAACCTTCAAATCATGATTAAAATTCACAACATGGTTTAATATACTCTATTAAGCATATAAAACATATTAATCAAGCTCACATCAATAAATTACAAGCTAAAACAAAATTAGGGCAAGGCATCCTCCAAGTATCTCAACCAAACCAACATTAATCCACATGAATAATCAACATAATCAAGTTCAATAGACTAGTTATAACATGAATTTCACATATAACATGGTCTCACATAGGGCAATCAAGTTCTATCATTCAATTGGAAAACCTAGGGTTCATGCTTCTTCTACAACCCTAACAATGGCTTCCATTGACCTCAAATAACACAAATGGCTTGTTTCCCTAGGGTCAATGGAGCCCAAAAATCAAAGGAAGAGAGGTAAAAACTTACCAATTTCGGCCCTCACAAACTGCCCAAACCCGAACCTAGAGAAGAAGTCATTCTCTTCACTTCTCTCTCTTCAAACACACGGGTTGAACGGGGAAGAAGACTCCCAGCTATGGCTTCCAAGCTCAAGCCCTTCAATCTCCCTAGAATCGCCCCCTTTCAGCTCTCTCACAGGTCTCCTGGACTGCTCGCAGAAGACGCAAGGGAAAAGACGCAAACTGCCTGGCCGAACAAATGAGGAAGAGAGCGGCTGATTTGGTTTATATATGGGGGATTAACTCCCCTTAATCAAGTCACTAATTACCCCTAAATCTCTTAATAGATGATTAGGATTAGTATTAGGCCAAATAAGTGGGTTTAGGATAGGTTTAGAATGGGTTTAATTGGCTAAATTTCGGACAGCGCATAAAAAGAACAAAAATCCCGTAATTCTGCCCAGGACCCCCTTGCGGTCGCATCACATATGGGGGATGCGAGCGCATCCTCCAGCTTTCTCATTCCCGGCCTTTTCTGCTTCCCTGCTCGATCCCGGACTCTCCCGCATGCATTCTCGAGTCCTTCCAAGCCAAAAATGGTCTACAAACCAACCTTAATATCCTCCAAACAATATCCAAAACAATCAAGCCTCAAACCTCAACAAAACAAGGCCAAGAACTCAGGCAGAACTCTCCCGAACGACAACCGAAAAAGTCAAACTGAGAAGGGTTTTCGCTAGAATCAAACTAGCAACCAAACCGACGATGCAACAAGCATCTAACCAACATCCAAGGCATGTTAATGATGTTTTAAATGCCCTCTAACAATAATCCATGTGTTAATCACATAAAACATAAACCCGAGATTCAACGCATCTCGCGAAAGAAAAAATGCATACGTGCATCTCAAACAACGTCAATGATCATGCTATTGACTCTAAACATATACGGGAGCTAAATGAACATATTTATGATGATTATAAATGTATGAGTTCATGCATATCACAAACAAGCAATATTTCAGGGTTTTACAATAGGCATGAGCGCAAAGATCTAGTAAAGTCTAGCCAAAGCCAAATAAATCATTTCTAGCTATTAAACACTTTCCCCCCTTAAGTCCTTTAAACAAACAGCCCCCATGAATGTTTTAATACATAACTGCCCCTTCTTTTTTCAAAATTAACCAAGTTGGCCTTCTTTTTTCAACCCATCTCACAGCCCAATTTCGTCTAAACCGCCTCCAGCACCCTCCCATTGCGCCTGGGCGAGTCCCAGACCCCACGCCCTGCTCCATCAAACCGCCAGCTCAACATTAAGCCTTTCCGCCCAGCTCCCCTAACAGGCTGTTGAAGACCCAAGAGCCCACCCCTGACCCCACCACATGCTGCAAGCCCAGTCCCTCTACCCAACCCATTTCCTTCCCCCCTTGCAGGCTGCCACAGCTCAAGCCCTCAAACCCAAATCTTGGCCTATCTTTCCAGCATCCCAGCCCCGCCGCTAGCCCACTCCCTTTCCCTGCTTCCAGCCTTCGACACCGCCCAGACCACCGCCTATCCACTAGCCCCAAAATCCATTACCAGGCTGCCAATAACCAGCCCCTAAGCCTTGTGTTTAATTTTATTATTTTTATTTAAACAATTTAAATTAAAAATAAAAAAAACTTGATAGATAAAAATTAAACATTTGTAGATAAAAATCGAACAATTAAATGTCAAGATTATCGTAGAGTACGCATCAGTCCTAAATATAGCATCATTATCATCGACCATATCCACGTTTCAACATATTATTTGCCGGATTTACAGTAAAAATATGAGAGCTTTGAAGTTAAGTGCTGACAATTTTTTTATAATGTTTTTGAAGTGCTCTGACGTTTTTTACAATGTCATAGTTATATAGGTAGGTAAATTAGTTAGTAACTTAATTTTACTACTTAGGTGCTTAAATATGTGTGTGTATATATATATATATATATAATGAGATGGGTAGATTTCTCCCTCCAAAATCTCACTTTTAAATTATTGACTTTTGAATTACCATTTCACTATTTATTTATCATATTTTCTCTGGTTGTATTTCTCTTTCTCTCTCCCGTCTCCTCCATATTTTCTCTCTCATCACCACCATCTCCTCTCTTTTAATTATGTTTAAACATTTTTCTCTCTTTAAACATAAAAAATAGTTACTAAAACAAAAATAATAGTTTTGGAGTCAAGAAAACAAAAATATAAGAGGTTAGTAAAATAAAAATAATTTATGAAACAAGTCACTATAAAAATAAGAGTTACAGAATCAGCAGAAAACATAAATAATTTAATGCAGAGGTTAGAAAAATAAAATAATTTATTGAAAAAAAAATTTAAAACAAATTCTTAAAAATCTATATATAAAACAAAAATACGCTAGTAAAATAAAAATATTTGATGGAACGAAAATAATAGTTACAAAGTCAATAAAAACAAAAAAACAATTTAAACTGAGGTTACTAAAATAATAAAAATAATTTACGGAACAAAATTTTAAAAAAAAAATTCTCAAAAATAGCTATGTAAAACAAGAATACATTAGTTAAATAAAAATATTTGATAGAACAAAAATAATAGTTACAGAGTCAATAAAACAAAAATAATTTAAACTGAGGTTGGTAAAAATATAAAAATAATTTACGGAACAAAAGATTAAAACAAATTATTAAAAATAGTTATGTAAAACAAAAATATGTTTGTAAAATAAAAATATCTGATGGAACAAAAATAATAGTTACATAGTTAATAAAATAAAACAGTTTAAATAGAGGTTAGCAAAATAATAATAAAAAATTACGGAACAAATTTTTTTCGTAAAACTAATTCCTAAAAATAAAACAAAAATAATAGTTACGAAGTCAATAAAACAAAAAAAAATGAAAGTTATTAAAATCAAAATAATTTACAAAACAAAAATAATAGTTAACGGTAAAAATAATTTCGTTATTTTGATTTTAGCTTATTTTTCTTCTCAGAAACTTCATTATTCATAAAATATAAATATAATTTAATAAAAGTAATCATTCAAAAGGAAAAACTTATTTGAGTTTCAGATTCTATTTGCGGGACGGAAAAAATTCAAATTTGTTCAAAGACATTCATTATACAAAGTTTTTGAATAGTATAAAATATTCTGTGCTGTCAAGCCATGAATTGACACTTAAAATTAGTGTTTCAGTAAAACTATTGAGAAATATCGACTATGCTGCAGGGTTGTTGTAAATCCAGTTGGCAACTGACAAGGCTAGAGGGGGGGTGATTAGCCTTTTAAAAATTTTGAGGGTTGACTTTGAGAAACTTTAAAAGTTTGCAGTGGAAAAGGTAACTTTGTCGGTCAACTTATACTGTGTTAGCTGGCTGATACAATGGTTTAAAAAATTTCTTTTAAAAAAAGTTGATCACTGGATACAAAGAAGGAACTGAGGAAAAATTGATCAGAACAATTAAATAATCAATTTATGTAAGTAATTGACTGACTCTTAAGAAGATCAAGACTTATGAAGTGTTAGGATAGTTTGTAAGAGATAATGAAATGAGTGACAGAAATTGAAGTGGTTCACAGTAAAACTGCTACGTCCATTATCAAGTTGGTCAAACTTGGATTTTTGAAGTGCACTAATTTTATTAAAAGTCTAAGTGATCTCTAATGGATTAGTGTACAACAAAAGACCAGTGTTTCTGGAGTATGATTGAATAACAATCAAAACTCGTGAGACAAACTAACTGATTTCTAAAGAATATGAAATAATCATTCAGTGCTTGTCCAAACTATAACTAGAAAGTAATTATTAGAGAAGAATATCTAGCTATGTTTTCAACAAGACTAAGACACAGGGAGAATTTATTTGAGAGTAGAATGCTTCAGACTTTTGTTTTCTTCAAGTGATTCTTGAGGGTATTTATAGTTGCATATTAAAAGCAGCCCGTTAGGAACACATTTGAATTTGAAATATGTTAAGCTATCCATACGTATCTTCTCACAAGATCACATGGATCCTGTTAGAAAGATAAGATACATGATATCTATCAAAATACAAAATAAGAAAATGTTAGTACAAGAGAATGTTCAAGTAAATGTGGTAAAGAAGCTGACACTTTAAAAAACTATGGTCAGCTGATCATAGTGACTGACAATAAATTATGCTGCAAGTTGACCAAAATAACATAACAATTTATAAGTTCTTGGCTGACAAAAAATAGAATGATTTTAAGCAAATTTAATTTTAAGGCAAGATTCAACAGTTATGCAATGAAACAAGACTAATCATTATAAATCTTGGGGATCACATTGTTGAAACAAACATTTTGAAAGGAAACAATGTTGGAGAAAATGTTTTTATCCCAAGATTGTCATTAAATATTTTTGATCTAAAAAAGTTTTTCAAGTTCCAGAGAAGGTAATTTATATTGCTGGTATCATATATAATGACAATTAACAAGTGTCAAAGTCAATAACTGCACGTAAGTCTCTTTTTGAAAAAAACCAGTATTTAGTCACGAACAGTTATATGTCGTAATTTCTAGAGCAACAAATTATTTTGGTTTGAAAATATTAATATACGATGAAGATGAAAAACCAACTAATAAGACAACAAATATTGTATATAAAGAAAGGTTTTTAAAATCTATTATGATTAATTATATACTTAATGTGTGATTATTAATAAACGAATCCTTCTTATTTTATTTATGTATAATTTAATTGACTTGCGTTTAATTGACAGTTATAAAAACTAGTTAGGGACTAAGGGCATAGGTGCTTAAATTAGTAAAACTAAGACCACCTTCTTTAGTTTTAGGAGAAGTATTCCAAGGACTCCGAAATCCAAATCTCCAATGGCGCTCTAACCCTTAACCTCAGGTCCTCAAATCTGGAAATAGAAGCCCTCTCCATGGTGTGATATGAAGTAAGGTATTCGTTTTCTCTTTCCGGCTCTCCGATTTCACTGGCAAGTAGTTTTCCGTTTTTACTAACTTCGTCTTTTTTACTCCGATTTTGATACTTTGTCGAGCACAACAACTGTTCGACAAAATGATTCTTTGTAGGGTCCAAAGCATTTTCAAAAGTTAATCAACTTCTCTCTACAAACCTCATTTCAATCTCCTTTTTTTCTCTTCTACTCGTCAAACCCAACCTAACCGCACCATTCCTACAGCTGATCTCACTTGCTAAACAAGCACCAATTTTCTCCAGAAATAGTTTCCAAAGTCTCTTCGGTTGTTCCTCATCTTGAAGAACCAGGAAAAGTTGATTCCGTACTATCATTCTTGAAAGAGAGTGGTTTCTCAAAGAATCAAATCAAGATTTTTCAAGACTGTGGTTTCTCTTCAACCGATGTTGCAGATTCATTTCAGCTCACTCATGGATTCTAAACTATAGTGTGAATGCTGATAAGAATAATCAGCTTAAGCAATTGCTTTTGTTGTTGCATAAAGTTATAGGTTCCATTTTAAATGTTTACGTTCTCCACAAATATCCGTGGCTCTAAGGTGTAATGTGGAGAAAACTTCGATGCCCAATGTAGAGTTTTTGGAAAGCTGTGGAATCAGCTCGTAACAGATAAAGATGGCATTCTCTCTCTATGTGACGTTTTTACGTGTTAAACCTGAAAATCTCACGCATGTTGTGAAGAGGGTGGATGAGATGTGTGTTAGTAGAAAATCCAAGATGTTTGTTCATACTTTGCGCATTGTTATTACCATGACAGCAGAGAACTGGGAACGCATAAATGGAATCTCTTCCTGGTATAGGGTTTTCTCGAATATGAGATTGTCTGTGTATAGGAGGATACTGGATGCCTAATGTATTTGGGGTGTCGAGAGGAAAATCAAAGAAATGACAGGTTTTACTTGGTTCCGGTGTACGGTATCTCATTTATTGTTAGCCACGATCTTTATTTACATCAAGCGCACGATCAAACCAAGGCTACAGGCTCGAATATTCTAAAAAGAAAGGATCAGTTAAATGAGAAGGCTATGATGCGTGTATATCAGTTTTCTGAGAAGATTTTCATGATAGTTATGTGCTCCTTTTTGTGGATAGAGCCAGTGAATTGTTAGGGATGGTCAATGAGGAGAAAAATCAACTTATAGTTGTGGAAGGGGGTGTCAAAGTATGAATTGACTCTTGTGACTAATTGGTGTTTATGCCACGAATCAAATTCACAACAGAGCATAGTCTTCTACAAGTGGCTCTCTGGGACAAGATCTTAATCTTTGACCTGTGACACCCCGCTCCTTCGTTATCTCGGTTTGCGTGCTATACTTGCACTTCTTCCTTGGTCGACTGTATGTTTGGTTTGCGAGAGGGTCTAAATATGTATGAGAGACCATATTAAGACCAAAACAACATTTAGAGACTCCATATAGTTGTTGACTTGCTAAAGTCGCAAGTCGTGACTCGACGATAGTCGGAGTGCGACGCGATTGTGGGTTGCTTGCGTTTTGGGTTCGTGACCTCGGTTTGGGTCCTAGACCTCTTTAAGATGGTTTGTTAACATGTTTAGATACCTTAGACTTCAAGTTGGAAGTGTTCCTTAGGTCTAGCAATGATTTGGAAGTTTTGGAGATAGCGTTCGTCTCTATCGCGTAGTTCGGGAATCGAGTCGCGTAATCGTCTCTCCTTTGGGATTCTTATTCCCCTAGTTGTTATTCAACTTTCTAGAAGTATTTAAGCTTCTTCATTAGCCCTTAGACTTGCCTTAAAAGTCTCCTTTCATTGCTCGTTTGATTTCGAGTTCGTTCGTCGTCCCGGTTGCACGTTGTTGCACCCCTTCCCGGTTTCGCTCCGAGTTGTTTCGGGAGTTCTTCGGGTGTGTTTTAGACTTGTTTTGAGTTGGGTTAGACCTTAGAATGGTTGCCCATAAGTTTGGGACCATTTAGAACATGTTTGGACCAAGTTTTGGAGGTTCGGGGGCGCGCCGCCTCAAGCATCTTGAGAGCATCCTTGTGCAGCCAAAGTGCATGGAGAGGGGTGAGGCGCCCGCCTCAACCCCAGGTTGCTGTTACGGGATTTTTGCCCTGTTTTGAGATTGGACGAATTATACTTATTCTACCATCATTAAACCCCCTCTAAACCCTTCCTAACCTCTCATACTTAACCCTAAACATGTCCTAACATTAGTTGGAAGTTGATTAAGGTTAGATTAGTGTTTGATTACCCCTAATCCCTACTAATTGTACCAAGGAATTCCCTGTTTTGCCCTCATTGCTTGGGAAGTATATATAGCCCAATCTCTTCACAAAATCAGTAAATCTCTTCATTTCTTCTCTTCATCCATACATTTTAGAGAGAGAGACTCCATGGGAGATTCAAGCCCTAGCTTCTTCTCTCTTCGATCCTAGACGATCCACCCACCCGATTTCCTTCAAACTTCGGAATCTTGAAGCCCTCGACGAGTAGAACAACTTCACCGATCGGATTTGTGTTCTCTTGAGTTTTCACTCAAGCTAGGTAAGTTACTTCCTTTTGATTTTGGTTCATTGGCCCTAAGGAAAACAATCTATATGCTATTTGTGGGCAATGAACACTTGTATGCTATGTTTGCCCAATTTTGGGGATTTTGGAAGTATGAACTTGTTAAGGGTATTTGTAGATGACTTCTATGATTGTTGATGTATATGTTTATCCTTCATCTTGTGATTCTAGGGTTGTGAGCATGCTAGAAATCATGTTTACATTTTATTTGGGTTTATTGTGAAAGTATGCCTATGCTTGGGGCTTTGGATATGTGAACTCTCTATATACTATGGTTATGATCACTTAAATGAAATTATATGATTTATGAAATGGGTTTTGATCTATGTTGGGATTATTTGTGGATTTTAGGTTTGAGAGTCAATCCCGAATTATTGGAGAAATTATTGTTAGTTGAAGTGGGGTTAATGTTGAGATTGATGAAGGGTGTAAATGATGAAACTTGGTGTTTAGACTCAACGGAGTCGAAATAAGTTCAATAATGTGATAATGAACTCGGGTTGGAATCCTACGACAATTGGACTTCGTTTGACTATGATTATGATGAATTCTTGGGTTTTAGGGCTTGGGAATCAACCCGGATGATTTTGGGAAATTTGATATAACTCGAATGATGTACTAATTTTGGGTTGTATGAAATGTGTATTTAATGAAATGCGGTATTAAGACTCAACAGAGTTGTTTTAGGTTCAATAAGATGTTGGTGAGCCTTAGGTCGAAATCCTACGATGTTCGGGTTTGGTTGGCTTTGATTGTGAGTACCCGAGCATCTCGTTTTGTGTCCCAATTGTGACACCCATGATATAGAGGCTTATGGGGGATTTAATTAGAGCGTGCTCATTAGGGCACGGAGTATTAGAGACCAACTTATGACCTCGTATTACTTTAAGGAATGATTATTTGAATGAGTTCTCTCTTAAGGAATTTGGCCGCGTGCACATCAAAGCACTTGCGAGATTATGACTATGGGTTGGTTTTGGGTACCCTTGAGATTGGTTTGATAACGCCAAGTATATGTGACGATTGGGACTATGATTGGGTCTGTATTGCTTTTATGAATTGACTAATCACTAAGTCTCGATTTATGGTTGTTCTTAGACTAAATAGTAGTCTTTGGTTTAATCCCGAGTAGAGGGCTATAGTAGACCTCATATTGTGATTTCTTGAGCTTATATGCTACGTTCGATTTGGTGATGACTTGAGGATTATGAGTACCTCATTATGTGGTTCTTTGACTAAACTTATAAGTTGGTTGAATTTGTTAAGTATGTGCAAATATGTGCATTGTTGAAATTGGTGTGTAGAGCTTTATGTCCTACTTGATTTGGTATGCCCGCTATGATCGGTCTTTGTTCTTGTTTGAGCAAGCGAGTAAATATCTACTTGTGCATTGCATATAAGCCCAGCTGGCATTATTTGGATTGGTTTTTCTGTCAGGGTAGGACGATACATCGCCTATACGAATCGTAAGATTCGTATTCGCTATGGATCGCCGCACTGGACCTCACACACCTCCTTTGGCCCCGATGGGGAAGTTAGCCCATCTCGTAACCAATAGAGCGAATGGATTATGCTAATTGAGACTGAGAAAGGGCTGCCCTTGCGGTGTAGCCGCTCAGTAATAGTCGATGTAATCACAGAGCATCGATGGCACGAACCAGTAACATTGTGTATTGCAGGAGCAACACAACGGAGCTATTTGGGTATCTTCTCCATCCCTTATGTGGCTTACTATGAGCACTTATATGAAAGATAATGTGCTATATGTTTTATGAAGTTTATGTTACTCGATGACTTAATACCGGTTTATTGTTGGTATACGATTTAGATGCCATGAAGTTTATATATGCTTGTGCATTATGCCATGCCACGACATGCTATGCCATACATTTGCATTTAGTAACTTACTGGGTCATTATGACTCATTTCGTGTGTTTGTTTTCCTTAGTTTTGCGGTGATCCGTTTGTGCAGCGTGGCGGCTTGGATAGTGATTCCTAGAAGGTGGTCTTAGGGCTTTAAGCTTGGATGTAATATTATTATGTTATGTATCGTGAGAAAGCGAATGTAAAGTTATGTAGACTTTACTTGGGTAGATTATGTTAGTACTTTCTTATTGTATTATTTTGGTAGCCGACTTCGTTTGGTCGGTATCTTTATTTTAGAAGTTATTCCCTTGTTATTTCGAGCATGCTTTAGCTCACTCATTCTAGTATTGTTGGTATTGTCATCTCCGACGGCGTTAGTCTTGTGAGACTTAGTTGTTAGAATTTTAGAATTTGAATATCTTGTTCTTTTAGTTGATTTATTCCTCAGGATTTATTCATGTTAGCCGTTGAGTTGTTGTTTATCGGGTTGGGTTCTTGTTGCTTCGCCGGCCTTAGGTTGCCGATGGTTTGTTGTGCGTGCGCAATGTTGCGTCACGCAGTAAAGATTTGTCGAGAGATAGTCGTCTCTCAACCTTGTATTCCTCGGTTTATAATTATAGGCTTTGGTCCCACCTTTCAAGCTTGGGTTCACTTATGATTTGCTTCCGCAAGATTTTTAGTTTTTGGTTATTCGGTTTTGCCGTTATGGCTTTTCATTCCTGTTTAGTGTTTGTTGGTTCAACTCGGACTCGCACCACTACGCTTAGCGGGTGCTTGTCGATTGTCCGTTTTTAGCTTGTCTTGGCGGCACGACCTTGGGATTCGCATTGGAGTCAGGGTCGGAGATCGTCCGATTAATATCGAGCTATAGGTTAGCTATTTCGCGGGATAGGTTCCTTGGCCTAGTTTGGGTTGGGTTTATTGTTGAGTTATTAGCGAGTGTTCTTTGTAGGCGTATTATGTCGGGAACTTGGCGTGGAGCTAGTTCTATTATACCTTGTTCGAGTGCGGCTCGTGGCGGCGAGAGGGGAGAAAATGTTAACGATCGCGTGTGACTCCTCAGCGGATGTGTGGATGGAAGATGATTCTTACGTTCTTACAAAATTCTTGAAGTTTAAGCAGGAAAGTTTCGATGGAGAGCCAGATACTATTGAGGCAAAACATTGGCTAGAAAGCATGGAGAGGATCTTTGCAGTTTTGGGTAGTACATCAGAAGAAATGGTTACCTTAGCGGTGTTTGGATTGGATGGTGCGGCCGAGCATTGGTGGCTTGAATTACGAGATCGTTGGAGCGACATGGAGTGCCTCGAGTGTGGGAAAACTTTGTCGAAGGAGTTTATGAGTACGGTTTGGTCAGGTAGTAACTCGAGAAAGAAGAGAGATGGAATTCCTAATGTTAGAGCAAGGAGATATGACCGTGGCTCAGTATTCAACAAAGTTTATGGAGTTGGCTCGTTGCTGTAGTTACTTGGTGCGGATGAGGCTAAGAAGACCGAGAGGTTTGTGAAAGGCTGAAGGCAATTATCGTGGCGGCTTATTCCGTTACTACTTACGGATTACCAAGGGGCGTGGATCGTGCATATGCGATGGAGGCTGGACATCGAGGAATGCGCTCAAAAAAAATATCAAAGACTAATAGGGGCCTTGAAGATAAGAGAAGGCGTCGGCACCTCAAGCGATAGTCAAGGAAAGGTGCATTCGGGTGGCCCGGAGTGGTGTTACTACTTCTGCTCGGAGAAGACAAGGTGGCGAGTTGACTGTAACCTTTGTAAGAGGGCGGGACATACCAAGGATAGGTCTTTGGGGTACAACGGGAAAATGCTTTGTTTGTGGTGGTGGCGATCATGTTCGTAAAGATTGCAGGAGAGGAGAGTTAGTCGATGCAGGAGTACTAGTCAACAATTCGGTGGCTCCAAGAGATGGTGACGGTCGGCCTAGAGTTTGAAGCGGTGCAGCGTGGCGGTTAGCCGTCGCGGAGTTTGAGACCTATCGAGAAATAGGAAGGTATATTCTTATATATATATATATATATATATATATATATATATATATATATATATATATATATATATATGTAAACTATACCGTTGCTACTATTACCGTTATTATGAGTATGCGCTTTAATCGTTAGCTAATGTGCATTTATATATAAGACTATGCTATATTTAGAGTTGTGGTTTTGTGCGGTTATACATAAGGGCCATAGTATGTATATGTATATATATGAATATATATAAAGTATGAATTGTATATTGATACTTATCGGTTTGGTATGATGTTTGAGTATTCTATGAAGATATGTACTATGTAATGAATAATATAATACTATATTATTGTTAGTGGTTACTATACGAGTAGGAAACCCACTCGACTTGTGAGAAGGTTGAAGATTGCGATTTAGAAGATAATCATGGTTACGGGAGAGATTGGCGCTTCACGTGCGTCTTGAGGCGTTAACGTTGTGTTAGGATACTTAGTGTATGCATTGGTTGTAGACTTGGTCTAGAGCTTAAGAAAGAATAGTTTTGCGGAGTATGGACGTTACGGGCATTAGTAGCCTTGTCGATTCATTGTGATTACTAGGTACACGAGTTTTGTGGTAGATATGATTGTTGTTTGTCAAGGTAATAGACCTTGTTACTTGGTCTGAATTTTTATTCAGTTATGTGCATTAGTTGTAGGAAACACCTACTTGATGCATTACATTGTAGTATACTAAATTCTCATTTCATCATTATTATCTCCTGCTCATTCATTACCTTAGCATAGGAGACTATTAAAGGATGCTTAAAACCTTTTTAATCATGAACCTTCGCATCCTTGCAACGGAAACTTTTGAGTATCCAATTTAGCCGGTACCCTAAATTGGTGATCAAAAGTGGTTCGTTGTTGAACTAGGATTGGTATGAATTATGGTAGAAATTGACTATACCTGTTACCAAATGGAATGGACAGAAATGGAATGAATTTTCAAAACATTTCATTAACGTGCTCTTATGTGTTATTACACACGATTGGGAAATCGCAAGTGTGATTTACATGGTTTGAAATGCCGATTTGCTTATCCTTGATTTGTTTGTAAATTGCTCCATAGGCAATTATTAATTCTTGTAACTTAGAATCTTTTGTGCTTGAATTTCATGATGTGCCCCGAAACAAATAGTTTCGGTAGTTGAATGTGTTCTTATGTTGAAGTTTGGGATTTTGCCTACATGTTTGGCCTAGTGTTGTTCGTATGTGTATTCGTGACTCAAGCATGAGTCATATTGTTTCCGATAGAAGGTGTTTGATGACGTGTCTATTGAGAATTGTAGACTTTTGAATCTGGATTATATTAGTTCGACCCTCGTGTATATTGTAGTGGTAGACTCAAGATTCGAGTCTAGGTTGGTGGTTTTGAACTCGATGTATTGTGGTTTGTATCATGATTTAGAATTCGGGACGAATTCTTTTTAAGGTGGAGAGGGTGTGACACCCCGCTCCTTCGTTATCTCGGTTTGCGTGCTATACTTGCACTTCTTCCTTTGTCGACTGTATGTTTGGTTTGCGAGAGGGTCTAAATATGTATGAGAGACCATATTAAGACCGAAACAACATTAAGAGACTCCATATAGTTGTTGACTTGCTAAAGTCACAAGTCGTGACTCGACGATAGTCGGAATGCGACGCGATTGAGGGTTTGCTTGCGTTTTGGGTTCGTGACCTCGGTTTGGGTCCTAGACCTCTTTAAGATGGTTTATTAACATGTTTAGATGCATTAGACTTCAAGTTGGAGGTGTTCCTTAAGTCTATCGATGATTTGGAAGTTTTGGAGATAGCGTTCGTCTCTATCGCGTAGTTCGGGAATCGAGTCGCGTAATCGTCTCTCCTTTGGGATTCTTATTCCCCTAGTTGTTATTCAACTTTCTAGAAGTATTTAAGCTTCTTCATTAGCCCTTAGACTTGCCTTAAAGTCTCCTTTCATTGCTCGTTTGATTTCGAGTTCATTCGTCGTTCAGGTTGCACGTTGTTGCACCCCTTCCCGGTTTCGCTCCGAGTTGTTTCGAGAGTTCTTCGGGTGTGTTTTAGACTTGTTTTGAGTTGGGTTAGACCTTAGAATGGTTGCCCATAAGTTTGGGACCATTTAGAACATGTTTGGACCAAGTTTTGGAGGTTCAGGGGCCGAGGCGCCCGGGCACATAGTGAGCGCCCGCCTCAAATCTTGAGAGCATCTTTGTGCGGGGGCCGAGCCAGGCGGCGCATGGAGAGGGTGAGGCGCCCGCCTCAACCCCAGGAGTTCTTTACGGGATTTTTGCCTGTTTTTGAGTTTGGGCGAATTATACCTATTCTACCCTCATTAAACCCCCTCTAAACCCTTCCTAACCTCTCATACTTAACCCTAAACATGTCCTAACATTAGTTGGAAGTTAATTAAGGTTAGATTAGTGATTGATTACCCTAATCTCTACTAATTGTACCAAGGAATTCCTATTTTGCCCTTATTGCTTGGGAAGTATAAATAGCCCAACCTCTTCACAAAATCGCCAAATCTCTTCATTTCTTCTCTTCATCCATACATTTTAGAGAGAGAGAGACTCCATGGGAGATTCAAGCCCTAGCTTCTTCTCTCTTCGATCCAAGGCGATCCACCCACCCGATTTCCTTCAAACTTGGAATCTTGAAGCCCTCGGCGAGTAGAACAACTTCACCGATCGGATTTGTGTTCTCTTGAGTTTTCACTCAAGCTAGGTAAGTTACTTCCTTTTGATTTTGGTTCATTGGCCCTAAGGAAAACAATCTATATGCTATTTGTGGGCAATGAACACTTGTATGCTATGTTTGCCCAATTTTGGGGATTTTGGAAGTATGAACTTGTTAGGAGTATTTGTAGATGACTTCTATGATTGTTGATGTATATGTTTATCCTTCATCTTGTGATTCTAGGGTTGTGAGCATGCTAGAAATCATGTTTACATTTTATTTGGGTTTATTATGAAAGTATGCCTATGGTTGGGGCTTTGGATATGTGAACTCTCTATATACTATGGTTATGATCACTTAAATGAAATTATATGATTTATGAAATGGGTTTTGATCTATGTTGGGATTATTTGTGGATTTTAGGCTTGAGAGTCAATCCGAATTATTGGAGAAATTATTGTTAGTTGAAGTGGGGTTAATGTTGAGATTGATGAAGGGTGTAAATGATGAAACTTGGTGTTTAGACTCAACGGAGTCGAAATAAGTTCAATAATGTGATAATGAACTCGGGTTGGAATCCTACGACAATTGGATTTCGTTTGACTATGATTATGATGAATTCTTGGGTTTTAGGGCTTGGGAATCAACCGGATGATTTTGGGAAAATTTGATATAACTTCGAATGATGTACTAATTTTGGGTTGTATGAAATGTGTATTTAATGAAATGCGGTATTAAGACTCAATGGAGTTGTTTTAGGTTCAATAAGATGTTGGTGAGCCTTAGGTCGAAATCCTACGATGTTCGGGTTTGGTTGGTTTTGATTGTGAGTACCGAGCATCTCGTTTGTGTCCCAATTGTGACACCCATGATATAGAGGCTTATTGGGGATTTAATTAGGCGTGCTCATTAGGGCACGGAGCATTAGAGACCAACTTATGACCTCGTATTACTTTAAGGAATGATTATTTGAATGAGTTCTCTCTTAGGGAATTTGGTCGCGTGCACATAAAGCACTTGGAGATTTTGACTACGGGTTAGTTTTGGTACCCTTGAGATTGGTTTGATAATGTCAAGTATGTATGACAATTGGGACTATGGTTGAGTCCGGTGTACCTTTAAGCAACGCTTAAATGCTAAGTCTTGGTTTATGGGTGTTCTTAGACTAAATAATAGCCTTTGGTTTAATCAGAGTAGAGGGCTATAGTAGACCTCATATTGTGATTTCTTGAGCTTATATGCTACGATTGATTGGGTTGTGACTTGAGGGTTATGAATACCTCAATATGTGGTTCTTGGACTATACTGATAAGTTGGTTGGTTTTGTTGAGTATGTGCAAATATGTGCATTGTTAAATTGGTGTGTAGAGCTTTATGACCTACTTGATTTGATAAGGCCGCTCTTGATGGTCTTGGTTCTTGTTTGAGCATGCGAGTAAATATCTACTTGTGCATTGCATGTAAGTCCAGCTGGCATTATTTGGATTGGTTTTCTAGGTCAGGGTAGGACGGTACATCGTCTATACGAATCGTAAGATTCGTATTCGCTATGGATCGCCGTACCTGGGACCTCACACACCCTCCACTGTTGGCCCCAGTGGGGAAGTTAGCCCATCTCGTAACCAATAGAGCGAATGGATTATGCTAATTGAGTGCGAGAAAGGGCTGTCTTTTGAGCAAAACCACTCGGGCGTCGATGTATCAATCACGTGCATCGTGTCACGAACCAGTATAACATTGTGTAATGCAGGAGCAACACAACGACACTATTTGGGTATCTTCTCTATCCCTTATGTGGCTTACTATGAGCACTTATATGAAAGATAATGTGCTATATGTTTTATGAAGTTTATGTTACTCGATGACTTAATACCGGTTTATTGTTGGTATACGATTTAGATGCCACGAGTTTATATATGCTTGTGCATTATGCCATGCCACGACATGCTATGCCATACATTTGCATTTAGTAACTTACTGGGTCATTATGACTCATTTCGTGTGTTTGTTTTCCTTAGTTTTGCAGTGATCCCGTTAGTACGCGTGGCGGCTTCGGATAGCGTTTCCTAGAAGGTGGTCTTCCGGGCTTTAAGCTTGGATTTAATATTATTATGTTATGTATCTGTGAGAAACGAATGTAATGTTATGTAGACTTTACTTGGGTAGATTATGTTAGTACTTTCTTATTGTATTATTTTGGTAGCCGACTCGTTTGGTCGAGCTGTTGTATCTTCTTCTTTTCGTTGATTTATTCCTCCGGCATGTTAGCCGTTGAGTTGTTGTTTATCAGGTTGGGTTCTTGTTGCTTCGCCGGCCTTAGGTTGCCGATGGTTTGTTGTACGTGCGCAATGTTGCGCAGCGAGTCGTAGATTTGTCGAGAGATAGTCGTCTCTCAACCTTGTATTCCTTGGTTTATAATTATAGGCTTTGGTCCCCCCTTTCAAGCTTGGGTTCACTTATGATTTGCTTCCGCAAGATTTTTAGTTTTTGGTTATTCGGTTTTGCCGTTATGGCTTTTCATTCCTGTTTAGTGTTTGTTGGTTCGACTCTGGACTCGCACTACTACGCTTAGCGGGTGCTTGTCCGTCTTTTAGCTTGTCTTGACGGCACGACCTTGGGATTCCGCATCGGAGTCCGGGTCGGGTCGTCACATCCCTCCTGGCACGATCCCCGAGTTTCGTCCTCGTTCGTTATTTCCGCCCGACTCACCGTGAGTCGAGGCCCAAGTTACATCCTCGTTCGTTAGGTGGACCAGCTATCTCCTTTTGATATTTGTCCTACCCCATCTATCCTCTCATATGTTCCTCTATTTTGAGGACAAAATAGAAATTAAGTTTGGGGGGGGGATTTAAAACTTTAAGTCTTAGCAGGTCCTAGCCTAACGAGGAATGGAGTTGGGCTATGTCGTTAGGGTGAAAAAAAATTTATTTTCTTGATGACCATTTAACTCTTCACCATATTTTTCCTGTTTTTATTTTTTTTCGTATTTTCGGAGGTGTTGCCTTGACCAGAATACACTCATTTTGGATACTCGTGGGTTCCTCTTATGGGGACCCATCATCAATTGTGTCATCGTCATCATCTCCCAATTTCTTTAAAAAATATATAAAAAAAAAATTTCAAAATATTCATCCTCGAGTTTAGGTGTGGTAATGCTAGTCGTAGTCAATGAGGAGATTAGTGCAATGAACTGCATAATTAGTCTGTAGATCCCCCTGGAATTTACTTAATTTTGCAAAACTTTTACTTTTCTCCAAATTCTTCATGCACTCACACCAGTCATAACTATGGATTGATTAGAATAGTTTTATAAAGTTTATAACACCTATTTCACTTCAACAAGATATGCACAAGAATATGATGCATAGCCATTCGAACATAATTGTTGCATTAAATTGTAACTTAGGGTTAATTGCATGATAGTTAGATCCCTTGGATTTTTCTCATTTATATATCTCAAGCACACTGTCGAACCGTGTCTGCATGTTAGTCTCAATTGTCCCTACCATCTGTCTTAGCGAATGCTTATGTGAAATCCAGTGATGCTAAACACTCAACCCCAATTCCCATAGTTGATATGATATTTTGTGTTGTCTTACTTGCTTTAAATACTATGTGAGCATTTGGCATTAAGAAATGACTTAGGCCATCTTTGGATCGTTAGAGCCTAAATATTCCCTGACCTATACTAAATATATCCCTAGTGTCCCCTTTGAGCCTAATGAAAAAGAATGGAGTGTGCTAAGCACACTATTGAAACCCCCATTCGCCATCGTTTCTATTACCCACATTAACTTAACCCTAAAAGCCTATACACTTTTAGCCTACCCTTTGAGAGTAGGATGTGGGTGGGAAATTGATTCTAGGAGGACCACTTCTTTTCATTAGGCTATTTTTGGAAGGCTTCTTCTTTCCGTCGAAAAAAAAAAAAAAAATTCATGTGTCGACGAAAAATGAAACGGAAGAAGAAGAGTGTAAACAAAGATTCAAATGGAAGCATAGCTTTCAAGAGAAAATATGTTAGAAAAATTCTGCTGATTGGAATGATGTGATATTTTTAGAAGAATATATTGCCCAAAACAAGTTTGGGGGGGGGGGGGAAGAAGAAAACTTAAAAAGTTACAGAAAACACCCCTCCACTTGTGGTCTTTGCAGGTCCTAGCCTAAATAGGGAAAACTTCCTTTTGCTTGGAAGTATGAGGGATAAAGGGTAGTCTTACTCTCTCACTTTGAATTCCAATTCCTTTCCTTCATATCCCCCAACACCTTGGCCTTACATTACAAGCTAATAAAGTCCTAATTATCTTCTTGCCAATGCTTATGTTTTTTTTTTCCTGTCAAGTGAGTAACATGAAATTGATCACACACTTTTTATTCATTATTATTCACCCTAAAGCTCACTGTGTTAGCATAATCTTAGCTATTACAAGTCATTGGGATAGGAGAGCATTGTATGTCATACATAGAAGTGCATGGGATGGATGTATAAGTCTTTTAAATCCTTGGGACCTTTCTGTCTGTAACAAACCAGGTTTGGATGGTAGATCTCATACTTCTTAATGCATGATTTTCTATTAAACTTTGATTTTCATATGAATGTGGTGTTTAGCTCAATAAAATTGTTTTAGTTAAGATATTCTTTAAGACTGGTGATCACACACACACGGAGAAATTAGAAGTAGTAGCAGTTTTAAGAAAAGACTAGCTGGTTTTATATGACTAAGCCTGCATATATGTGGTGAGCACCTAACTGAGATTACATGCATGCCATACACCTATAACTTGAGATGAAGCCAAAAAGATTTTATGTTTTATTCGTTTTTGTATTTACTTTGTTTTTGTATTTATCTGCATAGTCGAGTCACTCGAAAGAGTCTCCTTGAGTTTGTGGGTTTATAGAGGAGTGTAAATAGTGTCAACCTCACAAAAAGATTTTAATTTTTGTTATTTATATGCTTTTGTATTTATAAGTTTATTTGTTTACTCGTGGACGAGCAAAGTTCAAGTTTGGGGGTATTTGATCGATGTATTTTATACGTCGATTTTATATACTTCTATGACTTAAATTATGCTATTTCACGAGGCTTTTGGTTACTAATATATGTTTTTGGCGAGTTTTGTAAGTTTCAGGATTATTTGTGAAAATAAGCGAAACTCCAGGGTTTTAAGTGCAAATTACAAGAAAGGGCCAAAGAGGAAAATTGAAGAAACAAGGAAACTGCACAATCTGGACACCTTGCGGACGCAAGGTGCCTCAGACCTTGCGACCGCAAGGTAGGCAGTACGGGTCCTCGAGCCAGCAATCAAGAAATCAAAAGTCACCCACATTGGAGACCTTGCGGACGCAAGGTATCCAGCACCTTGCGACCGCAAGGTGGGCAGAATGCTTGATTTTCGGATTTTCACACAGTCATTCAATCCAATCACAACTCCCGAGTATATATAGAAGCCAGATGCCGAGCCAAATAAGAAGGAGGACGGCTGGAAGCTCTCTTACCATAGATTTTAGGTAGTTTTAGATTGTATAACATAGTTAGGTTTTGTAATTTCAAGTATTGAAGATCAAATCATGTATCCAATCATCTCCATGTGCTGTTCATTGTCTATGATGAACTAAATCATCCATAATCTAGGAGGTGGGAGGTAACTTGTATCGAATTTATGTTTTGATTCTTATATGTCTATTCAATGCTTGTTGATTGTGTTGTTTATCAACCCCTCTATTATTTTGCTTTGAACAAATGAATGTAATCGCAAATAATAAAGGCTTAGAGGTGCGGATAACTGCATGACCAAGTGCATATGTCGTACATTGGCTCACCAACACAATAAATTGGACCTATCGATGCACGAGAGTGATAAGTTAGGACCAGGTTCTTACATGATCTAGGTGACAGATAGATCATAAATCTAGGTGACACTAGATTGACAGTTCTGTGCTTAGGATATAGAATGGATGAATTTTATGCGGGGATGGAGGTGAACCAATTGTTCAACAGACTATATCTATTTTTAGTGAACGAACCCAAGACATTGAATGACATTATTATGAATTGAACATAAAGGAGATATAAGTGAAACCCAGAATCCTAGATTTCCACTCACACAAAAGATCTTCATATCTGTTATTACTGTCTAATTAGTTAAACATCTATTACTAATAGTTAGAGTAAAATTAAACAATAAAAACTCCCCTTAGGTTAATAATTTGCTATCAATAATTGTATTGTTCGTGATCACTTGTCTCTGTGGGTTCGACCCTTGCTTCCAATACTATTCTATAATAGTCTTGTCCACTTGCGAGGAAAAAGATTAAATAAAACATCGATCAGCTAGCTTACCAATACGGTCCCCATTAAGTTTTGGTTCAAGAATAACCATAAAAATAATACCATGTTGCTTTTTAAGCAATTTCAGATAATCTCTAGTTTCTTTATTACTAACCCCTCGGGCATTCCAATATAAGACAGCCATAAATAAACAAATCATTGGTTGGTAGATGGAGCATTAACCAATGCTCTAATGACCCTTTTGTTCTTTGCCATAAACGCATTTGTTTTAACCTTTTTGTGCATATTCATACACTGATTGCAGAACGCCTGAATCGCATTTTCAGAAGGAGGAAGATTATAGGGTTTGCCATAAACGCATTTGTTTTAACCTTTTTGTTCTTCCCCTTCCTTTTTTTACACCTTCGTACCATAAAAGAATTAGGAAGACTTTTGTTAATTATCGTCGCACGGAGGATAAAACCCTTGTTTTATTGCATCCCATGTATGCTAGGGTGTGTGTTTTAATAGATGTCGCCCAGGAACTTCCATCCCGAATCTAGATTGGGTCGTCGAAGGAAGAGGGTTTTTGGCAATCTTTGGAATTCGAAGGGAACATTCATTTTTGTACTAGTTGTGGTCTTCTTGGCCACTCTGCTATGGTGTGTTGAAAATTTCAATTTCGTGGTCCGGTGACTCATGGAGTCCCTACAATGCAAACAAATGACAAGACGATGCCCATGGAGGGTACGAAGGTTGATCAAAAGGGTCCTATGCCTACTCATACTAAGAAGGCTAGTGAGCAAGGGGTGCATATCACTAATGAAAAGTATTTATATTTTAAGTTATAGATTATAATTAATAACTACAGGGATGGAACTTACCTCTTGGAACACGAGTGTCTGAAACCGGTATGTTTGGGCTTAAGCCTACTAGGTGGTCTACATGTGCTTCCTTTGTCCTTCCGAAAAAAGAAGTTGTTTTGTTTTGTTTGTGCGTTGTCGAAATTCGGGCGGCGTAACTGCTTGTATTTATTTTTTTTCACGTCGGGATTCGGGCGGCATAACTACATGTTTTAGCTTGATATTGCGTCTGAAATCGGGCAGGGCAACTGCTTGTTTTGACTTGATATTGCGTCTGAAATCGGGCAGTGCAACTATTTGTTTTGGCTTGTTGGAACCGGTAAAATAGGGGGAACTAATCAGTTAACTAGGTTTATCTTTGGCTGGTGGGTATAAGTGTTTAGGAAGGATTTTAGCAGCTTGACAACACTCTTGGATTTTGAAAGCTAAATGCGTATAATTTTTCAATGTTCTCCTCTCTCTGTTCTTCCGTCTCTTTTTGTACTGAATGAGGCCTCTATTTATAGGCGGGGGAGTAGACTTAACCTCAAAGTAAGAAAAGATATTTTACATTTGTGCTTAAAGTGGTTGTACCCTGTGCTGAAGGAATTATACCAAAGAGGAAAACTGAAGACGCACAAAACAAAAATGGACGCCCCCTATTATTACAAAATGGGGCGCAACGCCCATTATTGTAATATGCAGCGCCTATTTCTTTTTCTCTTTTCTTTTTGACACTTTCCCTCCTTCTACTCTCCAATTTTTTTATTGTTTCGTCCTTTGACACTTTGAACCCCCTAAAAGTTAACGAAAACTTAACATTTGTTAGTCCATTATGTATAATTATAAATTATACTTTTTAGTACATATATAAATTAGTAGGGGTGAGCAGGGTCCGTCAATGCCCATCAAGCCCGTTAAAGCCCGTCAGTGCCCGGCCCATGAAGCCCGTGCCCATGGGCTATACATAGTGTTGGGCTTTAGATGAGTCAAATGCCCGCGGTCTCGGGCTCTACTGGGCCTTCAGCTGCTCCCTGCCCGTTATGCCCGGCCCGGGCCGTCCTCTTTTATGATAACTTTTTTTAATTTTTGTAATTATAAGTGTTTGATCAAATCCTATATATTTAATTTATGTGTATTATACTATTACTATATTTATATATTATAGGACTATAAGTTATAAATTATAATATATAAATATAGTAATTGTATAATACGCCTAAACTGATAAAGCTGTTGCTAAAAATAAAAGCCTAAAAGTCAAACCATATTATTTTAATAATTAATTACTCAATCATTTATTGATATTCTATTCTCATGCAAGATTACAATTTGAATTTGCATATTAGTATCAATGTATTATTAGTAAGGTGTGGCAATTTGTCTTCTTCATCTTCTTGGAAAAAAGCCGTCGACGACCCAACGACGTTCCGACTCTCAAGTCGTTCTCAAGAATCTCACCTCACACATCCAACGTCTTCTTCATCTTTTTCAATCGCTTATATTTTAACTTAGTTCATGGCAATGATTTGATGGGCTGAAGGATGAGGCCCAAAGTTTGAATGAGAAACAGTAAAATTATTTTAAAATATAAACAAATGGGCTGAAGCCCATGCCTGCCCGTGCCCGCCCAATGCCCGCGGGCTTAGGGCCCGTGCGCACACCTATAAATTAGGGGAATTTGGGGTGTCTACATGCATGTTATTCCATGACATGTTTACAATTAATCATATAGATTACAATAGGAGCTATATTGAGTCACAAAAGTACAAGTGTCAACAAGTTTTCCACTCAATTCAATCCAAGTTTCAAAAGCTAGTAATCTAGTCAAATGGATTCTAAATGTCACAGGATCTCACCGTGATCCTTGTAAGGTTCAATTGTTTCCTATACTTGACTCCGTTGAGTCTTCGCTACAATTCATCCAAAATAGGGTATAAATACTTTATGCATTTCTATCCCTTCTCTATGTTCACAGTTCACATATGTCTAAGTTTTTATTTCATTAAGAAGCTCTAGTTCAACAAGTTCACCATTCCACCTATTAGTGGTATTCAAGTTCAATACAAGTAAACGAATCAAATTTCAATAAGACATTCGGGCATTCAAGAATAAATCACGCTTTATACAATGACACGAAATATGCGTATTAGGTCATAATCAAGGAACAAGTAAGAAGAACTCAATCAATAACAAGAATCATGATTATGCTTTCTTAAATCACAATATGAATTAGACATAGGAATTCCTATTGTCAGTACTTGAAATAGTTATGCTTTATGAGTCATGCTTCAAAATAGCTATAAAAGATTATTTCTAGTATACTCGCAGTCTATGTTCATAACTTGACAATTCCAAATTCACAAAACTTTCGAGGCTACCTAGACAGTCTAGGGTTACCAAATAACAAAAGTATGAACTTAAAGGCTCTCTTTAGAATAGTAATTCAACCCATAATCCAAAACTCGTTAATGTTCATGCATTAGTCACAAACCACCCTTGTCATATTCAAGTCTTTGAATACCTCATGATTGTAGTTAATTTGTTGTAGGTTTTCCGAAAATAGCAATGGACAGTGTTTTAAATAGAAGAAGGAAATAAAGATAAATTTAATTATAATAATTAATTACACTTTTGAAGTTGTGGCTCGTGTTGGACATGATCTGCGCAAGACGAAATCGCCTCGTACTATGCTTCACAGTTCTCGGCAATCGTCTCTAAGATGCAACAAATTTTCAATCTGAGTAGGCAGAACTTCAATACTCGAATTCTGGTGAACTGGATCGGTGTTTAGAACTTCTTAGACTCGAACGAATTTATACAATAATATGATGTTGTTTTCTATCATATTATGGATGCAAGTATTTTCGGTTTTGGTGCAATGAATTATCAAAGTAGGGGGTCTATATATACTAACTGAAGAGTAATTAATTATTGAAACTCTGGAATCCAAGGGTTGTGAACAGGTTCATTGAACCAGCCGAATGTCATTCAGTCACCCATTCTGACTAGACCAGGTTCATTGCATCTGGATGCACCCATTCGGTCAGCCCGCTAGAACCCTTTTGAGTGTAACCGCCAAGGCTGTGTCACACCTACCCAAGTAGACACGAGCCGCCTTGACTGTCCCAGCTGGAGTACTACCACCGAGCTAGTTTTATCCACTTTACTCTTCAATTTACAAAGTTAAGTTGCCAACTTTGAGCATTAATTTCTCATTCACCCGAAATTGGTTTTGAGATAATAAATATATCACCTTAATCTACTCGAAGCGTAGATTTCATTTTTGCAACTTATTTATACTTTTAATAAATGAAACATACTTGGAAACTGGGTCAAAAATTGGTCAAACCAATCATTTGGAAAACCAATTTCCAACAATCCCAAACATGAATGACAATTAATGTGTGCATGTATGTCGAATCTTTTGGAAGTTTTGGTGAATATTTATTGCATCGGGATAGGTAGTTTTTGACTTTGAACCTTCCTTAGTAAAATACTATCAGATTTACTAGTTGCTTAGTAACTTGATGTTTTGAACTAATCGGTTGTCTAGTGTAAACCGAGACAATAGCAATATACACAACAACAACTCTAACACTTTTCATTCTCACGTTGTGTCCATTTCGGCCCTGGACCATATCTTAGTTTCATAAGTATTCTATTAGAAGCGACCATTTACTTCTTGTTGATTCTTATTATGTAAGATTTATATCTGTTCATACATTATCCTAGTTTTATACTTCAGTGGCTAATCGGGCTGCGTATCGATTAGCGTGGCAACTGTGTATAGAACTTTGCCCTAGTATAGCTTTTATAGGACTTCACAGGTTCAGTGGAAGACCTCTTCAAAGCTTCACCGGAAGACCTGCTCCAGCTCATAATCGGCAGACCTTGTCTACACTCGGTCAAGATCATGATGTGTCTAGTCAAGCATTCCATTATGAATCAATTTAAATTTATCCTTATCAGTTTGAATTTAAAATTGAGACATTCCCTGACACCTCAATCCCGCCGAAAGCAGCTTTCCGAAAAGCAGGAAGACTTTTCTCAGACTCAACAGTGAAAGCAGGAAAGCAGACTGTCACCTACTGTCTGCAACAACTCTCAGATCTGACACCCAGATCGCCCCACTTTTAGAAGAACTCATAAATCATTCCCTGCTCTAGATATCTATGAAGACGAATTTCTTGACTGACAGCCCCATGCATTTAATGCATTCAACCTAATAGAGCAGTTAAAGTCTTCGTCTTCTACAACGGCTCTCAAGATTGCACCTGCTATAAATGCTGCCATTAAAGACTGAAGAAAAAAATCATCAATCCATCACTTGTCGAAGTGCTCTAAAAATCTACAACGACTCAGTCTTAATACTCAGTGCATTCAAGAGATCCTAAACAGATCTAGAAGTCCTCGTCAACAACAAGAAGCTGTTCATCAACACTTAATGTTTTAACTTCTTGTTGTTTACATTCTTAAGCTATTCTTCTGCACGAATTAAATATCTTGTTTACACTGATATTTAATTCCTTAGACCCCAAACATAAGTCAATATTTTGTACACGATCCATTAGGAATATTCTTTGTAATAGATCTAGTGGAAAACATAGTGCACTATTTAAATCTAAGGTTGACTGCCTTGGTGGTGGACGTAACACTCTTTATAGTGTGAACCATCCCAAATTACTTGTGTTATTTATTTGCTGTTTGTCTACTATTTGAACCATTTATTACTTTAGTTATCTATATCCTTTATACAGCAGAACTTAAGTAACTTGTCAAAGGTCTACCGGTAGTCCTTATCGGTAGACTTGAAACAGCTACTTTGAAAGTCTTCCGCTACTTTAATCTTTTCAATAGATTGTAAGTACCTTTCAAAGAACTTACTTAAAATTTTTTAAGTGTACAATAAGCTATTCAACCCCCCCTTCTAGCTTATTATTGTGCCCGTTGGGACCCACAATTGGTATCAGAGCTATACTCTTTGAAAACAAGTTTTTCTGAGATTAAACTCTTGAGATATTCAATCCAATGGCACAAACACACTATATGCTGCCTACATCTAATGCTAACCACGTCCCAATATTGGACGAAGGTCATTTCGATGTATAGAAGGATAAGGTAATGCGCTTTATGAACTCTATTGACAATGATTATGGAAGTGCATTATTTCGACAACATGTACCAATAAAGGCCAACCTTCTAGCCTCCATCGCGGGAATCTGCAAGTTCCCAAAGAAGTCTTGTAATCGAATGGACCGACGACGATTTAAAGCCTGGTAGAGCTTGACAAGAAAGCAATCAATATCATTACCAGCTCTCTAGACACAAGCACATACCAGCAAGTGATTCGATGTACAACTGCAAAAGAGATGTGGGAAGCTCTTGTGGAATAGTTGGAAGGAGACCAAGACACAAGAGACAACAGAAAGTACACATACATCCAGCAGTTTGATTCCTTCAAAAATGATCCAAAGGAAACCTTGAGACAAGCATACGATCGCTTAAGTGAGGTAATACATAGCTGCTTTTCTCTTGGTAAAACTTCTGACAAAAAGGAAATGAACATGAGGTTTCTAGGCTCTCTAGGTAGCTTATGGCATGTTAAGACCACGCGTACAAGAAAGAATCCAAAAACTTAAGCGAGATGACGTCTCCGTAGTCTCTACGCAAGTTTGAAGGTTTATGAGCTCAAGTAAATCAAGCTCTAGAGCAAGACAAATTGTTCGAGAACTTTGTCCGCCGGCCATGGTCCAAGAAGAAACCCTTGTTGAAAACAAACCTTCCACTTCCTGATGTGAAAATGATTTTCTCTCAGATGAACAATTTGCCATGTTTGTAAAACGTTTTAAAAAATTTGCAAAATATGGAAGGAAGAACACACACCAACAACCTTTTACAAAGACTGGTGAAAGCTCATCTAAAGAAGAGCTTGTGTGTTACAATTGTAGAAAACCTGGTCATTTTGCCTCCAAATGTCCAAAGCCAAAATTTGAAGCATACCGAAAACCTACTTATAGAAAATTTCAAAAACAAAAGGGTATGTTGGCTGAAGACATAGAAGACAAACATGTTGCTACATGGTTTGAGACTGATTCAGAAGAGGAGGAGGATGATTGTGAGCAAGATAACATATGCTTAATAGCTCATGATTCAGGTCCTACCTATGACTCAGAAAATGAAGTCGAAGTTTCACCTAGTCCCTTGGATAAAAGAGAGACCAACAAAGATGTTTCGCAGTAAGGAAGAACTTCTCAAGGATAATCAAGATATGCTTGAAGAATTTAATTGCTTTAGAGTAGCCTATGTTAAACTTGCCAAGAAGCTGGAGAAACTTCTGTTGAAATCTATGATGGCGGTGAGATTCAAACTCTCAATAGTTGTCAACAAGAAAGTATCAAGCTAAGGGAAGAAAACAAATTCCTTTGTGACAAAATTGAATGTTTATCACGAGCACATCAAAGGACTTGACCTAGAGAAATCGCCTTGCAAAAGACAATTAACTCTGGGCGACTCCAGATGCCTTGAAAAAATCCTTTCAAGCCAAAAATCTAGTAAAGATAAATCTGGCATAGGATATTCAGATGAGCCCAGTATAACATTCCCATCTATCACAGAGAAAGGTGAATCCTCCGAGACTGCTAATGATATATCTTTCTCTAAACAGACATTCGGAAATAAAGGGAAACAAGGCCTTGGCTATTCAAGTGTTCCTGTGATTACCCCAAAGTTCGAAAGGAAAAGCCAAGATGGTGATTCAAATGGCTTGTGGGTTCTGGTGCTCAGCGCCCCGCGCGGATAGGGGTGCGGCGTACGTGCGGATGCGGTGACATCCGCTCCGTTCCACCCTCCCTTGTTTAGGGAGGATGAAATCAAAATGCGGAGTCTTTGTTGGAGCGTTGGAATGCGCCTCGGTTGCCTTTAGTGGATTTTGATCCAATATGGAGCTTAGGGTTTTCTATGTCAAGTTATCCCTTTTTTTTAAGATACCATGATATAGAATGCATCACCCTTCTATTCCCATTCTCCCTTTTTTAGGAGCATGAAAGTGCAAGGAAGGAATGTTGCGCCGCTATATGATTCTATGAAAATAGCCTTATGGCCTATCTCGGATCACTATGGGTGCTTTGGGTTTTCGTCAAGTTATCCCTTGTTTGGGGATCTGGGACATAGGAATACATCACCTTTCCATTCCCATTCTCCCTTGTTTAGGGAAGGCGTGAAAGTGCAAAGAAAGATGTTGCGAGGCCCCAGCGGATCCAAAATGTTTTAGAGTCGCCATCTTTATTTTTAAGGCAAAAATAAAGCAAAACCAAAAAACCGAGATTGCAAAAAACGGGTTCGGAGGCTAATTTCGAGTTGGGAAAGTGCTAGGCACCCAACTTTTACGAGTTGGGAAAGTGTGCTAGGCACTTGACTTCTTTCTGATCTCAAACGGTTTTTTGGCTAAAGTATGCTTCTTGTTATATTTATTTATGAATAAATAAAGCATTAAATGCCTACAAATACATCCATTTGTCTACATTTTTCTGAACTTGTCTCTTTTACAAATAATTACAAATATACTTGAAAATATTTGGCCATAATAACGACAACATTTAGTATTATTTTCTAATTAAATCTGGCAGCATAGCTGCTTATATCTACATTGGAGGATTGGAAATAATCTTTGTTATAAATAAAGACTTTAGTGAATAAATAAAGCAAATAATTACAAATATACCTAAAAATATTTGGCCATAATAAACTATATTTAGTACTATTTCCCAACTAAATCAGGCGGCACATGCTTATATATCTACATTGGGCCGGATTGGAAATAATAATTTTACAAAATGAAAGCTTTAAAGTAAAACTTACTAACGACCTAGGGTGTGCTCGCTCGTCCTTCTCGCGAGAGACTTTTGTTCTTTGCTGTTGATGTGTTTAGGCGAGTGGCGACCTATATACGGTGTTTTGGCTCACTCTCAGGCGGAATGGCGGCTTAGTTTTGTGGTTTGGCTTGGGTTGATTTTCGGTCTATTACTAAATGGTTTTGAAAATTGGGGGCTAAAACTCCAGGTTGGTTTTGTGTTTGGAGGAGATTTGAGTTTCGAGACTTTTGAAATGATCGCTCACTATTTATTTCTTCAGCGTAACGAGGGCAGAGAAATTTTATCGACGAAGGTGTCTTTGAATGAGCCAGGGCCTCTGTATTTATAGGCCGAAACAGGGGACAGAAAAATAAAATTCCTTCTTCGCTCTCCAGATTGTACTCCGCGGGAAAATTTGTGTTTTACTGGCAACAAATGGAGCATTTGAGGAAGAGTGAAGTGGGCGCCTAACCCACAAAATTGGGAGCCACGCCCAAAAATGGGAGCCATGCTCAATTTCAATGGTGG
>CM028380.1:120573573-120624557 GCA_013146195.2 Codonopsis lanceolata
GTAGATGTTTACTTGCTAATTCTCAAGTAGATATAATGATCTACTAAACTCATACGATTATGCACATTGTTACAATAATCACAAAACCACAATAGGAGCTCATTTGAGTCTCTAAATCATAAGTGTCAAGTTTGTTCACTCTATTCATTCAAGTCCCAAAAGCTAGTAATCTAGTCAAATGGAATATAATTATCATAGGATCTCACCACGATCCTCGTAAGGTTCAATTGTTCCTTAACTTCGACTCCGTTGAGTCTTTACTACAATTCCAACCAAATAGAGTTTGAACACTATATGTGTTCCAAGACTCTTTTCTATGTTCTCGTTTGAGGCATAGCAAGGTTCTCATTCCATTTAGGAATCTTAGTTCAAGTCCCAAGTCAATTATATAAGGGAAGCCCAAGTTGATTATTGTGAAATCAAGCTTAGTTCAATTTTGATTCATAATTCCACTTAATAGTAGAATCCAAGTTCACCACAATTCATTGCTGTAGAGCAGATCGGCACGAAGCAAATACATTCAATATGCTCATAAGTCATATCATAGAAACACATAGAAGAATCAATTCTTGACAAGGTAGGAAATCATGCATTTAGTCATAATATAAAATATACACGGTATTCCATATTCACCTATGAAATTCAACGAGTCACAACTTAACCATCAGTCCATTAAGTACTATCCAAGACTACTCCGTTAGTCTCGGATCATGAAGCCATTTACTAAACTCTTCCTAGAGTAGTAACTCATTCAATAACACAAAAGTCGATGGTAGTCAAAGACTTAAGCAACACTAGGCGGTAATAACCCGTAAGGTCAAACCATACCGGTGAGTCTTAGATAACAACATGGTCATCCTAACGACTTATACAAGTAGACTCCATGTATAGAGTACTAAGAAAGCCCCAATCCAAATCTTCTCATAGAATAGTCCTCAAATTCATTATTCAACAAGTAGGTGTTTTTACTCATTAAAGAATCAAGTAGGAATTCGACAAGAGCGAATTCAACCTGTCAAGTAGATACATCATTCTACAACATGCTCTCAATTGTGCATTTGCTTCACACAATCACATAAACCACATAAGAACTTCGATTGAGTCTTATAATCACTCATATCAAACATGCCCTTCAATCCATCCCAAAGTCACGTAAGCTAATATATTAGTCAACAGCGTCGTAGGGATTGAATGTGGAGTCGGTATTGTTCAATAACTCCCTAATCTCAACTCCGGTGAGTTTTACTAAAATTCAACCAAATAGAGCATTGATACCATATGCATCACATTGCCCTTTCCTAAGTTCTCCTTTCATTTAGAACTTCGATAACTAGGCCGTTCATGATCTTAAACTAGCCTTAAACACAATCGAGTTTCAAACCCTAGTTCGGTGATTTTGTTAAACCTTGAATTGAAACATATTCTTTCACAAGAGTTATTCCCAAGCTTATTACAAACAACATTCATGCTTTACAAAATGTCAAAATCATAACTTCATAGAGATTTCATAAAATCATACACATATTTTATATGTTGAATTGGAGGTTTTGTCTTCACAAAAGATGTTCATAATCATCAATAGAACAACTATAATGAAGGGGTCATGTTACTTTATTGAACATGAAAATCTCAGGGATTTCTCAACGTACCTTAGTCCTAAGGTTAATGGATGAATGGGTGATCAAAGCAAGGATTGTTGTAGAGAGGTTGAGGCCTTCGATTTGGCCGGATCGCCGATCGGAACTCAGGAAATGGTCCTTCAAGTTGGAGTGACCTCCATGGACGAAAATGGAGTTAAGTCTCTGAAGTTCTGGTTGTTGTTGATCAACAATGGCTGTAGAGGCTGAACAAATGCTTATATACTTGCCTAGAAGACCCTAATCCAAGTGATGAGTGTTAAGTGACTTCTCATTGGCCAAGGCATGCGAGCCTTTGATAAGGAATGATCCATGGGTCTAAAAGGGTCTTAGAAGAGTCAACAATGAGGGCTTCAAGTCACCAAGGTCGGCCAAGGGCAAGGGCACTTGGGTCAACAACCAAAAACCACTCAAAAACTCTCAAATCCTGAATCTGCCTTGATGCGGTCGCATCCTCCATGGACCATGCGATCGCATAAACTGTTCATGGCCAAAATCCAGATTGTTGTTACTGGACAGTTGATCTTGTAAAATCGACCATAAATAGATCACAACTCCAAATGAGGTTATTTTCTATTTTTATGAAATTAGACTCATTAAACTATATTTTAGCATTTTAAATTACTCAATTTGGACTTATATTCATCAAAATAAAGTTACAACAAACTCAAGTACAGAAGCTGATATCCTGAAAACAGAATTCTGGCACAGCCGTAAGTCAAGACCTAAATGAGGTACTTAGACACCATGTAAAATTATCAAATTTTACAGGGAGTAACCTAACATATGAAGGTAAAACATAATAAACTCTTAGAAAATTCTCTTTAGTAGATTGGTACCAGAATTTTCCGAGTTCGCCAAAAATGGACTGAATGCGTGAAGTGATATGTTGGTCAACGAATCAAACCCAACTTAATCTAGGATAAGTTCAACATGTATAAGGCTTGTTTAGACATGGTTATGGCTTGTATACAAGGCCTGGAATTCAACCGAACTTCTCTCGAGATGAAAAGAAGGCAATACAAGTAAAGAAGAACAACCTCAAAACACAACCGAAGCAACGAAGCTTCTAAACTTCCAACCAAGCACACAACAACTAAGATGAACATTATAAACCTTAGATGCAAAGTACTAAGACTCTCATGAGAATTATTACGGTGCTATCATGTTAAGATAAACACTCGACGCATTAACAACAAAGTATGCAACACGATAAAGTCAAATACACGAAGGTTCGGGGTCTTACATCCTCACCACCTTAAAAGAATTCGTCCTCGAATTCAAAACTCGACAACAACCAAAAGTTCAATACTCTGGCCTGCACAAGAAGTCAAGGTGACCGTCTAGGTATGCCTCAAAACACGAGGGGGAGAAATACTCAAATCTCAACTACAATAAATTCCAAAATCAAGTCATCTTGACTCTTGACGGAGTTCAAAGACATTAGCTAAGCTTACAAAGTTCCAACAAACGTGGATATCAAGGTTTAAATGCCTCTCTATCAACTAATCAAGTAATTCATGCATGTGCAATAATTGCACCAAACTAACTAACTTCCCAACCAAGAATTTTCTGGTCACCACGCAAATCTCTAGGGTCTAACGCCCTTGCACTATAATCAAGTAGTCAATCATCATTATAGACCACATATTCACCCAACAAGGAAGACATTCAACACAATGTAACTTATTCGATCAAGTCACAAGTTCATTTCATTCATAGCATGATCTCCATATACAAGTTGCACATATTTGCACAAACAAAACAAGATTCCGTTTTCAATTACATTCCATTTGGTAACGGGTTCAGTCAATTCCTATCTCATATTATACCATTCTAGTTCTCCAGGCGAAGACGTCTTGATAATCAAGTCGGGGGCCCTCAAGTGACTTCAAAAGCTTTAAATGCGAGGATGTGGGGTGTTCGTGAATCACATATCAACATCCTTTATATCAGTCTCAACAATAGCAATAATAAGCACATATAGGCATGGCATCAACATCATGCAACATAGCATATTAATTTACTATGTATGTATACCAAGTATGGAATATTCATACTATTAACTACCTATCAATGGTAGATAAAACACATTATTCAAGGCTAATACTCTATCAACGTATTAGACCAATAACAAAACAATACAACACTTCACAAGTCACTAGGTAGCATATTCTTACTAACTAGTGTATAACCAATCCTTATAAATCAAATCGTATACGGGTCGACAACTGATCCAACCAATCATCGTGTGATCACCTACTGGCCCATCACCAAGTTCCAACATATCATGAGGAAATTTCACCTTGATTAAGGTAGTCCCCCAGATACCAAAACTCAACCATCGGGAAAGGGTTCTCAAATTCCCAACACAAGTAATACAAGAACTAGTGATTAAATACTACCATAACTATATACACCTATATAGTAATCTATGAAATACTAATAGGTACCATGGGAGGCTTAACCACTCCGCTCTCGAAACGTATTACAACGAACTTTCGCCATAATGATTAACACGACGATCACCCTTCGGACCGACAGTCTAGCTTCTCTGATTCCTAAAAATGGAACAACAAACAACAACTCTAATAAAATGCAGCACCTACTCTTGGTATAACTGCAACTCATAAGCAATAAAGGAGAAATATAATACTCCTAGACACAAACCTTCACTCATGGCAATCTAGACCAAACGAACTTAGTACTCCAAGTCGTGTACTTGTACCAAAGAATATGTCAATAAGGCATTATAAACAACACTCGACGGTAAATACTCGACGAAAAACCCAAACCCAAACTAGGCCATGGAACCTATCCTGACTTATAGCTAACATAAGCTCTGATACCAACTGTAACGACCCGACCCGGATTCCAACACGAAATCCCAAGGTCGTGCCGCTGGAACTAACTTAATAAGAGGACAAACACTTGATAAACAGTAGTGCTAGTCAAACAGTCGAGCAAACTCGCTCTAAACATGAACACAACACCGCACTAAAATACGGTATTTAAAAAAATCGAATCAGCGGAAGCAATATAAGAAAGAAGTCCCAAGCTATGAAGCTCGAAACCAACGACAATGAAACCAAGAGAGACATTATCTCTCAAAGGAGGAAAAACAAAACTCGCGTGCCACAACAATGCGAGGCGCTAATCTAACCATCGGCACTCAGGGCGTTTCAACAAAGAACCAACGATATAACAATTACCCAACGGCTAAAGCATACCGGGGTCAACCAACAACTATAAAAACTAGAATAAGGAAATTCCCCAAAGTTCTTTGCGTGCAGGAGACAACTGAAATAAATACTAAAACCACAAACAGGGCACGACACAACACGTCGGCCCAAGAAATAACCAATACAAATACCCAAGTATTCTACCCGACTGTAAAGTCTAAATAACTTTACAAAATGTCGATCTCACAAGAATAGCAAAGTACATGAAATCAATGACAATGCTAAAAAGGAACAAGACTCCACAAGCTGCTACTCGGGAAAGTCGGCTGCTAAAAGCACGAACCACACGATCTAACCTCGATCTATCTATAGACCATTTTGCGCTACACGATACGATCTACTCGACCTCGGTGCGGCTATCGGTTTACGCACTAAAAACAAGTACGAGATGAGTCATAATGACCCGATGCGCTACTACAATATATATGCAACATATAATTATGTAACATAAACATAACCAGGTGTCATTTAATATATGACGTAAAAAACCGTGAAAGGCGTCAGTATCGTTTCGATACTCCATAAGATATCCACTCCTTCTTACTTACTAAACCGTCCAAATTAACCAGGGTGTAATTCCCTGTTCACACACAAATCAAATGAATTAGAAGGTAGTTCCCACAAGACATCATATGCAAGTATACATATCATTATATATACGAATCAAGCTATTCACACTGTTACCACGTGTAAGGGTGCATGTTTATATATATACACCTATATCAGTATGTATATCTCTAAATATACATATCAAATCTCCCATAAAATCATCATGCATAAGTGTGCATATCTATATATATACAAATCAAGTCTTTCATATATATCTCATATACAAGTATGCATATCTCTATATATACATATCAAATCTCTCATATAACATCAGCCAATACAAACATGGTCAATAAGATCTCATGTTCAACTAACACTTTGTTATCACATAAGTGCCCATAGGAAGCCACATAAGGGATAGAGAAGATACCAAATCACTGTCGTCGTATTGCTACGCAATCACAATCGTTAATCATATCGTGCCAATGATACCCGTGTTCAGGTATCAAAGTACCGAGCTCTCTTCTCGGGTCTGAGCTCTCTACTCAGGAAAATAGCACTAGCCAATGTGCTCAATTGGTTACGACAAAGGGGGCTACTTCCCCACTGTAGCTAGCAGTGGATGTAAGATCCCGATTCCCGGTTAGCTTGAATTGCGTGCAATGCTGCATTTCTTCTTTGGTTGATTGCTCGTTTGGTTTGTGAGAGAGTCTAATTGTGTATGAGAGATCACATTAATACCAAAACACTTTTAAGAGATGTCATATAGTTATTGATTTGCTAAAGTCAAAAGTCGTAACCCGACGATAGTCGAAATGTGACGCGATTGAGAGTTTGTTCGGATTTTGTGTTCTTGACCTCGATTTGGTCCTAGATCTTTACATGATGATTTAATAACATGTTTAGATGTGTTAGACTTCTAATTGGATGCATTCCATAAGTCTCGTGAAGTTTTGACGCCTCGAGAATAACAATTCTCCTTATCGCGTAGTTTGAGATTGAGCCGGGCGATCGTCTCGTCTTTCGGGAGCTTGTTTACCCTATCTGTTGTTCATCATCTGAGAGGCATTCAGGCCTATTTTGTATCCCTAATAGGTGTTTACAATCATGGGTTATTACCCGTCGGTTTGTGGTTTCATTCGACGCTTTTGATAGCAAGTTGTTACGTCTTGCGTCGGTTTTGCCCGGTTGTTTCGGTGTTGTTTATGGGAGTTTAGACTTACTTTAAAAAGTGGTTTGAGACTTGGATGGATTAGTTTAATGTTTGAGGACTTTAAGGGTTCAATTTTGAGCCATTTCGAGCTTTAAGGCTCGAGGATGCATGCAGGAGAGGCCGGACCGAGCAAGGAAGCAACAAAAGTCGGGAAGGGTAGTAAGGAGTGATGCGGTCGCATCACTCAAATACAAGTAACGACATAAGGGTCCCCGGCAGCTTTGTTACGGGATTTTTGGGGAAAATTGAATTGTTGACCAATTATACCCACCCAAACCCAACCTAAACTAATCCTAAACCCTCCTAACTAACCTAAGACATGTCCTAACCATCTATTGGTGATTTAGAGGTGGATTAATGTAAAACCCTAAAATGTTGCTTGCTTGTGTTATGCATGAACTCATACACTTATAATCATCATAAACATGTTCATTTAGCTCCCGTTTATGTTTAGAGTCAATAGCATGAGCGTTGACGTCGTTTGAGATGCACGTATGCATTTTTCTTTCGCGAGATGCTTTGAATCTCGGGTTTATGTTTTATGTGGTTAACACATGGATAATTGTTAGAAGGCATTCAAAACATCATTAACATGCCTTGGATATTGGTTAGATGTTGGTTGCATCGTCGGTTTGGTTGCTAGTTTGATTCTAGCGAAAATCCTTTTCAGTTTGACTTTTCCGGTCGTCGTTCGGGCGAGTTCTGCCTGAGTTCTTGGCCACATTTTGATGAGGTTTGAGACTTGATTCTTTTGGTTATTGTTTGGAGGATATTAAGGTTGAATTGTAGACCATTTTTGGCTTGGAAGGACTCGAGAATGCACGCGGGAGAGGCCGGGACCGAGCGAGGAAGCAGAAAACATGGAATGCTGGATTTCAGCATGAAGCGCTCGCATGGTCTTCACCCCATGCGACCGCATTGGTCCCTGAACCCAGATTACGGGATTTCCAATCCCTCTTCTTTCTGTCCGAAAGTTTGACCAATTAAACCTATTCTAAACCACACTTTAACCCAATTACTTAACCTAAACTAGTCCTAAACACCTATTAGAGTTATTAGGGGTTAATTAGTGGCTTGATTAGTGAATTAATCCCCCTTATATAAGAGAAATTCAGCCGCTCATTCTCACTTAGTTCGGCCAAGACGAATCGATTTCCACCTTTGCTCTTCGCAAGCACTTCAACCCAACCAAAGAGGAAGCTTGAGAAGGTGATTTCTAGGGAGATTGAAGGGCTTGAGCTTGGAAGCCATAGCTAGGTCTTCTTCTTCCCCCATTCTACCAACAAGGTTGAAGAAAGAGTTGAGGAGAAGACAACCTCCAAGAATCCGAATTTTCAGCTTGTTAGGGCTAAGTTCTTGTAAGTTTCTACCTCTCTTCCTTTGATTTTTAGGCTCCATTGACCCTAGGGAAACAACCAATTGTGCTATTTGAGGTCAATGCAAGCCATTGTTAGGGTTTATAGAAGATGCATGAACCCTAGGTTTCAAATTCTTGTTAGAGATGGGTGAACCTATGTGAGACTTGTTTTATATGGAATTCATATGCCAATTAGTCTATTAAACTTTGCTATATGAATTGTTCATATGTATTGAGCTTGAATGACAAAGATACTTGGAAGGGGATTTTCCCCAAATTGTGTTTGGCTTGTTAAACATGATGGTAAGCCTAATTATTGTGTTATACATGTTTAGTGGAGTCTATTGAATTCGGTTATGTCGATTTTCCATGAGTATTGATGTTGGTTTGATTGAGATGCTTGGAGGGTGCCTTGCCCTAATTTTGGTTTAACTTGCAATCTATTGATGGGAGCTTGAATAATATGTTTTATATGCTTAATAGAGTATATTAAACCATGTTGTAAATTTTAATCATGATTTGAAGGTTATGATTGGTATGATGACTTGGATGAAATTATGCACAAGATGGCTAATTTATTCTAAGTTGCATTGTTAATTAGTTTGTTGGGTTTATATGATTTTATTGAACATCGGGTTTATGGTTTTGGCGATAGTTATGAATATAGGGGGATGATGAAGCCTAAGCTTCTATTCCTTGAATTTTCAGAAAACTTAGATTGAACTCAACGGAGTTAACCTTTGGGTTAGTGTGAATCCTAGGAACTATAATCTTAAGTCCTACGGAATTTTGGGTAGAATTCATGGAGGTCGAGCCTCCAAGAAGTTTTGAAGTGTGTGAAGCACACTTGATTATGAGAGCTTATATGATTCTCGGTTGTGATGTTTATGCTAGTTGTGGATGAAATGCATGACTAGTTTGATGGTAGAGTGTTTACCTACTTGTTTTGAGCATATGAGTATATATTACTTGTGCTTGGGTTTTGAGTCCAGCTGGAGTCGGTTTGTTGAGTTTTGGTGGGACGATACATCGTCTTCACGAATTGTGGGATTCGTGATCGCGATGGATCGCCGTGCCGGGTTTGCACACACCCCTCCATCGATGGCCACGGTGGGAAAGTAGTTTATCTTAGTTGTAGTAATACACATGACTTTGATAACTATGGAACTCGAGCGGAGATTGTCTCGGGGACGTCGATATCTACGAGAGGGATATCGAGGGCACATAAAGGTTTTGCACGTGTTTTTGCAGGAGCGACACGCGCGGAAGAATTGGTAATGGTATCATATCCCGTTTATATGAATTGTTTCACAAGTGCTTATGTGAATAATGTGCTTGGTGATTTGGATATGATATGATGGTTGTTTTGGTTTTATAAATGTTATACTTTATAGATAACATGTTGTTTAAGGTTGTTAAGCATGAATGCTTAAACATGAAAATTCATTTGAATGATGCATTAAGCCAAAAGAATGGATCATTGTTGTTAAGTTTATATGCCTTGACATGAATATTATGGGAAGGCTGTGTTATAACAATAACATGAATTACTGTGTTAAGCTAGTAGGCTTTAACATGAATATTATTCGAATGCGGTTTTATGCCAGAAGCATGGATTATTGTCGTTAAGCTTATATGCCTTGACATGTAAATTATTGGAAGGTTATGTTATACCGATAACATGAGTTATGATCGTTGAGCATAAAATGCCTTGATATGGATTTTAGTGAGATGTTATACTATAATGATAACATGTTCTATTAATGTTGAGCATGGATGCCATAACATGATTTATATAAGGTTATTTCATGACGATAGCATGATGTAATTTATGATTGAGTATTATGCCATGATAGGAAGTTACGGTTAGTAACTTACTAAGTCTTTGTGACTTACTTTTATTTGTTGGTTGTTTTCCCTAGATCCGAGCCGAGCGTGCGGATCCAAGTAAATCAAGAAGATTGCGTTGACGAAGTATTATTTCTGGCAAGGTTGCTACTTAGATAGTTTATCTGTTTTTGGTGAGGTCGTTGGGGAAGATGAAGTTATGTAAACTTCATGTTGGGGTAGCAACCTAAATGTGAATTGTGATATTTGTAATTATGTTGTTTAGCCTATTCCTTTGGTAGCCGACGAGTAGTAGTCGTGCTGGGTGTATATTTATGGTTATGATTCCATATGCTTACTTGTTGTTGGTACTTATCATTTCAAGACATGTATTATTGGTAGCCGATGTATTAGTCGCGCTTGGTAAAAATTTGGTGAATTTGTTTAGCATGTTACATTGCTAGTTAAAGTATTATGTTTGTTCTCCCAAGCATGTATTTAGCCGTTGAGTTGTTAGACTAGAGTCTTAGACTTAGTGTAATGTTGTTCCTACCGTAGCTTCGCCGATGACTTGGTTTTTATTGTGTTATATTGAATTGCATACCAGGGAGTTTGTTCTACGTGCCCAATGTTGCGCACGCGAGTCGAATTTTTGGACCGAGAGATTAACTATCTCTTTGGTTGTTTTAGTTTGAGCTTGTTAGCTCTGCGCCACTGTTATATTATATTTTTCTTCCGCGTATGTTTTGAGTTGTCGGTGTATCGCCGTTATGGCCATACCCATTATTTGCTACTTGTTTGTTGTTATTTGCTTGCCGGCGGCACGACCTTGGGATTTCGTCTTGGGATCCGGGTCGGGTCGCCACAATTAAGTTGGCTAATTAGAGAGAAACAACCCCACCCACCTAAACTAATCCCACTTACTTTCTATCATATATAAACCACCAACACTTCATTAAACCTCTCATTTTCGCCTACACTTCACAAAAACGTGGGAGAGCTTGAGAGAGGAGATTTCTAGGGTTCTTGAGTGCCCAATCTTGGAGGCCATAGCTTGGGACCTTCATTTCTCAAGCTACACCATAGTTTTGAAGAAGGGATTGAAGAGAACAACACCCAACACCAAGAATTTCGGGATTGTGACTTGAAGGGGCTGATTTGAGGTAAGTTTCTACCCTATTTATCCTTCTTTTGGGCTCCATTGACCCTAGGGAAACAATCATTTGTGCTATGTGAGGTCAATGGAAGCCATTGTTAGGGTTTGTAGAAGATGCCATGAACCCTAGGTTTTCAAATTTATGATAGAGTTGATTGAACCTATGTGAGACCATGATTTATGTGAAATGCATGTTCTAAATGGTCTATTGAACTTGGTTATGTTGGTTATCCATGAGTATTGAGGTTGATTTGGTAGAGATACTTGGAGGGTGTTTTGCCCAAATTTGGTTTAGCTTGCAAAATTATGGATGTGAGCTTGATTACTATGTTTTATATGCTTAATAGAGTATATTAAAGCATGTTGTATGATTTAATCATGAATTGGGAATTATGATTGGTAAGGTGACTTGAATGAATTTATGCACAAGATGGCCAATTTGTTCTAAGTTGCATTGCAGTAATTTGTGGGGTTTATGTGAGTTTAACGAACATGGGAAGATGGTTATTGATGTTGGTTATGAACATAGAGGATATTGAGACTCATGGCTTCTATGCCCTAAAATTTTAGAAAGGGTAGATTAGACTCAACGGAGTCATTATAAGCTCGATAATATGCTAAGCAAACTTGGGTTGAAATCCTACGACGATTGGATTTCGCTTTGGTTAATGGAGTGAAAACATAACTTCCAAACTTTAAATGGTTGGTGATTGTGATGTGTTTTGTGGATTTTAGTCTTGGGAATTAAGCCCGAATGACTATTGGGAATTGTTTGTAAACTTTAATGAATTATTTCGGTGTGGAGTTATAAAACACATAAAGAATGAAATGTGTTAGTAAGACTCAACGGAGTCGTTATAAGGCCAATAAAATGATAAAAAGCCTTGGGTTGAAACCCTACAATGTTTGGGTTTGTTTGGGTTATGATTATGCACACCGGGTTTTTAGTTTGTGTCCAATGGAGACACTCATGGTATGAAGACTCATTAGAAATATGTTATGAGCATGCTTGTTAGAGCATGGACATTTGAGACCAACGTATGGTCACGTGTATATGTAAGAGAAGATTAAGAAAGAATTCTCTCCTTAAGGATTTTGGTTGCGTGCTTATAAAAACACTAGTGAGAAGTGACTACGGAGTAGTCATGATGTTTTGAGTATGAGGTTGGTGTTATCGATCATGTGTGACGATTAGGACTATGATTGAGTCCGGTGTACTTTAAATAAAAGACTAAAATAATAAGTCTTGAATTATGGATATTTTGAGACTAGCGTAGTAGTCTTTGGGTTGATTTGAGTTGAGGATTATGGAAGACCTCACATTATATAGTATTAAGCTTGTATACTATACTTGACTGGGTTGATGACTTGAGGCATAATGAATACCTCAATAAGTAGTTCTTGAACTAAACTTATAAGTTAGTTGAACACAATGGTTATATGCAAATATATGCATTATTCATGATGTATGGTAGAGCATTATGTCCTACTTGATTTTATGCAATTATATGCATGGTTTATGAGATTTCGTAGAGCATTATGTCCTACGTGGTTATATGCAAATATGTGCATGGATTATGGGATTTTGTGGAGCATTATGCCCTACTTGTTTATATGCAATTATGTGCATGGTTTGTGGGATTGTTGTAGAGCATTATGTCCTACATGGTTTAATGAGTCCGATAATTATGAATTTGGTCTCATTGGTTTATACAAGTAAATATCTACTTGATCATTTGGTTTAAAGTCCAGCTGGCGGGTTTTGGTTGTTGTGTCGGCAATGGGACGATTCATAGTCTTTGGGAACAATCGCTATGAATCGTTGCATTGGGTCCTTTTTCTCCTCACTATTTGGCCAATAGTGGGATGTGGTCTCGAGAGAGAGCCATCTAGCCTACTTCGAGCTCCCATTTCTCATCCGAGATCGGATGAATGCAACGAGTACTCATTAAGGGAAACCGATGAGTTGAGATTATTTGGGGAGGAAACCCCTGGTATGATTGATTGGGAATTGAGCCGGATCATGGTTTGAGATTTGATCTCATGGTAAGTTGGTTGGGTTTTGAACCCGGATTTGATTGTAACGTTCAAAATACGCTATCGTTACACATATTTATTTATGAGCATTTATATGAAAAATAATATGCTACTTGATTTATGTGAGTTTATGTGCTTTAAAAATTAAGTACATGTTTCATGATGGTATACTAGCATGATACCATGATTTTATATGATTGTGCATTTATGCCATGCCATGTCATAATATGCCACATGTTGCATTTAGAAACTTCTTGGGTCATTATGACTCACTCGTGTGATTGTTTTCCCTAGTGTGTGCGTGATCCCGTTAGTACGCCGTGCGGCCGGATAACGACTTCTAAGTGTGGTCTTCCAAGTCAAAAGCTTGGAGTTATTTATTATTATGTTGTTATTTATTTGTGGGGCTCGAATGTAAAGTTATGTATACTTTACTTGGGTAGAATGTAGTAGTATATTATGGTTGTGTATTTGGGAGCCGGTTGTATTGCCGAGCCGTTGTATCCTTAGAAATTACCCTCGTTGTCATTTCGATCATGTGTGGCTCGTTTATTCTAGTTTTGGTATCATTATTGTTCCTACCTCCGACAGTTTTTTTTTAGTCGTGAGTTTTGGTTGGTGGTTTAGCATTAATTATATTGCTATAGTTGAATTGTTCCTCCGGCATGTTATAGCCGTTGAGTGGTGTTTATCAGGTTGGGATTTTGTCTGTTGCCGGCCTTGGTTGCCGATGGTTTGTTGTGCGTGTCTAATGTTGCGTCACGCGCGTCGAATTTTTGGGCTGAGAGATTTACCATCTCTTTGGTTGTTTATATTTAGGAGCTTGTTAGCTCGAGTTCCATTATGGTTTTGCTTCCGCAGGTTTTGGTTATTATTTTCCTGTATCGCCGTTATGGCTTTATATTCCTGTCTTGAGCTTGTTGGCTCATCTTTTGACTCGCACCATTATGCTTAGCGGTGCTTGTCTGCTCTTTAGTTTGTCCCGATGGCACGACCTTGGGATCTCGTATTGAGATCCGGGTCGGGATCGCTGATGGTGTGTGTGAAACCCGAATCCGATGCGGCGATACATTACAATCACGAATCCCATAATTCGTGAAGGCAATGCATCGTCCACCATCATCATCATGAAAACTCAAGTAATGCCACTGGACTTATATGCAATGCACAAGTAGATGTTTACCTGCTAATTCTCAAGTAGATATAATGATCTACTAAACTCATACGATTATGCACATTGTTACAATAATCACAAAACCACAATAGGAGCTCATTTGAGTCTCTAAATCATAAGTGTCAAGCTGTTCACTCTATTCGATTCAAGTCCCAAAAGCTAGTAATCAAGTCAAATGGAATATAATTATCATAGGATCTCACCACGATCCTCGTAAGGTTCAATTGTTCCTTAACTCGACTCCGTTGAGTCTTTACTACAATTCCAACCAAATAGAGTTTGAACACTATATGTGTTCCAAGAATCTTTTCTATGTTCTCGTTTGAGGCATAGCAAGGTTCTCATTCCATTTAGGAATCTTAGTTCAAGTCTCAAGTCAATTATATAAGGGAAGCCCAAGTTGATTATTGTGAAATCAAGCTTAGTTCAATTTTGATTCATAATTCCACTTAATAGTAGAATCCAAGTTCACCACAAATCTTTAACTGTAGAACAGATCAGGCACGAAGGCAAATAAATTCAATATGCTCATAAGTCATATCATAGAAACACATAGAAGAATCAATTCTTGACAAGGTAGGAAATCATGTATTTAGTCATAATATAAAATATACACAGTATTCCATATTCACCTATGAAATTCAACAGAGTCACTACTTAACCATCAGTCAATTAAGTACTATCCAAGACTACTCCGTTAGTCTCGGATCATGAAGCCATTTACTAAACTCTTCCTAGAGTAGTAACTCATTCAATAACACAAAAGTCGATGGTAGTCAAAGACTTAAGCAACACTAGAGCGGTAATAACCCGTAAGGTCAAACCATACCGGTGAGTCTTAGATAACAACATGGTCATCCTAGCGACTTATACAAGTAGACTCCATGTATAGAGTACTAAGAAAGCCCCAATCCAAGTCTTCTCATAGAATAGTCCTCAAATTCATTATTCAACAAGTAGGTGTTTTTACTCGTTAAGGAATCAGTTAGGAATTCGACAAGAGCGAATTCAACCTGTCAAGTAGATATTTCATTCTACAACATGCTCTCAATTGTGCATTTGCTTCACACAATCACATAACCACATAAGAACTCGATTGAGTCTTATAATCACTCATATCAAACATGCCCTTCAATCCATCCCAAAGTCACGTAAGCTAATATATTAGTCCAACGCACTACAAACGTCGTAGGGATTAAATGTGGAGTCGGTATTGTTCAATAACTCCCTAATCTCAACTCCGGTGAGTTTTACTAAAATTCAACCAAATAGAGCATTGATACCATATGCATCACATTGCCCTTTCCTAAGTTCCCCTTTTATTTAGAACTCGATAACTAGGCCGTTCATGATCTTAAACTAGCCTTAAACACAATCCCGAGTTTCAAACCCTAGTTTCGGTCATTTTGTTAAACCTTGAATTGAACCGAATTCTTTCACAAGAGTTATTCCCAAGCTTATTACAAACAACATTCATGCTTTACAAAATGTCAAAATCATAACTTCATAGAGATTTCATAAAATCATACACATATTTTATATGTTGAATTGGAGGTTTTGTCTTCACAAAAGATGTTCATAATCATCAATAGAACAACTATAATGAAGGGGTCATGTTACTTTATTGAACATGAAAATCTTAGGGATTTCTCAACATACCTTAGTCCTAAGATTAATGGATGAATGGGTGATCAAAGCAAGGATTGTTGTAGAGGGGGTTGAGGCCTTCGATTTGGCGGTCTCGGATCGCCGATCGGACCACCGGAACTCCGGGAAATGGTCCTTCAAGTTGGAGTGACCTCCATGGACGAAAATGGAGTTAAGTCTCTGAAGTTCTGGTTGTTGTTGATCAACAATGGCTGTAGAGGCTGAACAAATGCTTATATATTTGCCTAGAAGACCCCAATCCAAGTGATGAGTGTTAAGTGACTTCTCATTGGCCAAGGCATGCTAGCCTTTGATAAGGAATGATCCAAGGGTCTAAAAGGGTCTTAGAAGAGTCAACAATGAGGGCTTCAAGTCACCAAGGTCGGCCAAGGGCAAGGGAACTTGGGTCAACAACCAAAAACCACTCAAAAACTCTCAAATCCTGAATCTGCCTTGATGCGGTCGCATCCTCCATGGATCATGCGATCGCATCAACTGTTCATGGCCAAAATCCAGATTGTTGTTACTGGACAGTTGATCTTGTAAAATCGACCATAAATAGCTCACAACTCCAAATGAGGTTATTTTTTATTTTTTATGAAAGTAGAGTCATTAAACTATATTTTAGAATTTTAAATTACTCACTTTGGACTTATATTCATCAAAATAAAGTTACAACAAACTCAAGTACAGAAGCTGATATCCTGAAAACAGAATTCTGGCACAGCCGTAAGTCAAGACCTAAATGGGGTACTTAGACACCATGGAAAATTATCAAATTTTACAGGGAGTAACCTAACATATGAAGGTAAAACATACTAAATTCTTATAAAATTCTCTTTAGTAGATTGGTACCAGAAATTTCCCGAAGTTCGCCCAAAAACAGGACTGAATCTGTGAAGTGATATGTTTGTCAACGAATCAAACATGAATCAAACCCAACTTAATCTAGGATAAGTTCAACATGTATAAGGCTTGTTTAGACATGGTTATGGCTTGTATACAAGGCCTGGAATTCAACCGAACTTCTCTCGAGACGAAAAGAAGGCAATACAAGTAAAGAAGAACAACCTTAAAACACAACCGAAGCAACGAAGCTTCTAAACTTCCAACCAAGCACACAACAACTAAGATGAACATTATAAACCTTAGATGCAAAGTACTAAGACTCTCATGAGACTTATTAAGGTGCTATCATGTTAAGATAAACACTCGACGCATTAACAACAAAGCATGTAACACGATAAAGTCAAATACACGAAGGTTCGGGGTCTTACAGGCATATATATATAAGAATCATGGTATCATATTAGTATACCGCTTATAAGCATGTACAAGTTGTCAAGTACATATTTACACATGAACCACATAGCACATTGTCTTTCACATAATGCTTATTAATAGTCATGTATAACAAGAAACATGAATCGAGTTTAAACGGTGTCAAAATCTGGGTCCAACCCTCAATTGATCATCTTATGGGTTCAATCCTCAAATGATCACAACTCATCAGTTTTCTTTAATGAGTTCTCGTTACCTTCATCCAACCCTAGGATGAGAAATGGGAGCTCAATATCAAGCTAGATGCCGCTAACACGAGACCACATCCTACTATTGGCCAAATAGTGAGGAGAAGAGGACCCAATGCGGCGATTCATAGCGATTGTTACCAAGGCTATGAATCGTCCCATTGCCAACACAACGACCAAGATGCCAGCTGGACTCAAATCGAAATGCTAAAGTCGATATTTACTTGAATAAACAAATAAAGACCAAGTCCGACACGAGCGGACTCATCAAATCAAGTAGGTCATAATTCTCTACAAAACCCAATAAACAATGCACATAATTGTACACACTTAAAATTTTCAACTAACTTGTAAGTTTAGTCCTAGAACCACATATTGAGGTACTCATAATCCTCAAGTCATCACCCAATCAAGAATAGCATATAAGCTCAATAAATCACAATGTGAGGTCTACTATAGTCCTCTACTCAAGATTAAACCAAAGACTATTATTTTAGTTTAAGAACAACCATAAATCAAGACTTAGTATTTAGTCTTTACTTAAAAGAATGCCGGACTCAACGATAGTCCTAACTGTCGTATATAATCGACATCCTCAAGACCATTCTCATGAATGACAAAAGTACCCCGTAGTCCAAATCCCGCAAGTGTTTTCATGTACACATGGCCAAATTCCCTAGAGAAAATTCATTCAATAATCATTACTAAATGGTACTCGAGACCATAGGTTGGTCTCTAATGCTCCGTGCTCTAACGAGCACGCTCTAAATACATTTCCAAGAGTCGCACATGACTATTCAAATCTCGAGCTTCTAGTAGCTCTCTAATACGGCTTGCTAATTAGGTAAAGCATCACCTAATGTTCACCATCAAAGTCTCTAGCTCATCGGTGTCATAATTGAACACAAATTGAGGTACTCGGGTCCTCACAAACGTAATCAAACGAAACCCAAACATCGTAGGATTTCAACCCAAGTTCATTAACACTTTATTGAACTTATATTGACCCCGTTGAGTCTTAATACTACGTTTCATTCTTTACACATTTCATCAATCTCAACATTAACACCCTCTTCAATTTATAACAATTTCCTCAATAATTCGGGCTTGATTCTCAAGCCCTAAAATCCATAAAAACTCAACATAAATCATAACCCATTTCTTACAACACACAATATCATTCAAATCATCTTATTCATGATATTAACAAGTTCATACTTCCAAAAATCCCCAAAATGGGCATACATAGCATACCAAGTGTTCATTGCCCACAAATAGCACATAGATTGTTTTCCTTAGGGCCAATGAACCAAAATCAAAAGAAAGTAACTTACCTAGCTTGAATGAAAACTATAAAGAATGAAAATCCGATTGGTGAAGCTGTTCTACTCGTCGAGGGCTTCAAGAATCTGAAGTTTGAAGGCAATCCGACGATTGGATCTCCATGGATCGAAGAGAGAAGGGCTAGGGTTTCTTGAGTCTCCCTTGGACTCTCTCTCTCTAATTCACTAATTGGGGAGGATGAAATGAGGGGAAAATGCCTGTAAATGGTTGGGGATTTGTGGTTATAACACTTACAATTAAGAGGGGTAGAATAGACATTGCATTGGTACACTTCGTGATGAGTTAGGGTAAATTGCAACTTAATTTAATCTAATGATGGTCAATAAACCCCACTAAATGCATTAGGACTCAATTTGGATTAATTAGGAAGGTTTAGGAAGGTTTTAGAATAGGTTTGGGTATGATTAGAATAGCCAATTTTCGTCATAAAGCAAAACAGCCTGAAACAAGGATTGGCACCATGCGGCCACATGGCACATAGAGCATGTGAGCTCATGCCTTCCAGCTTTCCTTGGTGGTTCCTGCTGTTGACCTTGCGGGGCCAAGGTCCTTCCCCCTTGCAGTCGCAAGCCTTCTAGAGCAAAAAGGGCTTAGAATTCAATCCCAAATGACCCCAAACACTCAACCAAACCAAACAAGGTTCAAACCCCATTAAAAGTAGGTCTATAACTCCCACAGAACACTCACAAACAACCCTCAAAACAACTCGGAGCGAAACCGGAAAAAGGTGTAACATCGTGCAACCGAAACGACGAATGAACTAGCAATCGAACGAGCAATGAAAGGAGACTTAAAGCAAGTCTAAAGGATAAAGAAGAAGCTTGAATACTTATAGAAAGTTAAATAACAACTAGGAGAATAAGAACTCCAAAGAAGAGACGATTACGCGACTCAACCTCGAACTACGCGATAGAGACGAATGCTATCTCCAAAGCTTCCAAATCATCAATAGACTTAAGGAACACCTCCAACTTGAAGTCTAATACATCTAAACATGTTAATCAATCATCATGTGAAGGTCTAGGACCAAACCGAGGTCACGAACATAATATGCAAGCAAACTCTCTAGACAATCTCACAAACCATTCATATAAACAACAAAGGATGAAATGCGAGCATGGCACGCCAACCGAGCTAACCAAGGAGCGGGGTGTTACATGCTTGACTTGTGTATATTTGGACGGTTCGACTTGAGATTTCGCATTGGAATCCGGGTCGGGTTGCCACAGTGATTACGTAAAAATATAAATATTTTCAAAAATGTTTATTTGTGTTTGTTGTTGTTTTTTGTTGTTGTTGTTTTGTTGTTGTTGTTCTATGCAAGTAATTTCAATAGCTAGTTATAAGAGTGGCACCACGATATATAAAAAGTTATATTATATGATGCAAACGACAATATACACTTATCATTTTTGATTTACTTTATTATAAACTATGAACCGCAATATATTTTTTAAAAAAGGAATCATGGTTCAAAAAATATATGAAATCAAATATATTTCTGAACCACGATTCAAAAAATTTAAAATATGTTCAAAAACCTACCAAGATTAAAGATAAATGCATAAATGAAGCAAAACCTACCAGCACGTCATTCAAGAACCATCATTAAAGAAAATTGTATTATGAGGCAAAACATAGCAGTACGTATTTCTAGAGTCAACATTAAAGAAAAAAAATAACCCTAACTCTTTTTCTTCTTTAAATAGCTTCTGTAATCTCTTTCATCTTTTTTAAGACTAACAACTATGCTTACTTCGTTTGATCATTTCTTCTTCCTTATTTCGTAACTTTAGTTTTGTTGTTTCTTTTCTCTTTCTCTTTAAAGCCAGCTTAGGTTCTAGATGCATCTAATAAGCATCTTGATTTGGAAAAATACGGTCCTAAATCCAACAATCTTAATTTGTGCTTTAGAATCATAACCACCTTGAGCGCTTGATGCGTCCCAATCCTAATTTGGGCATCAGATGCAAATTAAAAAAATTATATTTGAGCTCTATGTTATGTAGCTAGGAGATGCAGGATCCAGATGGAACTAGTCTCTCTGTGAAATCTTCATAATTGGAGTAACACCTCCTTTACAAATATTACCCTATGTTTCCTATTTCTTTTTCTTTAATGCTTTTCGACCCAATCTCTTTCATTGACTATCAAACTCATTCTCACTTATTTACTATCCTCTCACCTACCCCCACTCTCATTCATTCCTCAGCATGATTGAAGAAGCCAAACATCGTACTGTGTGGTGACCTCTTTGTTTATTTACTTTTCTACTTAAAAACCCCAGCATGAAAGAAAAAAACTTTATTTTCTTCAAGGATGTGCCGAGTCAAAGAGAACAATGAGATTGTAGTAGTTTTTTCTCTGTATTGGTTTGTAATTTAGTTTGTTTGTTTGTACTATAGAATCTATTAATTAATATAATTGTGAACTACGGTGCAACTGTTTTTTATGAGTTTTGTAGCGACCGAGCAGTCGCTCGTGTTGCCCACTTTTGCGAGCACGCATCATCAGCCCACCACAAGCCAACCCAAAAGTCCATGGATGATGTTGGTTGGCTTGTGGTGGGCCTGATGACCCAAGATGCTGCATGCTCAGTGGGCCAGTGTGTGTGCTACACGTAGCGGACTGAGCTCTCGGGCTCGGGTCGTTATAAATGGTATCAGAGCAGGTCCCGGTCGGAAATATGAGAATAAAGTGTTGTACGGGCCAAAGTGCTATACTGCAGAAGGTGGGAGCCACCTCTTGATCCCCGTACGAGCCACCTCTTGATTCCTGTATCGGCCGGGGTATGATTCGAACTTGACGAGGACGTCAAGGATTTGAGTAGGGGAGTTTTTAATACCCCAATCCCACATCGGGTAGATGTGGGACTTGTGTTTGATTTATAAGGTAGCCATGCGCTACTACTGGGCACCAACATCATCCATGAACTTTTGGGTTGGCTTGTGGTGGGCCTGATGACCCAAGGTGCTGCGTGCTCAGTGGACAGTGGGCCAGTGTATCGGCTACACGTAGCGGACTGAGCTCTCGGGCTCGGGTCGTTACAGTTTTTTATTTCCTTTGTTATAAACTTTGAAGTGCAATATGTCTTTGTTTAATGCTTTTTCTTGACTTACTTGCTGGTAGGTTTTGCTCCATTTATGCACTTTTCTTCACATATATCTTTGAATCGTGGTGCAACTATTTTTGAATTTTATTAAAAGGGAATCGTGTTGCAAAAAAAATGGAACATTAATAAGAAATTTTGCACCGCAATATATATTACAAAAAAACGAATCCTGATATATTTAGTAAAATACTAATAATCCATTACAAGCAATACATATGCCTGCTTTTATTTCCAATTCCAACCGTTGATTCTCTGGTAAACTAAAATCAAACTCAAATGTGTTGGAAGATAAAAGACAGTTCCTTCATCAAGATCATAATAGATGAAGGAAGAATGAGATGTAACTTTTGTTATGTAAGTCCTTCACGAATTTTTAAATTATGATGCATAAATTAAGATTGCTACCAGACATATTTTTCATATATCTAGGACAATATTTATACAGATCAAGATCCATATTAGCCTAAAATATAAACAAATCTGTATTTCAGGAGAAAGTTAAGGAAGAACAAATAAATGAAAGAAAGATAGTTATGATTAAAGGAGGAAGAAATGACAGTAGATATTTAAGGACAAAGAAAGTGAGAGTTGTTTTAGGAAGAAGAAAAATAAAAGGATCACAAAACGTCCACCTCTACACTCTATAGACATGCTGCTACGTTTTAAAATTATTAACCACAAAAATGAAATACAAATCGTTGTATAGAAAAAAAAATACAGTATAAAGTACAACATAAAGTGCAAATATATCGTGGTGCAACAATTATTTGGTGAACAAAAAAAGGGGAACCGCGGTGCAAGAAACAAAAACTCTCTTTATTTCCAATTCTAACCGAATATATAGAATAAACTATCTCAAATAACAAAATGTCAATACATATCTATTAGAAACCCATCATCTTCTTCATATCAGTATGCTTATGGGCTGTGGGTTTCACATATGTTTTGAAAATCAACAACTCCCTTCAAACCATCATCTTCTTTAAATTTGTATGCATAGGGGTGTTGGTTTCAAAATATCAACTGTTCCCATCATACGATTTATTGTCAATTCCAACCGTTGTTGATAAATGGTGAGAATTGGAAATAAATGGTTATAATTAGCAATACATCGTAGGGAGGGCGTCGAATGGGTTGGAAGTCAAAAGACAATCCAACCTTCTTTAAGTTCATTAATTCTGATGCACAAATTAAGATTGTGATGAACCATAAATTTGTTGTATTTTAGACCATTTTTTAAACATTAGTGCTAAATATAATGTCAAAACTTTGGATCTAAAAACATAGTTTTCAAATGAAATAAGAAAGAATGAATAATGGTTATGAATAAAGAAGGAAAAACTGACGGTAGATATTTAAGGACGAAAAAATGAAGAAGAAGGGTTGTTTGTCTTTAATTATGAATCATGATATACATGCTTGATAGTTGGTTTTCTTTAATTTGTCTTTAATGCTGGCTTTTGATATTCTAAATTAAAAAAAAAAGCTCTTGTATGATTTGAAGAAGGAACCTTTTTGGCACCGCGATATATCTACGATTATTGTTTTGGTCTTGATATATGTGCTTGTTAGTTGGCTTTCTTTAATTTTTTTCAAAATCAATTTTGTTTTAAACACTGGCTCTTGATATTTTAATTTTTTTAAACATATGTACCGAGGTATAGAAATATGTTCAACGCAATATATATATTAAAAATGGAATCGCGGTGCAAAAGCATTATTTTGTATTTACAACAAATGAAAGGAAATAAGGAAGTAAGAAAAATGGTTATGAATAAAAAAAAGAAGAAATGGCAGTAGATATTTAAAGATGATAAAAGGAAGAAGAAGAGATGTTTGTCATTGATTTCTTTCTGTTGATATTAAGAATCGCGGTTCACAAAGTAACTATTAAAAAAATAAATCGCTAGTTAAAAAATTTGTTGGATTATTTGAAAAAAGAACTTTTTTGCACCGCGGTATTTCCATAAAGGAAATCGTTGTGCAAAAACTTAGTTTTTGGATTTACAATAAATGAAAGGAAATAAGGAAAAAAGAAAAAATGATTATGAATAAAAAAATAACACTAGATATTTAAAGACGAGAAAAATAAGAAGAAGAGTTGTTTGTTACTAATTTCTTGCTATTTGCATTCTTCATCGCGGTTCACAAAGTAAGTGTTAAAAAATAAATCTCGGTTCAAAAAAATGTTGGATTATTTGAAAAATGAACATTGTTTGCATCGCGATATGTACAAAAAAAGTAATCGCGATGCAAAATTATGTGGGCTTAATTGATGAAGAATTTTTTTTGTACCATGATAGATAAATTTGACGTAGCACGCCTCTTGCTTGTTAAGGGTATCACAGTCTTTTTACGACCAAAAGTGATTTTTTTGAATTTTTTAAAAAAATTATTTTACTTTATCAATTAAAAACTCGAAAAAATAGACTGACCGAATGTTACTCTATATTTTTCAAACGCAAACCACCTCTTTTTTATGACGAGGCTGACCCGTTTTGATAACTCCACCAAGTACCGACCGTACTTTTGCCTAAAACCCAACGGTTATAGAAAGAGGTAAAGAAAAAGCAAAAGCATTAAATAAGTAAAAACACTATAGCCCCTCTGTCTTTCTTTCTCTCTCTAAGCAAACGTATCCGTAAGTGATTTCTAAGAGTGTAAATCGGAACTATCGAACTACGGAATCGAATCGAACCAAATTAATCAGTCTGTTTGGTTCAGTTTTGATTGAATACGGTTCGATTTCGATTTCAAAAATTGAAAAATCATGCGGTTTGATTCAGTTCACAGTTTTTGGTTTCAAACCAAACCAAATCAAACTGAACCAAACCAACCTATATATTTTTATTTATATATTATATAATATATATTATATTACATTTATTAATTATTTTGAACTTTTGATTTATTCATAATATATATATATATAGACGTATACTAAACCAAATAAAATATTTATTATTAGAGAACTATTATTTTTTCTATTATTTGTGTTTATTTTAGAATTTGCATTATTTTATTTATGATAATTTGTTATTAGTAGGTTATTTCCTAATTTTGATATTAATTCCAAATTAAAATCTTATTTTTATTGTTATTTTTAATGTTGGTTAATTTCATTAAAATAATTCATATAAACCACAAAATCGAACCAAACCAAACCGAATGGCTCAGTTCGGTTCTAAGTCTTACTCGGTTCGATTCGGTTTGAGATTTTTGGAAACACTGGCAGGCGGTTCAGTTTGTAGTTTTGGCATAAACCAAACCAAACCGAACCACTTACAACCCCTAGTGATTTCATGAGTTCGCCACGTTGAGGAACCTAAAGATCTAGGGACTAAACTGACAATAATCCGAAATTAGGACTTAATCAGAAAAAATGGTGTAACACACACTCACACGCACACAATTCAAATGGAAAACCCAACTCGGATGCGGACGCAACAACGTGATACACACACACACTCACCAAACGAAACGCTCATTTCCGTCTCCTTCATTGATTCCTCACAGACACACACTTACTCACTCACACTCTCAGAAACGTTTTTTATGCATCTCTCTTCTTTCTCTCTCAATCCCATTACCAGGAAGAAAAAATATAAACACTTTCCCGGAAATTGGATTGTAGCGTCATTCGAAAAGGAGTTCAGTTTAAGAAAAATAAGCTTATAATTCAGCAGGGTTTTTCTTCTCTTTTTTTTGTTTGATTTCGAGAACATTGTAGGGTTTGCATGATGGATATTAATAATGAGAATAGCCAACTTGAACCAGTTCAAAATGATCAGTCGGATGATCTTTATTTGGATGACTGGTTCAATGAGCTCGGAGCTGATGATATCCAGGATAACAATAATCCAACTGGGTAATATTCCTAAATTTCATATGCTGACAACATTCTTTTTTTTTTCTTTCTAATTCTCGTTTTCTATGTGTGTTTGTGTGTCTGGTGCATGCATTCATGTGGCGTGATGATATATAATTCTATTCTTTTTTCTTTTTGGGTATCTGCTGCCAAAGTGTTTTTTTTTTTTTATATAGTATCTAAATTGTTTCGTGAATTTTCTGTAGATAATTGTGATGCCCTAGTTGTAATTATAAATAAATTTTTATTTTTGATATTTGTCCTCCTAATTGTTCATTGCCAGTTTTGCGTTCTAGTGGTATATCTTAATTTGCAATTTCCAGGCGAATTTCCCCTTTCTGCCAAAGGGTTTTATCTAAATGTGAAGAACTCTAAGAAAATATGTGTGTGTGTGTGGTGCAGGAATGCATGTGGGGTGATGATATATAATTCTATTCATTTTTGAGTATCTGCTGTCAAAGTGTTTTTTTTATATATATAGTATCTAATTTGTTTCGTGAATTTTCCGTCAATAATTGTGATGCCCTAGTTATAATTATAGATCTATTTTGATTTTTGATTTTTGTTCATGTAATGGCTTAAACTGCTAAGTTGCCAGTTATGGATTATAGGGGTATTTCTTAATCAGCAATTTCTAAACGAAATTTCCCTTTTGTGCCTGAGGGTTTTATGAAAATGTGAAGCACTCTAATAATATAAGAATATATAGATATGTGTGTGTGTGTGTGTAATAATTTGTTTAGTGAGTTCTCTGTCGATTTTTGTGATGCCCTACTAGTAATTATAGATCCATTCTTATTGTTAATTTTCTATCGAATAATCGTTTGAACTGTTAAGTTGCCTGTTTTCTTAGTGAGGGATTCTAGGGGTATTTCTTAATTTGCATTTCGAGGTGAAATTTTCCTTCTGGGTATATATATTTATATATATATGCTTATATACTCTAATTATTTATAACTGGCGGTGAAGAATGTGTAACTGGTGTTAAAAGTCACGATAAATGAGGATGGTAAAGTTCAGCAGACTTTCAAGTTTACAGGAGGCTTGCATACTGAAGTTTCGATTATTGAAAGAGTTACTTCATTTGGGTTTATCCATTTTCCCTTTTATGGCTTTTTATTTGCGATATTGAAGTTTTGGATTTTTGGGTGAACGCAGAAATTTGTGGTTCGTTAACTTGTTAATTTGGTGCGATATATTCCTCCATTGCCTTGTGCTAAAGGTTCCTTAAAAATACATGTTCCACTTCTAAGCTATTACTCATCTCAATGTCATATGTTATCAATGTGTTTGCAATATCGGAAGTTTTGCAATTGCTTGTAATCCTAAGTTTGGTTTTAAACCTCCTTCATCAAAAATGAAACTTTTCGTTTCGCCTTACTTCATTGTGTTAGGTGATGTGAAGCTAGTGGAATGGATCTTTATCTTGTCAGAAGATTATGTTAAAATCTACATCGCTAAATTAATCTGATTTGTATCACCTTTATCATTTAAGTGTGAGGGTGGTTAACCACAAAAAGAGTACTTTAAGAAGCGGGTTAATGCTACCCAAAAAGAAAAAAATACGATTTAAATAATTTTCTATATGTAAGGGAGGGGTATGGTCATGGAAATATGCGTTGCACGTCACCATGAAACTCGCTAGTCAAAGGGATTTATGTAGAAGAAGATGCATAGCTATCTTGTATTGAATCATACAAACGAGCCAGAGCACTTGTTTTTTACTGCTGCTAGTTTTCTGTTTTTGGAAAAGATAAGAAACGTGCTTCTGCTTTGTGTCCTTCACATCTGTGACACAAAATATATACAGCCGGTAGGCTTAGTTGTTAGATGGAAATAAACAGAAGAGGAAATCAATAACCTCTCTTTCCTTAATTTTTCTGTTTGTGAAAAAAATACATCTGGTTGGTTAATTAGAGATCTAAAGGTTTTTCCATTTCAGTAACTAATTTGTGAGTTTTGTATGTTTTACATATTACATTTCCTTATTTAGCAGACTGATAATTTGTCGTTACGTGGTTCCAGCATTTTCTTTGTGTTTCTGTTGGCGTTCTTTAAAAGTTCATGCCTTGACAAAAAGGTTCCGAACATGACGTATCGGTTGTTAGAAACCGTAACGCCCAAGTATCCCCGCAGCAAGCTTTTGTCTCGCTCTTAACAAATATGATTTGATTAGTGCTTAAACATAAAATATTTTCTTCAGTTTGATTCATAGGGTGAGTGTCGCTAATGGGCTGATGATCTTTGCGTAAGACCGGATATAATAGGGAAAACGGATTCATGCAGTATCCCAAATTATTGGGACAAAATTCCATTTCAGCAAATGTTGAAGCATAAATCATGTCTTATATTTGGATGTTTTCATAATTTTCTTGATTGGATAATCTTGAATTACTTCTTTCTTTCGTGTTGCTGAGTTTCTTTTGTTTCCACTTTCTAAGTTGGACCTGTGAAGTTATTTCTAGATAATTTCTAGCTTTTTCTACCAAAACTAAAAAGTGTCCAAGTTTCCAAATCAAATTGAGTCAATATGCTTAACCCTGAAAACTATCCAATATATAGATCACTTATAAAACTGTATGCATGAACAGCATGGAAGGAATCCAGGCGTATTCATCTTCTCCGAGTAATCCAAGTCAAAGGAACAATGTGGCAAACATGGAAGATGGGTTCTGTCAAGGCTCTGCTAAAAAGGTATGGTTACGAGTTTCTATCTGCTCTACACATTATCCTGATCTCTTACCATTTTGGTTACTGACAAGTCACTTCACCTGTGTTTTCTCTTTGATCGATGGGAAAGGCCGCTGGTGGAGGAGGGGGGGGGGACATAAGAGCGTGAGAGTTAATTTCTTTACTGTGATTCTGTCATTTCCTATTGTTTCTAATTCTACGTCTTACATGTGCAGGAACATTTTCAGCAAGAATCTGTGAGTGGGATATGCCAGCAGATGATGCCAGTGGACAGCATGTATCGTGATAGTAGTGCAGTCACGTCATCTGATTCAGGTATCAAGATAAACGTGGTTTACACCATGTATTAGGTTTTTTTTCTGTCTTGGTATCTTGTTGATTGAGAATGCATTATTCCATCAATATACAATGCTGTGCCTTTCTTCGTTGTTTGTAGCATTTGCTGGATGTTGTACCCTTGTCTTTCTTAATTCTGATGTGATTTCAAATGTTTTTTGAATCTGCTAGCCAGTGACTACAATATATAGAGAAAAAGAGCAGAGTGTTGTGTTTGCTTTAGATAATGGTGTTACTTGATTGCAAATATTTCTTAAGGTGGTCAATGTCGTTAAAAAACATATCTTTCCTTTCCAAATCTCAATTTTCCAACTTAAAACAAATATGTCAACTGTCTTCATCCATGTTTGATGGAAGTTATATCTGGTTCTCATTGTTCACATGCGAGAATATGTGTTATATAGAATCTTATTGAGTATGGTATTTTATATAGTTCGTATTAATGTATTAATTTTAATCTTTTGTTACAGGTCTGACTAGGCAAAACATGACGGAAGCTTTTGATCAAAGCTCGTGGAATGTGTCTGTTCATCCAAGCGAGTTTGATAATAATCCAGGTGGACAAGCTATGCACCCAAGCACAATCCTGAACAAGAAAAAGGAGTTCCCCCATACTCAGCATCCACCTGCTTCCCAGGGGCACCAGCGCCACCAGTTGAGAAAGCAGATCTTGAAGCAGACCCTGCAGCCACAACATCAGCCATCTATACCACATGCAAACGCCCAATATGCACCTGAAAAGTTGCAAAATCACATCGTCTCTGATGAGCTTCAGCCTTCTCAACTCTTACTGTTCACATTGCAGAATCAACGACAAATGGGACAGTTACACCATCAGCAGCCATTCGGGCTAGAAAGCAAGTTTCAGGGATTACAGCCACAGCCGCAAGTATTACAACCACAATCAGATGTGCTCGGGCGAAAGACACATCATTATCCGTTCCAACTTTTTCAACAGCTTGGGAGTACAGCACCACAACAGAATTTTCAGAAAACCTCAAATCCAGTGCAATTAAACTTTCCACCGACTGGGATTACAAATAATCCAATTAACACTATACCCGATGGTACGCAGCACACATCTCCAAATTCGGCTGTGTTTCATCGTCGTCAGAGCACTTATATTGGTGAACAGCAGAAGCCACTAGAGCAGTCACAAGGAGCATATCCTGAAAGCTCATTGGGTCATTCAGGTATATATGCTTGACTGGAATCCTATACCAAATGGATAGCTCAAATTAAGTATACTGCATTTTGGAAATATGGCAAAGAAAATTTGTACTCTTCTGACGCCTGGACTTCATTAATGTTATAGTACGATCTATGTCCACATTGTCACAAACACGTAGATCTGGTAATGTGTTGTTCTAGCTTAACCAACGTCTCAGGTTCGAGTCCTCTAGGAAGGCAGCTGTGTTATACTTGTTGGGAGAGCTTTTACAGCCACTTTGTAGTCCTACCCGGCTTAGGGGATTAGTCTTGGCCTTTCACACGCCTGGTGACACCTTTGGGATACCAAAAAAAATAATTTTCACATGTACAAAAACAACTATATATACACTAAATCATACGACACTTGTCTTCTTCTTTACATCATTCTTCGAGACGTACATATGCATTGCTTAATGGTAAATTGCATGAGTGATAGGGTTAATAATGCTTCACTCTGGTGAGCGTTGCTTGAAATTGCACGGTAGTCCAGCTTACTTATCTTCTCATAGAGCACTAGGCATAGGTTGCATGGACACGCCTTGAACCCGGAAGTATCTGTGACACGGATATGACCGGATACACTAGGTTGAAATAGTGTCCGTGGAACCTGACAGAGGGCAAGATCTACTAGGTCATTGTTGATAAAGATAAGTGCTGAATTATATGTGCGAACTATAAGATGTATAAGGGGTTGCACATGGCTAGGGGAAATCGTAGTCATGTTCATGCAGCCATGGCAATCGTTGCATAAATGTGAAATTAGTTATGAATTACTCCTTCCGTACCAAATAAGTGTTACCTATTCTTTTTTGGGACGTCCCAAAATAAGTGTTCTCTTTCCTTTTGTGGAATTTTTTTTCAACCCAATTGTCTTTTCTGCCCTTCTTGTTTATGAGATAGAAAAATTAGTGGACTCTATTGATTGACACTAATGATAAATTGATGGCATTAAAGGAAAATAAGATAATGTTATGCACTTTCTTAAAACTCGTGTATATTTTAATAGGGGACAATGAGTTTGGGACGTAAAAGGAGTACTTGCTTTTTCTTCGTTGGTTTCCTTGCCTCGGTATTATACAACTTCTAATTTGAAGAGCCTTCCGAGAAACTCCTGCATTGAGTTCTGCTTGATTCATGCTATATTTTGGTCAAGCTAATTCAGGGTTATTATTTGATATTCTTAGGAACATCAGTTGACTGCACCGTTCGTAGTGAACATGCCGCTTTGTCCGATTGGTATGATCAAGCTTACCAGCAGGTAACCTGATTGCACTGATTTCATGCCATAGTTCAAAGAATTAATGTTAGGCATGTGCATCAGGGTATCTATCTATGTGTTCCTATTCTGATTGGGTTATGCTGCCGCTATTTTTATGAGTTCCTAATCTAAATTAATGTTAGTTTTTGTGTTTCAACAAAATTATGGAAGTTTACTTTAAATCATTTTAGCAGAACATATAAATAAATAATACCTTTGGCTTTTCAATTAAATTGCTAATGCACATTGGAACATGGTACTTGGCAAAGATGAATTTGAAAACTTCATTTGGAAATAGACACTCGTTTTGGGAGAAACATTTTTCAAAATGGGACACACATTTTCGGAAGGAGGGAGTGTTAATTTTTGATTCTTGGATGTTTAAGCTTTTTCTGATACTTCAGAACCTTTCTTGTATTATGCAGATTCAATCCATAAGAGACACATACTTAACGGATCTTATGAGGTTATACACGAAAGCCCATGAGTTGAGCCTTCAGGTGCTTTACCTTGTTCATCTCCTTACTTTAATCACCAACTTTTTTAGTAAACCTCTCCCAATCGTAAACACTCCATATTTAATTCCTTACAAAGCCTCTATTTTGCTTCCAGTCACTGAATGCAGAATCTGCCGCAAAATTTGAGAAGATGAAAGCGTTCATAAATAAAATACTTGTATTCTTGAAGATTTCAAGAGCTGAATTGATTTCCTATTCCAAGGAGAGAGTGATGAACTACATCAAGTACATCACTAACTACATTAGGTCCGTTAGAAGCAAGAGTGCTGCGTCCATGCAGAATCATGAGCAAGTCCGACCACATGAAAATATTTCTGACGCACCTCAATTGCAGCCAGAGGGAAACTTGAAGCTGCAGTTTAATCAGCTGCTTGGTTCCCCTCAAATGGCTCCAAACAAAGAAATGGACATGAAAAATTCAATGCCAAATCTCTCTTTTCCAGGTCCTGAAAAAGGAAATGGTCCCAATCTGTTGCAGTATGGTTCTGCAAGATGGCCTATGCAGACAAACTTAATAACTTCAAAATACTCTTCTCAAAATCGAACAGATCAAAGAACTCTCAGTCCATTACAGATTGATTTGTTTAAATCTACAAACCAGAATGTGGTAAGCATGCAGCAACAGACAAACTCCTCTTCAAGGAACCAAGTCGATATTTCGGGTGCACCAACGACTTCCATTTTCCCCGTCCATCATATGACGAGAAATCGGAACAGGGAGATTGAAAAATTGAAACAAAAGGTTCTTCATCCATCGATTGATCAAAGTAAGAAGCATATATCTATGCATAGGATGAATGAGCATAACGGCACACTTGTGGGACAGGTAACGTCTTCAAATTCCAGATTGCTTCAACAGTTTTACTCAGCTCGTCAAGATGCAGAAAATTCCGCTCATTTTCTCCTTCCATCAACCCAAAGTAGTCATGTTCAAGCAACTTCTCCGCAGACCTCTCATCATTCAATTTCGTCACCGTACATGGACAAAAGCAATAGTTTGTCACCACTTTCCATAGGTGGAAAATCCCTACAGCCTTGTATACTTTCGTCCCCTTCAACTCCATCTTCCATATCACCCTGTATACTTCCTTCCCCTTCAGCGCCATCTTCCATATCTATAGAACCTGAGAAGCACTCTTCTGCAGTTTCCCCTCTATCAGTAACTGAAAATACAGTACACCAGATAACAATGCAGAACCAAGTACTTGACACTATTGGACCTGGAGCATCAACAACCTTCTTGCTCACAGAATCCAGTAGTCCAAAAGACAGCCAGCAATCACATGCCATGGGACGCTTAATTGACGTGGTTAGTGTATCATGATCTTATTCAGATTCCACTATTTACTTTCATAAGCCCTCGTAACTTCTCCTTTCAATTTTTATGACTAATGAAGTCAATGTTTTACTTGATGCTATACATATTGTTTTCACATGGCTTTGAATCGACACAGTTTGTGATAAGAACTTCCAATAACTCATGCTCACCATATTGAAAATATGAGAAAATAGACATGTCTATTTATTTGGTTTTCAACGAACGTCCGACCTAATGATGATAGAAGTGTCAGCAGATATATTTTTCAGAATAGAGATGGTTGTCCTGCGAACCATCATGATTTTTCTTGTATATTCTTTGGCTTACAGTCAATATTTGATTTATACCTTCTTATTTCAGGTAAAATCAATATCATCGAAATCATTAGAAGCCTCTTTGTTAGAAATTGGCTCCGTCATGAATGTCATTGATTGCATAGCAGAAACACCTAAGGGTCCTATTGGCCAAGACTTAGTAGCTGATGTACGGTCCCATTTACAAGATGAAACTGAGTTCATGCTGCATTATGGAACGGATTCAACAGAAAGTATGAGCCGCCAAATGATTAGTGCCTTGTCTTTTGACGCTTCACCTTCAGCTCTCAGTGAAAGAGACACCGACAAGATTGATGGGTTAACTGACCAGACATCTAACACGATGTCAATTTCACTATCTATGAACAAGCAGAGCCCAAGGAATGAGGTATGCTCTTAGTTATATCATTATAATTTTACGATTCCGCATTTACTTTTACTAAAGTATTATGAAAGTAACCACGTTTTTATTTGATAAGCTTGAATTGAAACTGATATGTAGTTGTATCACTTTTTTGATGATTGATCTACTCAATTTTGCTTGATGCTTGAAGTTTCAACATTGATAATTGTAAGAAGTACATGCTTATTACACTTTTTTTTTCGAAATTTCTTGTTTGTTTGATAAATTTTCCCTATTTTCCCTTTATTGATTATTTAACTCAGCTGCATACAGATGAGATTGCTTTCAGAGCATATACATTTAATATCATGTGAATCCGACATGCCATCATCATAACATTCTCATGATTAAATTTACTTTGCGAGTTGCGATTATTTTTATTAAAGGATGTGAACGAACTAGAAATGATTAAACTAAAATTGTCTACAGACATAAATAATTTTATTTCCTTAATGTGGTATTTTAAGCTCCTCTCGTACCTCTTCCAGTGTCAACTTGACAATGTCCCATCCCAGTCTCACAACCTGTTCAAACTATTCTAGTGGTTTCTTCCAGCCCACCAATGGACACAACATCTGTCTCCCTACCGCAAACCATATGTGACCATAATGTTCCAGAGACCATGCTCATACCTCCCTCCCCTAACCATCATAAATCAAGGACATTCATTTGTTTATCATACTCCCATGTCAGTCATCTTTGATTGGTCTGATATTAATCTAGCAGGATCCACTTGCGCAATGCGCAACTTTGAACTTTTCATGAACACAAAATCATCCATCAAGACTTTGGAAGCATCATCTAGACAGTCTGGGCAATCGCAAACATCGTACCAACAATGTGCAATTGGTTTGATCATATTAATTTCCGTTGGGAAAACATTACACGAAGCATTTGCTTGATGTGGAGATGAAAACTTTACTTTGATGAGACCATTTTCGTGACGCACGAACTTTGGAGCTGCGGTGCTTTGTACAGGAGCATGTGGGGCTTGCTGAGTCTGTTCATAACTTGTTACCCATTGCTCAGGGAGGAGCTTGAGTAAGTCTGCTCGCGATAGTTGTCTTGGGACATAGGTGCATGTTGGTGTTCCACTAGAATCAAGATGTGGGGGGGGGGGAGGTTAAGGCAGATTTATATAAGACCTGTAAGAAAAGTAAACTTTTAAACTTAACAATATGAGAAGATGGAAGAGATGATTGAATACTTAGAAACTTAAGAAATTATATTTCTTTTCTTTTTTTCTTTGATTACAAATGGAGTCTGAAGGCCCTTTATATAGGACTCTTGAGTGCTTAATAATTATACAATGACGTAATCAATGACTCTAGAAAGCAATAATTATACAATGATGTAAGCAATGATGTCTAGCAAACAATAATTATACAATGGCGTAAGTAATGACGTCTACCAACGGAAATCTGGATGAGATGGGTCATCTTCGTATTGATCAGGGCAAGATCCGTCACTGTTATCATCAAAACTCGTGTTCTCATTATCCACGGATTCAGAGGTTTCAAAAGTTGGGATAATGTGAGACATACCCAATTGGTCGAGCACGTCAATCTACTTGGATGAAACAATGTGGTCATCTGTCCAGGCTTGCACTCCTAACATGATCTGAGAGGGGGTGGTTTGGGGATTGATCATGATGGCTCGAGCTAAAGCATTTTTTGTGTTCATGAAAATTTCAAAGTTGCGCATTGCACAAGTGGATCCTGCTAGATTAATATCAGACCAATCAAAGATAAATGCCATGGGAGCATGATAGACATATGAATGTCCTTGATTTATGATGGTTGGGGGAGGGAGGTACGGTCTCGAGAATATTATGCTCACATATGGTTTGCGGTAGGGAGACAGCTGTTGTGTCCATTGGTGAGCTGGAAGAAACCACTGGAATAGTTTGAACAGGTTGTGGGACTGGGGTGGGACATTGTCAAGTTGACACTGGAAGAGGTATGAGAAGAGTTTAATAGAATTAAACGAGATTCCTATGGTAGATGTTTCAAACAAATAGCAAAACAAACAAAGTGGTTCTTTAGGGAATCGAAGCAGGTCATGGATATGGAAGTTTTTAAGGAAAGGATAATCTGGATGGATCATGAGTCCTTTCATGAAGAGACCATGGCAGTGGAGAAAGATGATAAGGAAATTTTGGTAATTTGGAGTGGCCCTCTCTTGAGTGTTATGTCTGCAATAGCTTCTGTTATTTCATCAGGGAGGGAAAGGAAAAGACAGGGATTAGTTCTGGTGTTTCAGGTTTGGAGGAGGAAGAAGGGGCTCCATTGATGGGGAACACCATTGGGATGATTTTGAAGCTATGTTCAAGGTTGGTTTCTTTGAAAATTCTACATACTTTTTTCTACTCTTTTGGCCTTGAGAGAAAGTCTGCAAGGACATTTGATGTTTTTTGATATGTTTGACAATGAATTTCCACTGAGAGAACCAATTTGACCATCTTAAAAGCTGTGTCTGAGGAAGTATCTTTCACTTGAATTGGAGCATGCGGGGGAAAGAGGACATGTCTATCTCAACTTAAAAATCGTGCCCGATTAGATGGAATTGAAAATTTTCTATTCCCCTTTTGACTGCATGAATTTCTTTCAACATGGAATGGTAGTGTTGTTCTAATTGGTTAAATGTACGTCTTTTGTATCCACATATTGTTCTATGATTATCTTCACTTTGGACAAGAAGGACCGCTGCCCAATATTCGTCACTTGCGTCTGTCTAAAGGATCTTTTTTTCTGACGAAGTAAGAATCTTTAAAGGTGGCATTGTGCTTGCCAGCTGTTTGATTGACTTGACATCTTCAGTTTGTCTTGTAGTCCAAGGAGGAGGATCCTTTTTCAGCATGGGGAACAACCATACTGTATGGGTAGATAGCTTTGGTAAGAAATATGCCATATAGTTGACTAGTCCAAGAAATTGTTGGATTTCTTTCTGTGAAGATAGAATATCTGGGAACCTGTGCAGTTCTCGAGCAATGTGGGGCTGGGGCTGATATTTACAGAGTTAGATATCTTCATCCCTAGAAAATCAATGGATGAAACGCTAACTTTCATTTTCTTTTCCGAGAGCATGATACCATACTGAGTTACCAGGGAATGGAACTAGGAGAGTAAGGCTACATGGGATTCTTCATCAGGGGAAAATATGAGTATGTTATCGATGTAAACCAGTGTATTGGAAAGAATTGGTTCAAAAATGGTTACCATTGCCTTTTGAAAGGTGGATGGAGCATTTTTTAAGCCGAATGGCATGACATTCCACTGGTAATGATGGTCAGGGATGCAGAATGCAATCTTTGGCCTATCTTTAGGTATAATACCCAGTTGCAAAAAATCTGACTTGAGATCAAACTTTGAGAGGACTTTTGCATCGGATAAGGATTGGAACAAGGATTTTTTATGTGATAAGGGAAACTTATTATCTGCCAAGAAGTGATTGAGTGGCTGGTAATTGATGACCAATCTTAGCTTTCCTTGAACTTGTTCACTTCTTTTGTTGACATAGAATGTCTCACATTCCCATGGAGAGGATGTAGGTTCAATAATTTTTTGGTCAACAAGCTGGGTGCATTCTGTGAGAGCAAGTTGGTAATGGTTGGGATTCATTCCTAGATGGCCTGCTTTGGTGGGATTGGCATCTTCATTCTGTTTGAAGGGTTAGGAGACATAGAACGCAAAATTCAGCCATAGAGGAAAGGGATGTTTTGCCAAGAACTCTGTATGGGATGAAGCACAAGAATCTTGGATGATCCGATGCTTGAGGGTATCTATGGATGGAGCAGATGTCATGTAAAGCCGTGAGACTGGGCTCCATGGATAGAATAAGTTTTCGTAACAGAAACCATCCTGCGTCAATCGTAAGTTGGGTAACTTATGAAGGATATCGAACCCAATGAGGAGGTCTTTTCCATGTGAGCTTGAGCCTAGCAGTCTATGCTTAATGATAGGGGTGAGCTTGGTCCGATTTGGTCCACTTTTTTGGAAAAATGTGAAAACTGGGACAAGACCAATAGTCCGGTTCTTAAAAAATTTAGAACCAGGACCAACCCAATATATTTGAGAACCAATGCATTGGTCTGATCCAGAACCAATCAAAGACGTACGAGAACCAGGACTAGACCAATATGATGGTTATTTATTTTTTACTTGAACGCATAATAAACAACATATTTGTAGCAACTGGAACATGACATTGAAGCTTTCCTTGAAGATGCCATAAAATTCAGAATAACTGCTTTAATAAAGCAAAGTTTGTGTTATCCAGTCAAAGTCACATTCTATAATATTCACAATAAGATTGTTGGCTTTGTAGCCTAACATGAAAATACATCCTAATTCTGTTTCTTTATATATTAACATCAATAATCATCCATATCACATCAACAAAAATCCCCTGGTAAGCTTCCCTATTATGCCTCGAGAAGGAAACAGAGGTCTTATTTACTTTCATAATGATTTGGAACAACAATGCTGGTAACATAATTAAATAGCGCACAAAAAAGAAGAATCAAACACAACAAAGTAATCAACAGAGTAACAAATTAAATCAAGAAAGTGAGAGTGAGAGTGAATAGAACTAATATACTGTGGTCGTCATTGATCCCGGTGACATGTTGAAGGCTTGAAGCAGCTTCGCTGAATGTCTGTGGCAATTAATAGGCGGTGACGATTAGAGAGAGAGAAGCTAACCTTGAATTCGAAGCATGTTGTCGCTGGCTCGCTGCTACGGTGCTGCTTACTTAAGCTCGAAGTCGTCGAAGCTTGAATCCTCGAAGACGAAGAATCTGCCGTCGCTACCTCACTGCCTCACTGCTAGGGTTTCAACTTTCAATTGTGAAGGAACGAAGAATCAGTGAAGAATCGATGAAGAATCGACGAAGAATCGATGAAGAATTGACGAAGAAATCACAGATTCATCGCTCACTCAGTCTTTCCCTTTTTCGCTTTGAGTTTAACTCTAATAGCGAAAAAAACGAAAATAGCTATTTGCAGATTTTAGGTAGGTAATTAGAATTAATATATATAATTAATTAATATACACACATTTGGGTCGGTTCGGTCCGGTTATGTTGTTTTTTTGTTCTGGAACCGGGACCAACCCGAATGTCCGGTTCTGTAAAAAATTAGATCCAGGACCAAACCAAAGTTTGGTCTGGTCCAGTTTTGACTGATCCGGTCTGGTTCCATTGGTGCGGTCTGGTTTCAAGAAACTCATGCACACCCCTACTTAATGACACACTTGGGAAATAGTCTGATGTGAATGAGAACACTGATTTTGTCAATGATGAAGCTTTCACCATTAGCTGCAAGGAAACATTGATGATGTGGCCTCCAAAAACTGGCAAGGAATATTTTTGGATTTAGGATAGACACTGCAGATCCTGTATCAAAGAAGGCGATAAATTGGATAGCTTAGCAAGATGGATTTTGGCCAGGGGCATGGGTTGACTTTTTTGTACGGGTAGGATGTGGGGAAGAAGATTCAACATGAAGACCCTTGGCATGGGATCATCGTATGATAAGTCGGAATCAGTTTCTGATGAATTATTTGGATAGGCGATAGAACAGATTGTAGAATCACCTCGGTTCATCATCAAGAGAATAGAGGGACTCGAGGTTAGAGAGATCAACCGGTTCAATTTGACTGAGCGTTTGGATTAACGCTTGAGATTTCTTTGTATCATGACAGTCTTTTGCGAAGTGTCCTTTTTTGTGAAAGATGAAACATCGATCAGAATTAAGGCCACGTTAAGGCTTTTTCTTTATAAATCTCCATTTTTTTCTTGGACGAGAAGGGACGTTGTGAAAAACTCTTATTTATTTGGAGGAATCAAAGGATTTGGAGAGATATTTAGAATGAGACTTCCAGTATCGCGTGAATTTAGGCAACAAACCTAAACTTGTTAGTCTAGTTGCCCCCAAAACTCTGTCTACATTCTGAATTGTGTCCAATGCTCAATGTATCGCATGAATCGAGGAGATCAATACTTACATTATAAAGAATTGTTACATTAACTTTCATCGACAAAAAAAGATGATAAAATGTCTTGTGAGCCTCCTGAAGCAACCATATTGTTTTGTCCAATGATGCAGCACACTAACGTGATACTGGAAGAAATCAAAGAGATAAACCGGAAGCTAGTTGAAACCGCGTTAGAAGTATTGTTAGATACGAGTGAAGTTGCTTCAAGACTTGGGGCTCATCAAGATGGGACCATAGTCAGGTGCTCATACAGTGCTGTGTGTTTTCCTGAATTGCTGAGACCCCCATGTGCTCCATCAGGAACGGTAGGATTCTTACACATTCTAATCTTTTGTTTCAACTCGTCAGTTCTAATTCATGGCATACTTTGATTCATCCTTCTTACAGCTCCCAAACTTTCGGTTACTGTTGCTTGTTCTGGATGACTATCCAAACTCCTCACCAATAATCTTGGACATATTCTCTGATGCCTCGAGGTAAGAGAAGGAGGACTCAAACATTTATTCTCCTCATACATACTTAACTGTCTTGAATTTTACTTGATAGGCCATATTGATTGGAAAGTTTTCTCTCAATTGGCTGCAGTGAACAGCTAGAGGAGCTGTTGCAGAACACAAAGGCCAAGTTCAATATATCGCTTCGGAGACTTTCACATCCGATATCTCTAGGAGAGATGGCAAGGACCTGGGATGCTTGTTCTCGAGCCAGTTTTACTGAGTTTGCTGAGCAAAGAGGTGGAAGAAGCTTCAGTTCAAGGTATGGAAGCTGGGAGAACTGCATAACTGCTCTCTGACCCTCAAACAGCCAAGTGTATTGCCAGGATTTCCATGTACACACCATCTTTAATCGCTCTTCATTTAAAATTCTCGGCCTTCATTGTAGCGGTGCGAAAAAAATCACTTTTCATTTAGAATTTTCGGACTTCATGATAGTGCTGATTTAGAAAATGATAGCAACAACAATTTTAGCTTGGAAAATGGCAGTAATTGTAAAATTATGAGAGAAAGAGAAAAGTTCAGAAACATTTTAATAAAAACAGAATTCTGTATGGTTAAATTGTGTATTGTGTATTTAGAATCAGTTTTAATTTTCAAATGACGGTATTTTGAAATCAGTCTGTTCCCAGAACTACATACTACTAAAAAAAGAGTAAATATGTTGTAAAACATTCTTACGGATCTTAATTTATAAGACGTAGCCTCACTCTCTTCCAACTCAATCCAACGACACACGATGAGTCGGGTAAGGAGAATTTGTCTTACAAAAAATATTCGTAAGACCGTCTTATCTAAGGCTCGGTTTGTTTCACGGAAAATGACTTATGGAAAACGCTTTCCTCATTTTCCAGTGTTTGGTAATCGTAGGAAAATATAGTCAACGTGAAAGTTTTTCCGAGTCAACGGAAAATGAAGCCTTCTTTTACGAAAAATGACTTACGGATTCATTTTCCGTAAGTCATTTTCCAAAACTTCGAGCACCCCTATGCTCCTTTCACAATTACACATATTAACATATATGCACAATATTTCACTCATCAAATAAATTGTTTCGAAATATAAATGGAGTTTGTGCACACTATTTATAAATTATAATTTTAATAAATACTCACTACGTCCTAAAATTAGTGTTAACTATATTATTTAGGGACGTCACAAACATTGTTCATTTTCTTTTTTAAAACGTTTTTAAAAAAAAATTCATATCAATGATCATTTTTATTTATTTATTTATATTTATGAGATTGAAAAGAATAAATCTTATTGATTTGACTCGACTAATGATAAATTAAGGTTACTAATGGAAAAGTACTCAAAGTTTAACACTATGTTATATTCAATAAGAGCATTTATATTAGAACATATCTTTGTATTTATTCATATATTGTTTTTCGTAGCATTTTTCGTGCGTTTGTCAAACCCCCGAAAATATTTTTCGACATATTTTCAAAAGATTTACCAAACAATTGAAAACAAGATATTTTCATTTTCCAGAAATCATTTTCCGTAAAACAAATATAGCCTAAGTTTCTGTGCTAAAAAGTAGTGGAAATCTGAATTTTATTTTATTTTTTATTTTTATTTATTATTTTTTTTCCACCTAAGAAGATGTATTAAAATATTAAAAAAAAATGTATAAGTGACAGTACAACCCAGCTAAGAAAATGTGTTTAAAGAATTGAGTCAGATGCTCTAACAATACTAGTAAGTGTACTTACTACTTAGTCTTAGCCTCTTAGGGACAGCATCCGATTCTGTTCGGCATACGTCATAGGGATGTGATATGGACATTGGGAATCTGTTGTCCTTGGTGATTTAGTAACTTGGAATAATAAGAGAGAAAGAGAAAAGTATTGAAAAACATTTTGATGAAGAATAGGGATTGTGTTTGGTCACTCGGCATTTTGAATCATTTGTAATTGTCATAGAATAAGTACAATATGATCACTGGGCGCAGGGGGAGATATGTTGAAAGTCATAACTAGGGTGGCAACATTATACCCAATTAACCATTTAAAGCCCAATTAAATTAGTAGATTTTAAATGAGTAACCCAATAGTGACTAATAATATGGGTGAAATACTTATAGTCCCTTTTGAAAGTATTTCAATCGCTTTACTCTCTTATATATTTTTTAAAACTAGTAAAAGACACATTTGTGACTGAAGTGAATGGGGCTGCTTGGATAGACAATATAAGGGAAGGGAGCTGGGCCAAGGGGACCCGCGACGGGAAGGGTATTTTAAAGGGGAACACGAGTTGGGGTGATGCGGGTAAAAGGGTTACAAGTAGGTTGCATTCGCATAGAAGTGGGCAAAAGGAAACATCCTGGGTTATGGGAAGTATTGGAGGTGTTAAGCTCGATACAAATGGACAAGGGGTGTTGGGTGGGCTCGCTTGGGAGGGCTACATGGAAGGCGGGGATTGCAAAGGGGGTACGGTTGCGGGCTGGACCAAGTGGACAAGGTTAAAAGGATTCAGGTAGGGCTGAACCTTGCAAGGTGAGGGCAGTGTGAAGGTTGGCAAAGAGGACCGTTCGCCTTGAAGTCCATCCTAAGTAGACTAGGTTTTAAATTAAATCTGCCAATGAGTTCTTATTTATTTTATTTCCTAAATAGTGAGTTTCCTTTTATTGTTTAGTTGGTTAGGAAGTCTTTTTATTTAGTAACTAGTTTAGGGTTTAATTTGTAGCTTTTAAAACGCATGCTTTTTTCAAGAATAAGGCATATTTTGAGTTGTGTGAAAACCTCCTTCAAGAACAAGTTTTGTTCTTTCATAATCGATTCAATCCAATCCAGATGAGTGAAGTCTAGATTAATTGCATCGTCGGATTTCTTTACATTGAGCGAGTGAAACTCAACCGGTGAATCCGTTTTCTTTTCTTGTGTTTGTTTGATATTGCCGTGAGTAACCCAAAGGCTATTGTGGGCTGTTTGAGACATTGTTCATGGGCAGATTAGGTGTATGGTTTGGGGCAGTGAATTGTCGTGAGGTTTGCCCTTGGGAAGTAATTTTCGGGCATATTGGTTCCTATCGAATTGGTGAATTAATAAGCTAGGGTTTCGGAGGTTAATTCACATCAAGTGGTATTAGAGCTAGAGTCTTCGAATTCCTATTTGCAGACAATCATGGTAGATGGGGGTGGATGTTCTTCGGGATATACTCTTGAAGAGGCACACAACATAAGGCGAGAACGAGAACTCCGTGAGTTAAGGCAGATAATGGAAGAGCTTCAGCCAGGGTTACAAGCAATACTGGTGGCCTTAAGGATTCAGAATGCAGAAAGATGAGGAGGAAGAGGATGCTGTAATACCCTGATAATTTAAATAATAATAATAATAATAATAATAATAATAATAATAATAATAATAATAATAATAATAATAATAATAAAATAAAATTAATTCGTGTTAATTAAAATTATAAATGTTTTGAACCTATTAAATTAATACTATAATTGTTTTGGGTTAATCGGATTGTTTTGGACGTATTTAGTAAGCAATTGAATTGAGTTGGGCTTGACCCACTTTTGACTAGACTTTAATTATAATCATTTATTAAAACTACTAAATTAATTTTTGGGCCCAGTTCACTTTAGGTTTTGGTTAGGGTTGAAAACATAGTAGGGTTTTATATAAATAAGATAATGAGAGAAGAGAAAACATTTACCACACAATTAAAAAAAAAAAAAAACTTAGAGCGGCCGCCGACCGTGCAAGGAAAAAAAAAGCAAAACGATAGCAGTTCTTTCTTTTGGAGAAAACCATTTGTAAGTCTTCATCTTTGTCTTCCTTAGTGATTGAGGTTAATATTATTGATTGATTGATTGAAAGAAACAAAAAAATAAAAATAAAAGGAAAAGAAAAGTATAGGTTTGTGTGTGCGTGTGTTTTAATATGTGTGAGAGTGTAGGTAATAAAACCTACTTAGTAAATGTAAGTATTAGCCTGACATTGAACTATTGTGTGTATGTGTTATGTGGGTGTGGTGTGTGTGTGTCAGTGAGGGTAGTGAGAATTTAATTATATATTATATATATATTATATGTACAGGTGATAAAACAATGCATGCTGAGAGTATCAATTTTGTATGTGTGTGTGTTTTACTTTAAAAAAAAATTTAATAACATAATACTAATAATCAAACTATAGTTGTAACAGTAAGTATATATATTTTTAAACAATAGAAATCTTTCATTGCTACTTCTAATTTATTTTGTTTAGACTTCATAAAAGATGTTAGGTATATATTTAGCATATAGCTATTTTAAGTGGTGGTTATGAATTAGAATTAACGTTAGGAGTTAATTATGATTAAATTAATATTAGTTAGTAATTTTGTTTCGTTTGAAAATTTTAGAATTGGACAAGCGAGCCTAGGACGATCGTACGTGTTGCGGATTAAGTTTTGCTAAGCATATCGAGGTAAGAGATTATACCTCATTTAGGTCCTTTGAATTATTCGCTTCATACTATTAGGCTTCCGTTATTTCTTTGACAAATGTCGTTCCTTGAAAACGTGTGCTGATTTTGTATCGGTATTTGATTTTGAACTCCGTCGATTTCGTTCATTTGATTATTCATAATTATGCTCCTTCGTTTAATCTCACATACCTAGCATGTTTTATGTGAGATATCTATTTGATACATAAATATGTTTGTAATTCATTTTGTAAAAATGTATTTGATTATTTTAAAGTTTATACCTTGATCACTAAGTCAAACAACCTAGTCACGGGTAAATGTGACCTTTTGATTTACCTAGTCATGGATAAATGTGACCTTTCGATTTACCTAGTCACAGGTAAATGTGGCCTTTCGATTTACCTAGTCACGGGTTAATGTGACCTTTCGATTTACCTAGTCACGGGTTAATGTGACATTTTGAAACCCTTTAACTACTAGACATGTGGTTAATTATTCGGATATACCCTTTAGAAACCTTTACCCTTATGGGTCTTTAGAATTTTTGAAACATTGTTCGAACAAGTCTTTGACCGCTTATGTGATCTTGGTATCTGTGAGTCGTTCGTTGTCTCCAGCTTGTATGGGACGGTTGGTGACAATTGGACTACTTGAGTCGTCCTTTGTATTATTATCTTTCGTTTGGAATCCTAAATAATTATCTGTGAGTCGTCCGTTGTCGCCAGCTGGTATGGGACGGTTGGTGACAATTGGATTACTCGAGTCGTTTGTTGTATCTTTATCCTTCACTTGAAATCCTGAAAATACATTTGAAATATGAATATTTGAACTTTGACTATTTGACTTTCGCATTTTGGATATTTGAACTTTCGATTCTGATTCCTTGATTTATTTCGGTCAACTCCTCCTTAGTAACCGGAGGGGTTGTATATGAACTTACTGAGCATTGTTCGCTTACCCTTTCTTATTCTTTCTCTTCCAGGTGACATTTAGTTTGACTAGATGAATTGTTTCGAGTAGATGAATGAAGATGATCAAGGAAGTTTTAGACATTTTTAGTTAATTTGTACTTTGGAAGTTTAATTAACTTTGATCAGTTTTATTTTAGATTTCGTTTAAGATATTTGGTGGTTGTATTTTAATTACAATTGAGGGATATTAATGTTGATTAATTATTAGTGTTTGGATTTATTATGGTTTTAGGTATTGATTGTTGGTGACGTGGCCAAATTGTGGGTTCAAATGGCCGGACCCGAGTTTGGGGCGTTACAGATGCATACCCTCAGAAACAAAGATGATGATGACCGGGGTTTGAAGTTGGACATCCTAGAGTTTTAAGGCTCCATGAACGTTGAAAAATGTCTAGACTGGATTCGGAGAATGGAGTAGGTATTCAAATATAAGGAGTTCAGTGATCGAAAGAGGTTGAACGTAGTTGTTTTGAAACTCAATGATGTCCGCGAACGCAACACGGGCAAGATTACTCGGTCGTATCAAGTAATAAAGTTCATAAGTACGAGTCGATCCCACGAGGATAGAGCTAGAAATAAATCCTAAGTACTAAAATTGGGCACACCTAATTTTATCTAAGCTAACCGAAATTTGATTTAAAATAAAAAAATAAAATAAACTAAATAAAAGCAAGAAAGTAAACTAAATTAACTCGACGATGAAACGGCGGCAACATCAAATCAAGGTAAAAAGTAGGATTGTGATATTTCTAGTCTAGCCAATGTTTAATTTAACTCTCTATATTTTTCATAACTCAATTTTTTGGTAGTTGGGCGCACACTAATATTTGCTACGGGCTTTCGCTATCACTCATCCTTTCTACAAGCTTATATCATCGTAACACATAACATAGAGGAGAAAATAACTGCATGGTAGATCAAGCACCCAATGACTATGTATGGCCTTCGACAATCGGTGTGCTTTAGAGACGTAAATAATTATCACAATTTTCGAAATAATAGGAAGGGATTTCGAATCGTATCCTATCATTCTAGGGTTCATTTAATGATTCATGACTTCATTAAAAGTATTAAGCACACAATGATAATGACCAAAAAAAATGAGTAATACTTCATATAGAGAAAAATTAAATTAAAACATCACATTCAACATAGATAATAATCACAATCCAAAAATATATTTAGCTCATCATCAAGATATCAAGATAAATGTAAAGTTTGTCCAAAAATTACAACACTAAAATAAATAAATAAGTGGAAGAATTGAACCAATTAAAATTGCAATCTTTGGTTGACTTTACTTAATCTTGCTCCTTGACCCTTGATTTGATGCTCCAAGCCTTCAAAATGGATGCATTTTTAATTTGGGTGGAAAGGTGGATAAATGGAATTGGAGAGAGTTTTAGGGCTGCTGCCCTAAAACTGGTGGCTGCTTCAAAAAACGGCCGGCTGGAATGGATTAAAATGAAGGACAAGAGAGGCAGGGACAAAAAGGGAAGAACAAGGAGATTTAGGGGCAAAATAGAGAAGAAAATGGGAGCTAGGTCAAGGATGGGTGCAGGGCGGTCCAGGAGAAGCGACGCGGGTCTGGCAAGGCTGCAACAGGTGAGAAATGCGAGATGAAACGGGCCAGAATGCGGACAGGAGGCCTGGATGGATGCGGGCTGATACAGATCCGGCTGGGAATACGCGGGTCAAGCACGAAGAAGGCAGGTGACGTGGCTGCTTTAGGAGGCAACAACACATTAATGAAAGTTTCATTAATAGCGTCGGCCTCCCTTTTGCTTCTGGAATGATCTAGCGAAGTCCTTCCATACACAGGCCTTCCAGTTTGGTCCTCCGTTAGTGTTGCAAGACTTCGTTAGGTCTGTTGTGCTTTGAAATACTTGACAAAACTTAACGTCAAGTATCAAAACTCAACATTGAAGCCCGGAATTGCCTCGTTTTGCACACATTGAGCCATAAAACATCGAATATTTTTGAGATACCTACATGAAGCACAAAATACTTAAAAATAGTATCTCAAATGCAATTAATTATTATCTAAAGCTCAAAATCATCAATAAAATTCCGAAAAATAATGAAAATAAAAGGAAAATTACAAGCTTATCAACACCCCCAAACTTAAGCTTTGATCATCCCAAGAAAAGAGAGATATGGATTATGGAGAAGCTCAAGAACAAGATGGAATGAAGAAGACACTCAATCAAGATCTGTAAGACCCTAAACCTTCGTATTTTTTACCTTCTCATTTTACGTGCCATTTAACCGTAACCTCGCTTACTTGACTTGAGGAGAGATCCTTGTTATGTGTAGGTAGGATATCTATAAGCCAATACCTTAATTCTATATGTTCCATAGACTTTAACTGATTAAAGTTACAAGTAGTAAACTGACCATGTTCGTTATTTGACTCAGTTGAGAGTTTTCTCGCGTAGTTCTTTCCTGTGACCTCGGTTGTACCCTAGGTCATTCCTCCATTTTTCTTGAGGTTTATTTGATCCTCCTAAGGCCTTAGTACACATATTTTATTCTTGGTTGAGTTGCATTTACCCAACTTGTGCTTCACCTTCGGTCCTAGACCCATTTGGCTTTGTTTTAGACTTGAATCATTGTTCAAACTTGACGACCGAACATCCTGGGAGATGTTCGGCCTGCCTAACCGAACATCTTGGGAGATGTTCGGCCACCACAAACGAACATCTAGGTAGATGTTCGGCCAGCTCACCCGAACCGTTGTGCCAACATCAGCTTTGTGCTGGTTTGACTTTTAACGTGAAATTTATATTCTACCCTTATTTTAACCTTGCCCCTTCACCCATTTGAGGGTATTTTAGTCCTTAAACCTCCTTATAACCCCTTACACTCCTTCCCTCTCTTTATTTGTGACCGTCTTCAGCCAAGAACGGGAGAAAGAGAAAGAGAGAGTGCGTGCGTGCGATTGTGTGTGAGACTAGTGTGTGTTTTGTCGATTCCCGGAGTTTCGGCCATCTGTTTGATGAGCCGAGACCACCATCGCGAAGCCCTCACCGAGCAGATCATTTCCCCTTAGTTTGTTTTCATCTTCCTAGTTGTTTTGTGGCTTGATTAAGGTATGTTACCGAAACCCTAGTTTCTGTTTCTAACTCAATATTGATGTTAGGTTGCTAGGGACTTATTCCTTGTGAATTGTCATTGTTTTACATGTCCAAATGAGATGTTATTGGTGTATATCAAAATATGAAAGTTAGGGTTTGAACCCAAATGGTTTGATTGGGTATATTGGAATAGTTATGGTTTAAGATTGATTGTGGTTGGGTTTAGAAACCCGGATAAATTGTGAATCCCAAACTTATGCATTGACCTATAATTTGAGACATTGTAATTTGACCCAAATAGATTCAATTAATTATAGAAGTTGTTAATTGAGCCTTAGGATAAATTCCTATGACTACTTGTGTTCATTGAATCTTAATCACAAAATCTTGAGATTTGATCGGGTGAGACCGAATTAGTATTAAGGTTGTATTGTGGCTTAGGACTCTATTGGAGGTCCTTGTGTGATGTTAAGTACTATATTATTGCTAGTCTTTGAATTGGTTATGTATGGATCGAAATGCATGACTCGAATAAAAGACATTTGAATTAGTTTAATTATAAATTAGAACTATTGATATTTGTCGGACTTCAAACGATAATCCCAAGACTTGTAAGAATGTAATCTACGCCTGTATGAAACCTAAGGAAATGAGATTATTGTTGGTTGAATTCCGACTCCCTAGAGTCGCCTTTTGAATGTTTTGGGAAATCCAAGATAATGAATTTGAGAACTATTCTATGAGATGTATTGGACATGATTACTTTAGTACTGAGAGTCTATTTGTTTATGTCACAAGGATAACTAAGTTGTTATCTAGGACTTTCCAGTATGGTTGACCTTACAAATCGTCTTCCCTCTTGCATTGCTTAAGTCTTTGATTACTACGAACTTTTGGGTTATAGAATAAATTATTATTCTAGGAAGAGTTTAGTGAATGGCTTCATGATCCTTGACTAACGGAGTATTCTTGGATAGTACATGATGGACTGATGGTTAAGTTATGACTTAGCTTGGTTTCATAATTGAACAAGGAATATATTGTGTATATTTGATATTGTGATTAAAAGCATGATTTTTTCCTCGTCAAGAATTGGTTCTTCTATGTGATTTGATGATATGACTTAAGAAACATATAATGTTTCTTGCTTTCATGAATATACTCCTAATGAATTATCAGCATGCATTGCTTTATGGATTCCATTAACATGTGGAATTACAAACTTGAATTGATCTAAGGCTTGAATTGACATTTATCAAGCTGAAGCTTCATCAATTGCATGACTTAGTGATTGTGAACTATGGTTCCTAAATAGAACAAGAACCTAGCTATTGCCTCAATGAGAACATAGAAAAGAGTCTTAGAATACATATAGTGTTCAAACTCTATTTGATTGGAATTATAGAAATGACTCGATGGTGTCAATACTAGTGGGCCATTGAACAATACTGGTTCAATGATCAATCCCTACGACGTTTGAGACTTGTTTAAATAAAATACTAGTTATGATATTCTTGATTTGGGTGATGTTTCATGCTTGCAAGTAACTAAAATACTAGTTTTGATGTTCTTAGTTTCCATGTTGATTATTAATGGTAGAGTATAATATGACTACTTGATTGGGCGAGTTCGCTCTTGTCAAACTCGCTCCCTACTTGATTTATTGAGTGAGTAAATATCTACTTAACTTGGAAGAGTTCGCTCTTGTCGAGCTCATTCCTTACATGATTTCTAGTGGCAAGTAAACACCTACTTGGCATACCTTGAATCCACTGACATCATGAGCTAGTTGGTGGCGATGTCGGCGTCACGAATTGTGAAGATTCGTGGTAGTGATGGGTCACCTTTGAATATTGAAGACCCTTCCTCTCTGATCGTAATGGAGAAGAAATACCTTGTGTAACAGAGGAGGCGCTCAGAACAATACTATCGTGGTCGATGTATATTATACATTACATGCGACAAGTACATTCAAGAATGCTTGAGTTAGGTATTTGGGATCTATATTCTTGGTAGCGACTCATAATGTATCCTCCTCTTATGTGACTTATTACTAACACCTATGTGACAACAAAGTATTAATTACATGAGATCGAAGAGTGACCATGTATATCTTGATTGTGTAGTATTGAAATATTTAGTGTGTTTATGTGTAGGCATACATACTTATACTTGATAATTCAATGGCTGGATTTGTATATATAAAGTTATGCATGCTTCTACCTAATCATTCTATGGGAGACTTGGGATGTTTATGTTTAGAGATACATCAAAAT
>CM028380.1:120624657-120668620 GCA_013146195.2 Codonopsis lanceolata
AAGTTGTAATTCCTATCCGAACCCTCATTAAACCTCTTCTAAACCCCCCTAACACCCATACTTGTACCTAAACATGTCCTAACACTCTTGGGAAGTTAATTAAGGTTTGATTAAGGATTGATTATACCTAACCATCACTAATTGTACCTTGGAAGTTCCTATTGTGCCCTCATTATTTGGGAAGTATAAAAGGCTTAATCCCTTCTCAAATTCAGCCATTTCTCTCATTTCCTCCCCTTGTTCTAAACTGTATGAGTGAGAGAGACATGGAAGCTGAGCGCCAGCCTCCTTCCTCCACTTCGATGATCCGACCGCTGGATCGCCTCCAAACTTGGATTCGCGAAGCCTCGCCAAATGGAACAACCTCACCGATTGGATCGTGATTCTTTTGAGTTTTCATCTAACTCAACTAAGCTACTAGACTCCCTCTTCTCTTGATTTTGTGCTCATTGATCCTAAAGAAAACAAAGATGCTTGTTGCTATTTGAGGTCAATGAGCACACATGTATGTTGTGTGTGATTTTATTTTGATTTTTGGATTTTTGGTGAGTGAAGTTGCTAGAAGCTTGAGTAGGTTGATTTCTATGTTTTATGAAGTAGGTTATTAAGTTTCAATTGGTAATTTGGACTTGGGTATGATGGATATTTGATTCCCTAAAAACCTAGGGTTTGATTATATATGTTGATGTAGTAAATGGGTTCTTGATATTATGAATGATTTTGGGGGATTTTATGAAATGTTATGATTTGTTGGAATCAAGTATGTATATGTTTAAAGTTTGGGGAGTATACTTGATGAATCTTGAATTTTGATTGTAAGCATGAAGAATGAATTTTTTCAATGGGTTACATGTTGGAATGCTTCGTTTGACTTTTGAGAATAAAGTTGACCTTCATGAATATAAGAGTATGTTGATATCTAATTCATGAACTTTTGGTTGTGAGCATGAATAATGATTTATCATTTTGGATTACATGATTAAAATGTAATGTTTGACTTCATTGGGTTGAGTTGACTTTTATGCAAAAAGAGTATGTTGGTCAACTATGATTTATGAATTGAAGGTTATGAGCATGCTAGATTAATTTATATCTTGGTGATGAATATGCTAGATGAAATTACATCTTGTTTAGATTAATGGTTATTTTGGATGAAAGCATGCTTGATTAAATGCTATATTGAGATGCATGCTTGAAATGTAATGGTTGACTTTAAATGATAAGTGTCGACCTATGAACCATGCCTTGGGGTTTTTGTTGGGAAAGTATGGAATGTTGGGTTACATAATGTTGCTAACCTTACGAACTTAGCCATGAATAATAGCTAATGAATAATAGGAGGGCTATGATGCAAATGACTTCTATGCCTTCAAATTTGAAAGGAGTAGAAATGACTCAACAAAGTCGATTATTGGACTAATATGAATATAGTGAACCACCTATTAAAATCCTACGGAATTTGAGGTAGTTTTGATAGAGGTCAAGCCTCCGAGCGTTTTCAAGTGTATGAAGAACACTTGGGTATTAGAGACTTGATATTATCGCTCTAAGAGGTTTAGGTGTTAGTTAGCATAAAAGTGCATAACTATGTGATTTATAAGTAAATATCAACTTGATTGGATTAGTACGGTGTGTTGTACTTTTCCTTTATTTGAGCATGCGAGTATATATTACCTGTGGTTGAGTTTGAGTCCAGCTGGCAGTTTTTGGTTTGAGTTTTGGCGGCGGGACGATGCATTGTCTTCACGAATTGTGGGATTCGTGATCGCAATGGATCGCCGCGCCGGGCTTGCACACACCCCTCCACCGATGGCCACGGTGGGGAAGTAGCTGATCTTAGTTAGAGTAATACACATGACTTTGATAGCTATGGAAGCCGAACGGGGATTGATTCGGGGACGTCGATGCCACGAAAGGGTTATCGAGGACACGTTTGTTTCCGCAGGAGTTACACGCTGGAAACGGAAAGGAAAATCATCTTCTCTCGCTTATGTGGTTTATTTTATGAGCACGTATGAATTGTTGTGTTACATGGTTAATGGTATGATTTTCATGAGATGATATTTTCTTGATAAAATGTTATAATAAAAATATAACATGCTAATCAAATGAAGATTTTTTTATGTCTTGATGTTATATTAAAAATATAACATGCTATTCATGATTAGAATGGAAACAATAGTCTCCCGCATATGAATTATTATATGAGTTAGGTTTAATGAAGATTTATGAGACTCATGGTTTAATTGGGTTATGTGGTTGATGGTTTGATGGGAGTTTAAATGTGGAAATAAAATACTACACATTACGGAATTTAGAATCATAATCTAATTTTTTTTAATAAAGGAAACAGGGGCAGTACGCTGCAGAATTTTATTAAAATAGGAACATAAAATAAAGAGGGGGACAACCTGTCAAACCCACAAAACGGGAAGACGAAGGAGCCTGACCTCAGATACAATCACCTAGCTGCGGAAGTTATAAATTCCCCATCTATCCATTCTATAAGCTTGTTTAACCAACCGCGGAAGCTGCTGCACGTCTGTATAACGAGTATATAAAACCATTGTATGCACTACTTCTGCCAATTTATCAGCCACACTATTGACCTCCCTATAAACATGCCGAAGAGTATATGAACCCAGAAGGTCCCTACACTCCCGAAGCTCATATTCGTACTGCCAAGGAAAGCTATGAGAACCCAATAGACCTCTAGCTGCTACTAACGAGTCAGTCTCGATGAAAACATTCTCTAACTCTAAACTCTTGCATAAAGCCATACCATCCCGTAAAGCTGAGACCTCCGCGAAAGTGTTTGAGCCCGGACCATAAAAATTGGAGAACGCACACACCAGTCTACCTTGATAATTTCGGATTATACCACCCCCTGTACAATTTCCATTCCTCGCGGAACCATCAGTGTTCAGCTTATAAGAATCTTGAGGAGGTGGCTCCCATCGCACCCATTTACCTTGACGAACCACAACTTGTTTGATAGGAACCCTTAAAGCCTGTAACTTCATTCGAGCCACCAAACCAACTTCAGCTTTAGGTTTATAAACTGCCATGACCTCCTGTAATCCTCGTCTTATATCTGCTACAAGCGTTTCCCCCCGTATAGGAACATTATCGATGACTGCGCGACATCTAGCTTTCCAAATCTCCCAGCACCCTATCAGAACAGCCCCAATCTTACTAGCCCCAAACTGATTTTTCGACGATATTTTGTACAACCAAACTGAGATTAAATGATTAATACTGTATCGCTCTATCGTATGGAAATCGCAAGCCAAGAAATTCCAAACCAAAATCTTGTAATACAAGAACAAATGATCGATCGATTCCCCGAGCATGCTTCGATGAACAACACACACATTTCGATGCAATAACTATATTCTTGGAGTGAAGACATAAATCTACTGGAAGAGCACCATTAAGCAGTTTCCAAAAGAAGCCACTAATCTTGAGAGGGATCCAATTTTTCCAAATTTTTCCAGCCCACCATTGCTGCGGCCAATGATGTCTAACGGAATTCCAGTGAACTGACACCGAAAACTCACCAGAATTAGACCGAGTGTATACCAGTTTATCTTCTCTATTTTCCAGCAGTCTAATTCTTTTGATTCGCGCTAGATTGACATCAGAAATTAGGATGGCTAACTGATCCAACTGAGGGAGAGCATATCTAACTGAAAGATTGTTGTCTATCGGAAGAGGCCCGTTGAGAATAACACCACACCAATTTGTACTCCAAAAAGACATGTCCCCTCTTCCTACTATCCATTCAGTACTTTCTTGGACCTCTGGCATGTGGCTGAAAATAGCTCGAGCAATTGGAGACATAACAACAGAGTTTACATTGCCTGAAAAGCCATATTTAGACCCAGCAAAAAGAGCCCATAAGCTCTTTCCTTGTAAAACTATCCATGCTAATTTCACTTGAAAAGAGGTCATGATTTGATTGATCGAACGAAGACCCAAACCTCCCTCCTCTAACGGCCTACAAACCTTTGCCCATGCCACCCAATGAGTTCGAGACTCCCCTTGGTTGCTCCATAAAAACGCCGATATGGCAGTTTCAATGCGATTTAAAAAAGTTTTGGGGACAGGAACAACTGATAGAGTATAGATGGGGATACTACTGAGCACCGATCGCAGTAAAGTAATCTTACCTCCAAAAGATAGAAGATGCGATTTCCATCCATCTATCCGACGAAGAACCTTCAAAACCAACTCCTCAAAATAAAGAGCCTTTATTCTACCTGCAAATAAAGGGAGCCCAAGATAAATCATAGGGAGCCTTTTATGAACACAACCTGACCATTCCGCGATCTGCCGAATTCTCCTATTCTGACAATGTTTGGCCACATAAAAACCACTTTTGCCCAAGTTAATCTGCTGCCCCGAAGCCTTTTCATAATCGCTGAGCAATTTCCGGAGCGCTTGTATTGATCCTTTATTAGCCCGACAAAATATGAGCATATCATCGGCATATAATAAATGAGAGATAATCAATCCACCTCGACCATGAGCATATGGCAGAATAGTTCCCCTTGCTATACTGTCTTTCAAATTATAAGAAAGGACCTCTTGAGCTATTATAAATAACAAAGGCGACAGAGGGTCCCCCTGCCTTACTCCACGATAAGATTTGAAGTAGCCATGATTGCCTCCATTCAGTCTAACCGTATATCACACATTGCAAATAAGACGGAGAACTAAATCACATACCCCCTCGCTAAAGCCACACGCTTTCATAGCTCTCAATAGAAAGTCCCATTCAAGTCAGTCGTAGGCTTTCGACATATCTAGCTTGAAAACCACATTGCCACCCCTCGCACGATTATTTATCCTATGCACCATTTCTTGTGCCAAAACCACATTTTCTTGAATGCCCCGACCCTTTATGTGCATAGCCAGTTCGTCGGCATGCCAAAGTAGCATCATCAATGTCCAAGTTCATGATATAGTTCTAAGTCACATAGGGTATAATTGTGACCTGGATTTGATCACTAGAACTCACACAGTGATGAAGCAGGGATCATTCAATCACTTTCTTAAGTCGCATTATAGTCACATACAGTATGAAGTGTATGTTATGACGGAACTCCCACACTAAGTAGGCATGTCATGCTCAAATGTCATACCAACCTTAGTTTAGCCACCCTTCTGGCGTCTAACCTGAGTACTTAAAAGTAGTCACTATTCTAGTGTTTCTTTTAAGATCTCATATTCAGACTTTTTCTTGGGATATAAAGTCGACCTTTATAAAAGGTCTCATCTTGGCCGTATGCCAAGGCGATAAATGTAATGTCATTTGCGTACCCCCCTTCGTAGGTACCAAAGACTCTTACTACCTCAACTTGCTCGTCCACCTAGCGATAAGGTGAATTACCCGTGTGAGAGGGCCAATTCAATATCCACGACATCTTTTTAATCAAAATATATATGTTACACAATTTCATATTAAAATATCAAATTAACATATAAAAGGAATAAAATGAAATTGCAATTTATTCAAACGATAATGAAAAAATAATAATCAAATGTCAACAAAAGTGTTCTCAGAATAAATGTCAAATCCCACGAAGCCCTAGACCCAACATATGATCCTGAATGATCTCTCTAGCTAAAGACTTAGTCATAGGGTCAGCCAACATGCTTCTAGTAGGAATATATTCTAGAACAACTTTCTTTTCTGCAACCATGTCTCTAGTGAAATGATATTTGATGTTAATATGTTTCGTCTTTCCATGATACTTGAGATCTTTAGTGTAACCCAAAGCAGCCATGCTATCACAAACAATGACTACAAGACTATCCACATGCATCATAACATCAAGATGTTGAAGAAAACTCCTCAACCACACAGTTTCTTGAACCGCAGCTGAGCAAGCCATGTATTTTGACTCCATCGTAGATAAGGAAGTGCTAGTCTGTCGCTTGATACTCAAAGAGATAGCTCCACCACTAAGGAGGAAAACGTAGCCCTAAGTAGATTTATAACCATCTACATCTCCAAAAACCTTTCAAGCTCAAATCCCCACCTTGGTAACATAGGGTGTTCTAAATTTGTGGTTCCCAACGTAGCAGAACCCTCTTCACCAACATCCCACCAAAGCAAATTGAGGTCCAGGATTACTTTGGAATCAACTCAACATCCCACCAGCAAAGCATAGGTCAGGCCGAGTACACACCATATCATACATCCAGCTTCCTACCGCATTCGCATATGGAGTCGTAGACATTCTCTTCTTCTCTTCTTCATTCTTAGGACATTAGTTTGTACTAAGGACACGTCCTTTTTTCATTGGAGTGACGAGTTTTAAGTTAGTCATGCCAAATCGTTCGATAACTTTCTTAATGTAAGTCTCTTGAGACAAATTGAGAAATCTTTTTGAACGATCCCTAATGACTTTTACTCCAAGCACATAGCTTGCTTCACCCAAGTCTGTCATATCGAAAAGCACAGACAACCACTCTTTAGTTGCATTTATCATCTCCATATCATTCTCACCTAGTATGATGTCATCAACATATAATGACAGAATCAATATCTTTTTCTTGAATCGTTTAACATACAAACAGTGGTCTTCCTCAATCATCACGAAGCCAATTGAGGTTATCGCTTGATGAAAGCGAATGTACCACTGTATTGATGATTGTTTGAGACCATAGATAGAACGTTTGAGTCGGCACACTTTGCGCTCTTGTCCCTTGACTTCAAACCCTCTGGTTGAGTCATATAGATCTCTTCATCATTTGGTTCTCCATTGAGAAAAGCAGTTTTAACATCCATCTGATAAAGTTCTAGATCCATGTGTGCTACTATTGATAGGATTAGGCGAATAGAGGAAAATCTCATCACAGGGAAGAATGTCTCCTCATAGTCTAAACCCTCTCTTTGGGTAAAGCCTTTCACCACAAGACATGCCTTATATTTGTCGATTGATCCATCTGCTTTTCGCTTGACTTTGAAAACCCATTTGTTTCCAATAGTCTTGCAACCTTGCGGAAGATCAACTAACTCCCAAACCCGATTCTTTTTCGTAGAGGAAATTTCATCTTCCATTGTAGTCATCTATTCATTTTTTTGTAGGTAAAGAAAGAGCTTCTTTGAACGATGTAGGCTCACTAGAATTGTAAGAAGTAGTTAGGAAAGATTCCTCTTCGATCGCGAATTGACAACGAGGTATATTTCCACGTTTACTTCTCCGCTCTAGTATCGGACTCCCACTAGAATCCGTACTCCCACTCGGATGAAGATCACCTTGACTCTCATTGGCGACTTCCATAGACTTAACCTCATGTTGTACCGTAGGATTAGGTTGAGGCAATTCCCCACCTTCGCCAAAAGATGCCATATGTTCTTCTTCCATCTCAAAAAGTTCAAAGTCTTTCCTAACTTCACCTATCTGTGGGAAATCATTCTCAATGAAATCAACATTGCGTGACTCTGATTCGGTCATTCCTACGTCAGGTTTTCTACCGTACATAACATAACCCTTTGAGGTATCTAAATACCTTATGAAAACAAACTTGTTTCCTCTAAGGCCTAGTTTTCCAAACTTATTGGAGGTACTATGGACATAACCTGCACAACCCCAAGGATGAAGATGCCCCAATTTAGGCTTCTCACATTTTCAAAGTTCATAAAGGGTTGTGGGAACTGACTTAGAAGGCACTCGGTAAAGTATGTAGGCGGCAGTCATTAGCGCATACCCCCAAAACGAAATTGGGAGGTTGGTCTGTGCCATCATCGACCTAACCATTTCCAACAATGTTAGATTCCTTCATTCTGCAACACCATTTTGTTGCGGAGTTCTAGGAATTGTCAAATGTCGGCGTATTCCCTTTTTCTCACACAATTCTTTAAATTGATCAGATAAATATTCATGACCCCGGTCAGTTCTAAAAGTTTGTAAGCTTTTATCTTTTTGATTCTCAACCTCTACGAGAAATCGCTCAAAACACTTAAGAGAATCATCACGGTGAGAAATAAGGTAAACATAACCATAGCGTGTGTAGTCATTGATAAAAGTGAGAAAGTAGGAAGCTCCATGACGTGCCTTAACATTCATTGGTCCGCCACAAATGTCTGAATGGACTAACTCTAATGGATGTGTGGCTCTTTTTGCCTTACCAAAAGGCTTTCGGCAAGCTTTTCCTACCAAACAAGATTCACACAAGGGTAGGTTGACTTTGGTGAGAGACCCTAATAGGCCTTCTCTAGCCAATCTAGTCATCCTATCTTTTCCTATATGTCCAAGTCTAGCTTGTCATAATTCGGAATTAGAATCATCATAAACCATACAAGAAGAAGAATTAACAGAAGAATTATGGGAATCCAACAAATCTAATTTAAATAAATTATCTGACAAAAAAGCATGTCCCAAAATCTCATCACCAAAACAAATATCCAAGTGATCATATCTAAAATTAAAAGAATATCCATGTCCTAGCAATTGTACTATTGATAATAGATTATGTCGAATTCCAGGGGCATAAAGAACTTCATGAAGAGTCAATGTGCGTCCATTCCGCAATTGAAGTTGGTATGAGCCAACTCATGTGACTTCAACAGACGAACTGTTTCCCATGAAAATTCTTCTTGTACCCACAGGAACTTTTCGATAATCTACAAATCCTTCTCGATCCCTCGTCACATGTTTTATGGAGCCCGAGTCTAAAATCCACACGAGGAGAGATTCGGCTAATAAAACATGAGAGCAAACAAAACTTTGCAAGGAGATAGGATTAAGGGATACCTTCTTGGGCTCAAGATCACAAGTCTGAGCTAAATGACCCAAGGTACCACAGTTATAGCACTTCTGCTTAGCAATATTCTTTTTGCCTCTTCGGCATTTAGTAATCTTGTCACTTTTACGGCCCAAATTATGAGTCTTCTTGCCTTTAGCTTGTTTCTTGCGTTGCCCATGTGTCTTGCGCGGACCCTCAAGGAAAACAAGAGCAAGATCATGAGTCGCAACACTTATCGCGCGATTCGCTTCATGACACTCATCCTCAAGCTCAACATGGCGAGATACATTTGCAAAAGTCTAAATGGAGTCCGTATGAGTTAGAATAAGCCTGAAACTACTCCAAGACTGAACTAGTGAACGAATCACTGCTTGAACTTGTTGTTCATCAGATAAGATAGAACCAGCAGCCTTAAGGTCACGAATCATTTCGGACATCTCGCGTAGTTGTTCAAGAATGTCATGTTTCTAGTCAATCTTGTAACTTTCAAACTTGTAAGTCAAAGTCCTCAACTTTGTAGCAGATGTATTCCCATAAATAAGCTTAATGTCGTCCCACATTTGCTTTGCAGTCAGCTAATCCTCAAACTCGCCAATTAGATCATTATGCAAGCTACTCAACATAGTAAAGCGTGCACATCGATCTTTCTTTTTCCACTTAAGGAACTCCTACATGTTCTGGCGATGCTGGGTGATGGTCAAATTACCCATCTATGGTTCTACCATCACAGTGTCTAGGTTGTCAAGAACCTCTTGCTCATTTAGCAAATACGTGATTTTTCTTTGCCAAAACTATAGTTGGTGCCATACAATTTCTCACCCTTGTTAAGGTCAGCGATTACATTCATAGAAGCCATTTCACTACAATTTATTGCAAAATATAAGACATTAGCATATATATTTTGATTTGATTTTGTTCTAAAAAATCAATTACTAAATATAATCACATCATACACGTAAGGAGGGAAAATCAGCAAAGCTCGTAATCACAACCAAAGTATGCACAACGTGAAAATTTTCATAAATTGATCATTAAAACAAAAGAAATAAAATAGAACAAATCCATCAAGAACATATTATGTACATAAATATTTTCACTACTGAAAATAAAATTATTGGGTCTCGTATAGTCTCAATCGTAATTTTAGAGCCCAAAACGACAATTTAATATGCGAAAAATGACTTAAAAATAGTTTAAAATTCACAAAGAATTTTAAAAAAATTCTGAACAGTCCCAAATAGCCCTAAACAGTCACAGAATGACAAAACCTGCCCTAGAAATTAATTTTGAATTTTTTTATAAATAAAAAAACAAGTTTTTATACACTGAAAATGACAAAATAAATATTTCCAGCCTGAATTGACCAAAACAGAGGCCACCATTGGACTCAAAAGGCCGAAAAACATCCAGAAACGCTAGCTGTTTCAAAAAAGGAGGTCCAGAAACGCCGCACACGCTCACAAGTGCCAGCTGCGTGGATGCTGGCTGTACGCTAGGTGATGTAATTTCTACCAAAAGAGAAGGAAAGAAATTACCTCAACAATGATCGTTCTAAGACAGGTCGTTTTGTTGGTGTAGAAACCGCACCCCCTACCTAAACAGATAGGATACTTGGTTTGAAGCGCCACAACCAATTACACCAAGGTTGGTTGATAAGCTAGGAAAGACGCCACAAGTTTTGTAGGAGACTATAAACTTGATAAGTCTGAAGTTCTCAAAGAACCAAAAGAGTTGAATAACATTCACTCAAGAATAAAATACATGATCTCATTTGCAAGGCTACAAAAGAGGCCTATTTATAGGCTAATGTGGTGGAGAATACAATGTTCATGCTGTCATCTATGAGGTCAGCAATAAGCTAATCCACTTATTTATAAGTTGTACTATCTATCATGATAAGCTATCAAAGTCTCTTGAGTTCTCCAAGTTCATGAATGGATCCAACTTATCTTGAATGGAATTTTCTAGATTTACAAGAGAAAATTCGGATGCCTCCTTTGTTGACGTTGAAAAGGCTGAATTTTGGTCGTGTATTGGGCTTAAAATGTACTCCTTCTTTGGGCTAGAGTTCCATCACCATGAGACTCCATTTTGCACTTCAATTGGGCCTTCTTTCTTGTGCTTTTAAGCTAGACCAATCCAAGACTAGGGCCTAGTCTTGATTAATAACTTGGACTAAAAGGACTTGATTTGTTTGGTTTCCTTGAGTTGTAACTTGAGCTTGAACCCAACAAGTTCCAATTAAACCATTGATAGTATTCTTGAATTCTTTGGAATTGGACCTAGTGTTAGGTCCAACTTGCCATTTCAATGGGTCTTGTTCACTTAGAGTTGAGCTCTCGGATGGAACTACATCATCCCCCCTTCTTGAGAGTGATTTGTCCTCAAATCTATAAGTGCAATTATATGATTCGCTCTTGAGAAGAGAGACATCCAATCTGCCCATTGTGTAGAGAAGAAGTGATTGTTGATAAGAAGAAGTGATTGTTGATAAGCCGCTTCATATGCATGCATCATCTTCAACTCTTCTCGAACCACATTTAACTTTCTTTCATTCTCCTCTCTCTCTACCCTTCCTCGTTCAAATTTTTTTTTCCTCCTCTCCCTTTCAATCAAAGAACTCTCTTGTATTTTTCTCACTTTTTCAATATATTCTCGCTCTTGTTTTTCTCCTTCTTTTTCTTTTCTCTCTTTTTCAATCTTTTCTTTTTCTTGCTCAATTTTTTTCTCTTTGAAGGAAACTTTTATTGGTGACGACATCATACATAGCTCGATTTTCATATTTCCATGGAAGACCTAGTAAAAGATGCCAACCTTGCATTGGTATAACATCACACAAAACATGATCTTCGTACTTGCCAATGCTAAATGTTCCACGCACTTGTTTATCCACCTTAATCACACCATGACAATCGAGCAATTGCAAGCTATAAGGGTGCTTATGTCTAACAATGGGACGTCCCAATTCTTCAACCAATAGAGTGCTAACAACATTAGCACCGCTATCACTATTTATAATCATACTAAACATCTTGTCTTGAAAACAACATCTAGTACGACATATATTTCGAAACACCTCTGTTTTTCCCTAACCTCACACACTTAAAACCCTCAACAATTTAGCTTGCATATTCGTTTCCATTTGGTAGTTCAATTACCGATTTAGACTGGGATGACAAGGAAGGAAGAAAATGGAAATATCGAATGGCTGCAACATTTTTTTTGTTTTAATTTTATTTTGTAGATAGAAGAAGATATATAGATTTAGAAATGAAAAATAGAGAGGATAGATGAAGAAGAAGACTTAAAGAAGATAGGATGAAATCAAGAACTCAATATCAATTTCCAGATTTTTTTGTAGGACAAGAATAACAAGAACAATTTCAAAATTTTTGTAGGACAAAGATAACAAGAACAATTTCCAGATTTTTTGTTTTTGTTTTTTTTTCTTCAATTTTATGAGATTTCGTAGAATAATAATAAGAAGAATTGATTTCCCAACCCCCCAAGATTCACTGATAAAATTCCTTGCCAACATGTGACAAAACCCAATATCAAGATGTGAATAATGAAATACCGAGAAAAATCAAAAGATGAGAAGAGAAGGATAACATGACTTCTTAGAATTGGCTCTGATACCAAATGATGTAATTTCTACCAAAAGAGAAGGAAAGAAATTACCTTAACAAGGATCGTTCTAAGACAAGTCGTTTTGTTGGTGTAGAAACCGCACCCCCTACCTAAAGAGATAGGATACTTGGTTTGAAGCGCCACAACCAATTACGCCAAGGTTGGTTGATAAGCTAGGAAAGACGCCACAAGTTTTGTAGGAGACTATAAACTTGATAAGTCGAAAGTTCTCAAAGAACCAAAAGAGTTGAATAACATTCACTCAAGAATAACATATATGATCTCATCTGCAAGGCTATAAAAGAGGCCTATTTATAGGCTAATGTGGTGGAGAATACAATGTTCATGATGTCATCAATGAGGTCAGCGATAAGTTAATCCACTTATTTATAAGTTGTACTAGCTATCATCATAAACTATCAAACACTCTTGAGTTCTCCAAGTTCATGAATGGATCCAACTTATCTTGAATGGAATTTTCTAGATTTAAAAGAGAAAATTCAGATGCCTCCTTTGTTGACTTTGAAAAGGCTGAATTTTGGTCTTGTTTTGGGCTTAAAATGTACTCCTGCTTTGGGCTAGAGATCCATCACCATGAGACTCCATTTTGCACTTCGATTGGGCCTTATTTCTTGTGCTTGTGAGCTAGACCAATCAAAGACTAGGGCCTAGTCTTGATTAATAACTTGGACTAAAAGGACTTGATTTGTTTGGTTTCCTTGAGTTGTAACTTGAGCTTGAACCCAACAAGTTCCAATTAAACCATTGATAGTATTCTTGAATTCTTTGGACTTGGACCTAGTGGTAGGTCCAACTTGCCATTTCAATGGGTCTTGTTCACATAAAGTTGAGGTCTCGGATGGAACTACATCACTAGGGCTGATGTGGCAGGGCTGACGTCACTGATGACATCACCAAAAGTGTGTCACTGGAGTGGGTCCCACTTACTGACATGGCAGGTGACGTGGAAGACATGTCATCAGTCAACTGCTTGACCCTTGACCAATCAACAGTTGACTGGTCTTCCATGCAGAAGCTCACGCTCCCAACTGGAACGTTCCGTCCACGCGCCGCCTTCCCGAACTCCGATGAGGTCACGAAGGGTGGCGTTGGATTCGTCTTGTTAAGTACTTTCCATTCATGGACTTTTTACATCGAAAGGAGTTCCACAAAAGACACGTACATTGAGGCTAAGAGTGGGGGTCGTAGGACGCCTATGTTTCAACCCAGAAAATCGATTCACGAACGTGATCCGCGAACCAATTTCGCAAGGCCGTAAAACGTTCATTTTAAGTCAAAATTAAGCATATAATATGTCGTTGGAAAGCCCTAGCGGAGTAATACAAGTACAGACCATAAAACCCCGGTTTTACAAAATACAAATAGGTCATGACAGCACGCAAAGTTTCAGAAAAAACAATTTTCAACAAAACTAGGGTTTACGATATTTTGAAAAATACCCAACGGATTTCAACGAGAATTTAGTATGTTGTTCGCCTCGTCATAGGGAACACATACATATAAATTTTTCTTGAAAATAAAATCATTTTACACACAAAATAATAAAACCCATTTGGTTCGTTATCGGGTAAAAACCTTTAAACAAACCCAAAATTGAAAGAATGCAATTCATGGCATAACGAAACGAGAAATCAAGCATATAGGTTCTGATACTATTGAAGGATATATCTATACATATATCACATAGTCAAGTTTGTTTTCTAAGAGTAATCATGAGTTACCTCGTGCAAACTTGAACTTTGAGCGAAGCGGAAGACTTTCTCCTTGAGCTATTGTGAGTGCCACGGAACGCTCCCGGACGCCGCGCTCCCTTTTTTAGGGGAACGCGGGTTGCAGAAGGACGTCACTCTTTTCATTTCATCCTCCCTTGTTTAGGGGAAGACGAAATTAAAAATGTAAAAAGAGTGTTGTCGAAGAGCGCATTGAATACGCCTCGGTCACTGAGTGTGCTTTGGTCCACTATGAATGCTTTGGATTTTTCCATAACTCATCCTCGATCCCTTGTTTATGGGAAAACAAGTCACAGAAAACGCATCACCCTTTTCATTCCCATTGTCCCTTGTTTAGTGGAAAACAGAAAAGTGCAAAAAAAGATATTGCGAAGGCGCGTGGGAACACGCCCTGCCTTACTGTGGACTGATGTACATTCTGGATTACTATGAGTGCTTTGGGTTTTCCGTGGCTCATTCTCCCTTGTTTAGGGGAAAACAAGATACATAAAGTGAATCACCATTTTCATTCTCATCGTCCCTTGTTTAGGGAAAAACAGAAAAGTGCAAAAAAAGGATGTTGTGGGCCTCACTGTAATCCAAAATGATGTAATAGAGTCGCCATCTTTATTTTAAGGATAAATAAAGAAAAACAAAAAATAACCAGAGTTTGTAAAAAGGGGGTTCGGAGGCTAAGTTACGAGGTGGGAAGGTGTTAGACACCCAACTCGCCCTTTCGGTCTCAAAAATAGTTTTTGGCTAAAATATGCTTTTATTATTTTTATTTAGCAAATGAAATAAAACATTTAAACAAATATATCGGTATCTACATTATTTGCAGACTTGCAACCGCTTCCTTCCAGGAATTAAAAATATATTTATAAACAATTGACCATAATAATGGCTCTTTTTAATGCTATTTTCTATAGAAATCCAGACAGCATAACTGCTTATATTTTTACATCGGGTCGGCTTGAAAATAGCACTTTTTGTATAATCTCTTAAAGGCTTACCTTTAAAAGCGTACGTTGTGCTCGCTCTGTCCTTCTGGGAGAGAGAGTCTTTTGTTGTTGTTGTGATTCGGGCAAAATAACTGCTTCCGAAAGCTGCTTTCTGGCACCGTGGAACGAACGGAGCAACTGTTTGTGTTTTTGCTGTTGTTTGCTTGTTGTTGGCGGAAATCGGGTAGAGCAACTACTTGCTTCTGTCGGATTTGGCTTCTGGATTCGAGTAGAGTAACTGCTCTTTTTGAGATTTTTGGACTAGAAAAATAGGGTGGAATCCTAGCTGGAAGGCTTAGGTTCACTTTGACTGGTTGGATTTAAGTTCGGAGGAGATTTGACGGAGCTTTGAGTCTTATAGGAGGAGGGGTACTCTCTCTCTCGTTCAACGCGTAAACTGAACGTGGCTTTTTAAACTACGTGCCATGAAGTGAACTGTGTGCGGAGTCTTTCGTGAATGAATTCACTAAAGTCGGGCACTCTTATTTATAAGCTGGAGGAGGGACTCCGTTCGTATTTAGGATTTTCTTTCTATGTTTCATTGACTTGTACCGCGCGCTTGAGATAGTGTACCGGAGACAAAGTGCTACAGTGCAGGGGGACTATTCTGGCACCACCCATGGGGGTCTGGGCGCCGCGCCCACTTTGCATGTGGGTGGAGCCTGGGCCTCTTTTTGGGGTTATTTTTGACACTTTGACCCCCTGCATTTCACTATTTTGCGCATCCTGCTTTCCCTTTTGCATTTTCAAACCCTGTAACTTGACATTTATTAAGTTTTAACAGGTCTTGATATTTCATGTCATGTCACATACCCAGGGTATGAAATTGGGGTGTCTACAGATCCCCGCAACGGTGGAGTTTACGGGTAACCCGCGGCTTACCGAGTAAACAAACATCGTTGAAAAGAAATAGGATCCCTAATTTCATGGAAATGATAATGGGGAGTGATGCAACATGCAGCAGTTATAACGCAACAGTTTATAATGCATGTCAAATCTTGTATATCCTAGACATATTTAGTCGGTTGTAGCATGTTATCGTAGTTTTTAAGCAGATATGCAAATTAAGTGCTCTGATGGTCGGAACTACCGAAATAGGCTGCCTACGTATCCCTTAATAAAAGGAACCAGACCAAACGTAGTTCGGCCCGATTCAAACAAACAACAGTTATATTTCATGAAACTTTGTATCCTCGGGGAGAGGCTCCCTTCGTCGAATACGATAATTTTTTCCCTAAGTGACCTGGGGTATGCACCCCTTGCGGAAAAGATTCAACAACCAGGTGGAACACATCATAAGACATTGCATCCTTAGGGGTGGACATCCTTCGTCGAATGCAATGGTGGGACCAATCTTTCATGAAACATCATATCCTTAGGGAGAGGATCCCTTCGTCGAATACGATAATCTTTTCCCTAAGTGACCCGGGGTGTGCACCCCTTGCGGAAAAGATTCAACAACCAAGTGGAACACATCATAAGACATTTCATCCTCAGGGGTGGACATCCTTCGTCGAATGCAATGGTGAGTCCAATCTTTCACGAAACATTATATCCTCAGGGAGAGGCTCCCTTCGTCGAATACGATAATCTTTTCCCTAAGTGACCTGGGGTGTGCACCCCTTGCGAAAAAGATTCAACAACCAAGTGAGATGCATGTAGGTAAAAATAAGAATACTTTACCTTTCCTTACCTTTTCTTGCTTTTGTTCTGTTGCTGCATTTGCTGATTATGCTGCTTTTGTTGCCTTTGTTGCTTTTGATTTCTTGCTGCTAAGTATTCTCTTCTTGCCACGTTTCTGACTCTTGCAGGAGATTTTCTTTTGCTGCTACATTTCTTCTTCATTCTTGCTGCATTTTTTTCTTTTGTATTTTTTTTCTTCTTTTGCATTCTTTTTTTTTCTTTCTGCACTTTTTTTTCTTTTGGATTTTTTTTCTTTTACATTCTTTCTTCTTTCTGCATGTTTTTCTTTTCGATTTTTTTTCTTTTGCATTCTTTCTTCTTTCTGCACATTTTTCTTTTGGATTTTTTTTTCTTTCTGCACTTTTTTCTTTTGCATTATTTTTTCTTTCTGAACTTTTTTCTTTTGCATTCTTTTTTCTTTCTACATTTTTTTCTTTTTGATTTTTTTTCTTTTTTTCTTTCTGCACTTTTGGGAGTTTCACCTTTGCCGTTGCATTTTTCTTTTACTGCTGCTCTTTTTTCTGCTTTTCTGACCTTTTTACGGCTAGCCTGCTGCAGATGTGAGCTTTCTTTCGATCTTTGATGGATGACCGTCAATTTTTGTTAACAAAGCTAACTTTGCTAATCTTTCGTTAAGCTTTCAGGGTCATTTTGCAATTTGGGAAACTTGATGACTTAAGTGTTGAACTTTTGAACTATGGAGGGGGAAAGTGAAAATTTCCCTTTTGCAACAACTTCACTTTCTTTCTTTCTTCTTCTTCGCTCTTCCTTCTGCCTCCATTGTTGTTGCTAAGCTATTTCCTTAATTTCTCCGCCTTTTCTTGATTTTCTTTCGCCAAATCGAGTGTTTTGCTTAATAGATGGCATCTTCCTCGAAATCTCAGAAGGGAAAAGCATCGATGTACCTGGATTCGGGCGAGGAATGAAAAGAACTTCCTCCCTTGGTCCGAAATCACGTCAGATATCTCTTCTCGAAGGACGATTGGGGCAACATCCTTCATGATCAGAATACACACGTGTCGAATCTTCCGATTCCCACTGTAAGTTTCTTTTTCACAAACCCATTTGGTCGAATTTTCAGATCTGTTGGATTTCCTTGCTGTTTTGGACTTTTGGATCATAGTTGTTCTTGTTTATGATGCTTATGCATGCAAATTATGTGCTAGAATGATGCAATTTGGCAGTTATTCATAGCAAAAATATGAAATTCGTGCTATTTATTTTTGCGATGCATATTTGAGCAATTGGCACTATCTGACTCTGCGATGCATATTCTATGTAACAGATGCAATTTGACTATATATGATGCATGCTTGAACTTGCAAAATATTTTTATGATGCTTGCTCATGCGATAGACTTCTCGGATATGTGATGCATTTATTTCGGATATATTTTCGAACATATTTTTGGATGCATGCATGCAAAATGTAACAGGAATATTTTATACAATAATATACATTTTTACGAATGCACATGCTGCAGAGATGTATGCCAAATGTAATAGAAATACTTTCTTTTTAATATTTGCAACATTTTTTATTTAAGTGAGTTGCTAAAAATGCAATTATTTGGAGATGCTCATATATGATGCATGAATATAACATTTATCACTTTTCATCATGGAAATGCAACTGCAACATGTAAATGTTTAAATGCTTGCTAAGATGCTGCGTATTTCTTTTCCAATGAGCAAAAATGCAACATGTATTTATTTTTGAATGTGAAACATTTTTTTTCCTTTTTGAATTGCAAAGATGCAAAATTATTTTTCGAATGCAAGAGTCTAGCACATGTTTTTTTCTGAATGAAAAGATGCAATATTTTTTTTTTGGTTTTTGAATGCAAATACTCTTTTTTTTTTAATGAATGCAAGAATGCAACATTTATTTTTCTTTATGCATGCAAAAATGCAACATTTTCTCTTTTCTTTTTTTGAATGCAAAACATTTTCTCTTTTGGTGTACTATGCAAAATGCAAATATTTTATGATGACTCTCTCTTTTTTTTTCTTTTTATATCCATGGAAAATATGCGACAATTTTTTGAATGCAAGAGTGCACTATATATTTTTTTGTTTTTGTTGTTTTTTTGTTGTTTTGTTGTTTTTTTGTTTTTTTGAATGCAAGTATGCAACATTATGTATATTTTTGTTTATGCATTATGCAAAATGCAAAAAACCGTTCTCTTTTTTTTTATATGGTTATGCATGCAAAAATGCAATATATACAACACGCTCTCTTTTTCCTTCTTTTTTTTTTTTCTCTTTTTCTTGGTATGTAGGATGTAATATTTAATTTTGTATGCAACATATATTATATGTTCTTCCCCCTTTTTTTTTAATATGGCATAATTTAATGACATGAATAGGAGGCTTTTTATAAAAGATAGGAATTTTACCTTCTCCCTTTTTCTTGATGCTGAGATGCTGTCATTTTCCTTTTTCTCTTTTATTTTTTTTTTCAGATGCGCAGGACCTTGACCAGGATTCGGGCAAGCTGTGATAAATTTTCAGATATTTATAACTCAATGCCCTTGCCGGCACGGGTTTTGGTGAAGTCTTCTGGCTTTATTGAGTTCCTGCGGGCTTTCCGTCCTTTCCACAGTTATCAACCCATTTTTTATGTTTTGCGGGACTACTGGTGGGACACCACCCACACATTTCATTTCATCTTGGGGGAGGCTACTTTGACCCCGTGCGACTTTGTTACTATCACAGGTATTCCTACCAGCATCGGCCGGACTTTGGAGCCGGACTATACCCTTCGTCATCATCACGACGTGGTGAAGGATCTCTTGGGTTTCGAACCCGAATACAAATCTGTAGATGAGATCTTTATTGGCAGTGTCAAGAGCTGGCTTTTAGAACACATTGGGCAAGTTAACGGGAATGATAGCGAGGTCGTATCTCGCATAGCCAGGGCGTTCTTGTTATTCTTTCTGGGAATGTCACTTTTTGCCGATTCCTCCACCACTTTGAGGGTCTCCCTCCTTGGATGTTTGCGAGACTTGGACCATGTTATTGATTACGACTGGGGGCAGGCAAGCTTGGCTGAGTTTTACGCTTATGGATAGGGTAAGCCGCAATGATTCGCTGACCATTAATGGCTTTGCTCCAGCTTGGGAGGTATCTTTTCTTTTCCCTGCTTTTGATTTTTTTTTTCTTTCTGACATGATTTGTCAGCATTTTTTTCTTAGTTTTTTTTTTTTTTTTGATTCTCTTTTCTTTTTTCTTCATGTCTGGACCTACTTGGTTTTTCACTTTACTCCGGGTCCATTGCGCCAACGTATTCACGAGCCTCCTTTCTTGGCTGAATTCGTGAATGCCAACCGAGTAGGGAAGGATCGAGATGGCCACTGCCTGGATACAGTGATGATGTGAGACAGGATAGCCAGCTTGAGCTCGGGCACTGTATATTTATTCCCCAGGAGGGGTCTGGTGGGACTGATCGATGTATTTTATACGTCGATTTTATATGCTTCTATGACTAAAATTATGCTATTTCATGAGGCTTTTGGCTACTAATATATGTTTTCGGTGAGTTTTGTAAGTTTCAGGGTTATTAGTGAAAATATACGAAACTCCATGGTTTTAAGTACAAATTCCAAGAAAGGCTAAAAAGGAAAAAATGAAGAAAGAACGGAAGTCGGACACCTTGCGGACGCAGGTGCCTCGACCTGCGCGACCGCAAGGTAGGCGTCAGACGGTCACAATGCAGAAACCAAGAATTCCAAAGGCCGGACATACTGGAGACCTTGCGGACGCAAGGTACCCAACACCTTGCGACCGCAAGGTGGTCAGAATGCTTGATTTTCGGATTTGCACACAGTCATTCAATTGGATTATAACTCCCGGGTATATATTGAAGTCAGATGCCGAGCCAAACATAAGGAGGACGGCTGGAAGCTCTCTTAGGTAGATTTTAGGTAGTTTTTAGATTGTATAACATAGTTAGATTTTGTAACTTCAAGTATTGAAGATCAAATCATGTGTCCGATCATCTCCAAGTGCTGTTCATTGTCTATGATGAACTAAATCATCCATAATCTAGGAGGTGGGAGGTAACTTGTATGAAAATTATGCTTTAATTCTTATATATGTTCATTCAATGCTTGTTGATTGTGTTGTTTATCAATCCCTATATTATTTTGCTTTGAACAAATGAATGTAATCGCAAATAATAAAGGCCTAGAGGTGCGGATAACTGCATGACCAATGTGCATATGTGGTACAACGGCTCACCAACACAATAAATTGGACCTATCGATGCACAAGTGATAAGTTAGGACCGTGTTCTTACATGATCTAGGTGACGATAGATCATAAATCTAGGTGACAACTAGATTGATAGTTCCTGTGCTTAGGATATAGAATGGATGAATTTTGCGGGGATGGAGGCTGAACCAATTGTTCAACAGACTATATCTATTTTTAGTGAACGAACCCAAGACATTGAATGATAATATTATGAATTGAACATAAAAGAGATACAAGTGAAACCCAGAATCCTAGATTACCACCCACCATAAGATCTTCATATCTGTTATTACTGCTTGTTAGTTAGACATCTAAATATAAATAGTAGTTTAGAATAGAATTAAATATAAAAACCTCATTTAGATTAATAAATTGCTATCAATAAATTGCACTATTCGTGATCACTTGTCTCTGTGGGTTCGACCCTTGCTTCCAATACTATTCGATAATAGTCTTGTCCACTTGCAAGGAAAAAGATTAATTAAAACATCGATCAAGTTTTTGGCGCCGTTGCCGGGGACAAGCTAGTTCACGTAGTTAGTTTGTTGGTAGCGTAGTTTTTAATTTAATTTAGTTTTTAGTTTAATTTTCAGTTTTCATAAAAATAAAAAATACAAAAAGATTTTATTTTATTTTTAATAGTTAGTTGTTTTTAAATTGCTTTAATTTATTTTTATGCACGGTCGTCGATCTTTGAACCCTAAATTGGTAGACTTAAATCAAGATATAAATATTGTTAGAAGAAATCAAGAAGTTTTTGAAAATCTAGCTCAAGAGTTTGATAATCAAGAACAATTGAATCAAGAAGATCCTCTGGTCGATCCCACAATGGAAGAAAATAACAATAATCGTAATCCTGAAAATCCAGTTGACCCAGTTAACCGGAATCAAAGAGAAGAAGAACCTGGAAGAAGAAATATGGAAGTAGTGATAAATCAAAGAACTATTAATGACTTTAGTAGACCTTCATTAAATGTTGTGACATCATGTTTAGTCTTGCCAGATGCTGTAAGGAATTTTGAGTTAAAAGGTCATTATTTTAATGTCATACCATCTTTTCATGGGATGCCCCATGAAGATCCTGTCAGTTTCTTAAGAGAATATGAATACATGATGAGTACTTTTCCTTTAGGAGGGTTGACCGAAGATCAAATGAAAATGAAATATTTTCCCAGTGCATTAAAAGAGTTGGCAAAGAGATGGTTTATGAACCTAACACCTAATAGTGTTTATACTTGGGCTCAATTATATGATTTGTTTATGAGTAAATTTTACAAACATGCATCTCTTACTGAGTATAGAAAACAAATCATGTCATTCCAAAATGAACCAGGTGAAACATTCCATGAGTCATGGGATAGATTTAAAAATCTACTCATTATGTGTCCTCATCATAATTTGGCTCAACATGTGTTAGTGCTTCAATTTTATCATGGTCTTTCGCCAGGCTTACAAACTATGGTTGATAGTGCAGCTGGTGGTTCTATTAATAGAATGACACCAGAAGCACTAGAAGAATTATTTGAGATGTTAAGTATTAATTCCCAACAGAAAAAGTGCTAGAGGTAAAAATAGGAGCCTATATCAATTGCAAGATAATTCAAATACACAAGCTCAATTTGAAAATTGGCAAATTCAAGAAGCATGTGCATTATGTGGATTATATTCTCATGCTACTAATTTTTGTCCATCAAGTGCTATGTATTCTGAACAGGCTAATGCTATGAATATGTACCCTCAAAGGCCTAGGAATGATCCCTATTCAAACACATATAATCCTGGTTGGAGGAATCATCCTAACTTTTCTTGGGGAGGAAATAAGCCTTTGCAACCTCAACAATTCCAACCTCAACCACCACAACCTCCACAGTTGCCAAATCAAAATCAGTTGAGAATTGAAGAAGTTCCCAAACAAGATGTGGGAAGTAAAGGTCAAGCAGCATTGATGAAATACATGCTTGAAGAGATTGAAAATCTAAAGAAACACATTGCAAATTCTGAAGTAGATAAAAGAGAAGAAGGGAAGTTCCTTAGTTAAACTGAGCAAGCCAAGTCAATCACCGTCTTGCGAAGCGGTAAGGTAATAGGTGAAGAGGTAAGTGATGCTGATCCTTCTTCTAAAGTGCCTGTTACAGTAGAAAATTCTGAAAAGGAAATTGAGAAAGAAATCGAAAAAGATAGTGATAGTAGTAATAAAGAGAATAATGAATCAATTAATCAAGACGTAGAAGTTGAAGTAGAAGTAGAAGTTCCAAATAAGGAACAAGAAAAAGAAGCTCAAAATAAAGATAATACAAAAGAAGTTGAAAAAGAATTGGATCAAGAAGAAGAGGAACCTTATGTGGCTCCTCCACCTTATGTTCCTCCAATTCCGTTTCCAAGAAGACTTATGAAAAACCGAATGGACAAACAATTCACGGAAATTTATAATATGTTATCCAAAGTGAATGTTAATCTTCCTTTGCTTAATTTTATTAAAAATATTCCAGCTTATGCAAAGTTTTTCAAAGATCTTCACTCTAAGAAACACAAGTTTGAAAACAATGAAAAGATTATTGTTTCTGAAAACGTAAGTTCAGTTTTACAACCCGAATTACCACCTAAGTTGAAAGACCCTGGTAGCTTTAATATCTAAGTTTCCTTGGGAAGCTCTAAGAAGATGAAAGCAATGCTAGATTTAGGAGCAAGTATTAATTTGATGTCATTTGCGGTCTATAAACAGTTAGGGTTGGGAGAACTAAAACCCACTAATATGCAATTACAATTAGCTGATCGTTCAGTTAAATATCCATTGGGTATAGTGGAAGACATCCTAGTTCAGGTTGATAAACTAATCATTCCAGCTGACTTTGTGGTTTTAGAGATGGAAAGGAAGATATGCACCAATAATGAAGTCCCAATATTGTTAGGCAGACCATTTATGGCTACAGCCAATACAATGATCAATGTGAAAAATTGTAAACTCACAATGTCAGTCCTAGGTGAAACAGTTGAAATCTCTGTGTTTGATGCCATGAATAGACCTAGTGACATGAGTGCCTATTTTTCAATAGATGAGATTGAAAAATTATCAACCGAAACCTTTGAAGAAGAGGAAGAATATGAGAGAGATAGATTCATAGTCTATGATGATAGTCCTATCACTCCCATAAAAATTGACATTGAGGAGATTGAAAGAGAAATTGAAGAAGAGGAAAGATTAGAGAGAGAAAAGTTAGAAGCTAGTGAAAAGAAAGATAAAGAAGAAATAAAGAAAGAATCAGAAAATAATTCTGATAAATCTGAAAAAGTAGAAGAAGAAAGTTATGAAATTAAGGATGATGAAGTAGAGATTCTGAAATCTCTCTTTGAAGAAATTGTAATAGAAAACATTGAAGAAGAAATTAGAGATAATAAAGTAGAGAATGAGGAGGCTAAAATAAAAGAAACCGTTAAGATAGAAAATTCTGAATTTATGCCACCCATTAATTCTCCTAAAGTCTAAGAATTAAAGCCATTACCACCCCATTTAAAATATGCATTTTTAGGGGAAGGTAACACTTTACTGTTATTATAGCAAGACTTAACTAAGAGCAAGAAGCTAGTTTGTTAAAAGTTTTATGGACACATAGAGAAGCCTTAGGATGGTCTTTAGCTGATTTAAAAGGCATTAGTCCCTCTATGTGCATGCATAAAATACATCTAGAAGAAGGTAGTAAACCTTCAAGAGAAAGGCAAAGAAGACTTAACCCACACATGGAAGAAGCTGTTAGAAAAGAAGTTCTTAAGCTCTTAGATGCGGGTATAATTTACCCCATATCAGATAGTAAATGGGTTAGTCCTGTCCAAGTAGTTCCTAAAAAATCAGGAATTACTGTTGTTAAAAATGAAAAAGATGAATTAGTCCCTACAAGAACTATAACTGGTTATGTAATGTGCATTGATTTGCGTAAATTAAATGCGGCAACTAGGAAAGACCACTTTCCTTTGCCATTTATTGACCAAATCCTTGAAAGACTAGCTGTAGACACCCCAATTTCGTACCCCTGATATGTGACATGACATAAAATATCAAGAACTGTTGAAACATTAACAAATGTCAAGTTACAGGATTGAAAACGCAAAAGGAAAAAGTAGGATGCATGAACAGTGAACTGCAGGGGGGGAAAGTGCACAAAATGAAAGATAAAAAGCAAGCTTCGTGCCACACCAAGGCCCCTTGGTGCCACACCAAGGGTACCCTTGGTGGCACCGAGCACTCACATTGCCTCTCTCGCTTGCGAAATGTACAACCTTTGATGCTCGCGACAACCGATCAATGCGAGTGAACAAATCCAATTCCACCGAGTCCTTGCTCTCTGCTATAAATAGAAGCCTCGGCCTCTCAGTTTCAGCGTTCATTTTCATCGCAACGAAGCGCTGAGAAATTCTCTCTGCGTTCCTTCGAAGCGAATAGTTACGAGAGGTGTGAGATAGGTGAGTGGAACCCCCTAAAGTCTTCAAACCCCGTCCAAACTCCGCCAAAATAAATATCCACCAGTTATAAGTAATCTCTAGCCTAGTTGTTAGGTATTCACCTCATTTCCCCGACCCAAAAATCCCAAAGTAAGCCGTTACTCGCCCAGTAACGAGTGAAAACACTCTATAAGCCGTTATTCTGCCCAACCAAAAAGGCCAAAACCACAAAAACTAAGCCGTCATTCCGCCCGACCATAAAAACCAAAACTACCACATATAAGCCGTCACTCTGCCCAAATCACATCAACAACAAACAACAAAAGTCTCCCTCTCCCTGAAGGACAGAGCGAGCACACCGCCGCTCTAAAAGGTAAAACCTTTAAGGGCGTCGTTCATTTTTATTTATTTACTTTCTTGTCTTTTATCTTTTAAAAAGTTGTTATTTAAATCCGGCACAATGTAGCCATTATAAGCCGTGGTGCTGCCCGGATTAGAATAGGAAATATTATGTAAAAGAGCCGTTATAATGGCCAAATATTCTTAAATATGTCTGTAATTATTGGAAGGAAGCGGTTGTGAGTCCGTAAATAATGTAGTCACGAATGTATTTGTTTAAATTTCCCTGTCATTTTAATACCTTATTTATTTGCGAGATAAATATGACAATAAGCATACTTCAGCCAAAAACCATTTTCGAGACCGAAAGGGAGAGTTGGGTGCCTAGCACCTTCCCAACTCGTAAATTAGCCTCCGAACCCGTTTTATTTTTCTCAGGTTTATTTTTCTTTTCTTTGGTTTTGCTTTATTTGCCTTAAAATAAAGATGACGACTCTCAAAATTTCGGATTCAGTGGGGCCTCGCAACACTCCCTCTTTGCACTTTCCCGTTCTCCCCTAAAAAAGGGAGATATGGGAATGGAGGGGTGATGTATTCCCATATCCTGATATCCCCTAAACAAGGGATAACTTGATGCGGGAAACCCAAAGCTTCCATAGTAATCTGAATGGACCATAAGGCTATTTTTAATAAATCCATAGTGGGGGCGTCGCAATATCCTTTCTTGCACTTTTCTGTTTTCCCCTAAAAAAGGGAAAATGGGAATGAAAGGGTAATGCATTCCCATATCCTGGTATCCCCTAAACAACGGATAACTTGATGCGGGAAACCATCAGTTCCCATATTGGATACAAAATCCACTCAAGGCAACCGAGGCACATTCCAACGTGCTAATATAGAGCGACACTCCTCTCGCACTTTTGATTTCGTCTTCCTTAAACAAGGGAGGGTGGAGCGAGGCGGTGGTGTCCGCGTCCACAAATGCGCACCCTATCCAAGGCGCGCGGGCGTACACCCCGGGAACTTCACAGTGGCGACTCTGCTGGGGACTTGTTTTATTTTAAATAAAATGGAGGGCTAGACTCGTAAAATAAAACCTTTTTGTTTTCATTTGTTTCTGGCTGCAGTATGATTGTTATATTAATTTACGCATTTGAATAAAGTGTTCCTATACGGTAGTGGCTATATTTGTGGATATGATCCTCCATCTTCACAGCCAGTTTCGTTCAGATAAGCATTACGAGGCATGTTTAAGAATATAAAAAAATTCAAAAAATAATAATATATATAAAAAATTCGAAAATTAAAAAAAAAAATATATATATATATATATATATATTATATATGTCACAATAAATTCAAGGCGACAACAAAAAATTTGAGTCGGGCTTTACTTCCAGCTCTATATTATTATTTATTTCAGTTCATTTTCTTTTTCACTTTATTCTGTACATTTATACATATTTGCATTCATTCTGTCATTTTATTTTGGGGACATAGGACCAAAATTTGTAATTAATAGGGATAGATAGTTTCCCCACTTTTCTTTCTATTTCTTAATGTGGTGTGCTTGCTTGTTTGCGTTCAAACTAAAAAGCCGAGAAAATCCACACAAAAACGGCAAGACAGGCCATATATGTTTTATTTTTACATTTATATATACGTAAATAAATAAAGATTTTCTTGCTTTCTAGATACCACACACACGCACATGCATATAGCTATATTCGGCTGTTACCCTACACCATGGCCGGCCTACCCCGCATGAGCCAACGTTAGAATGCATATAGATTTTCGGGACACTTCATTGACCGACCGGTTTTTGCATCTCCGAATTGTGAGTCAGCCCCTGCAAAAAAAAAAGATATATAAAATTTTTTAAAAAAAAGAGAAAAGTCAAAAAAATATATATGTATAAAAAAATGTGCAAGTAAAAAAAATGATGATGAAAATAAACTGCGCAACAAAAAAAAAAGCAGGGGCTGATCTATTATTCTCAGATGCTCGACCTAGACCGTTTCGAATGGTGGATCTGGAAGAGTATAGGCCACCGCCTGGGACGTCCGATCTGAGGTGTGGAAAACGTTGGTCCTATACTGCGGAGAAAGAATCCACTGTTCCAGGAAAAGTCCTGAGACCGTCAAAATAAAGCAGGTGCTTATCCGGTCAATTGTAGGGAACAAAAAAAACAAACAATAATAAAATACACTAATAAAGGCACGTTGTACTTCAAACCCAGAAAGCCTTCAGCCAGCCTCCTGATACCTCCATAACCCATTTTACTCAGAAACCTGGCCCAAATTTGGAAAGGCAGAGATAGTACTGGCCGGTTGATACGGGAAAGTTGTGCGAGAAATTAAATAGAGGTATCGATGTCGAATCGAGATAAGGGCGAGAATCGATCTGAGAAAACAGATCAGCGGTATGGCAGCAGATGAAGCGTCAGATATGGGTACGATTCGGGGCTCCGCTCCGACTCCAATGCAACATTGGCTAGACCGGAACGGATGCACGAAATGAACGCTTGCTAAGCCAAATAGAAAGTCTTATACAAGGTCAAAAGCCTAGTGGTGAGGTGAACTCTTCCCCTACAATCCCCCAAGAAGCATCCACCTCCCACGTGCCTCCAAACCCAACTCCTCAGCCAAACACTAACCCACCAAATACTACCATCACCCTAAATCCCAATCCTCCACCAAGTCCCTACTACCCAAATATCAGCTCTTACCCGTCATATCCTTCATATCACGCTCAAAAACCAAAATTCCCCAAAGCCCAAATGACCTCCCTGTTCCCATAACCAACCCACTCCAGAAACGGCCCAAATATGGACCCACATGAGTTATAACCCGCCAGCCAAGTTACCACTTATTTACCTTATAATGATCCTGGCCGCCCAGCCGAAACCATCCAAAATCCACCAACCCAAGCTCCACCAACCCAAAACCTTTATCCTACCCAAGCTCCACCAGCCCAAAATCTTTATCCACCCAAAATCGGTATCGACCGAAATCCGACCCGATTCAATGTCCATATCCACCCAAAACCCTACCGGACACCCGGCAAATCAGCGACCTTCCAATCCGGCCGGTATATACCAAAAACCAACTCCCCACCACCAAAATAGAAGCGTGTGGAAAATATAAAAGCCATGGTACTCAAGCTTCTCAACAAGGAATTTTCTCTGCGGCACGACACTACAACTGCTTGGCGATATTGTCTTTCAAATTCAAAATGCCCGACATAGAAAAAATTTGATGGGGCTGGATGCCCTATATCCCACTTAAAATCTTATTCCTCGGCATGCGATCAAGGGAGCTAGCTTTGAGGCTATGGCTTCAATTTTCACCTCACTAATAGGGGTACGCCAAACAATGGCTAATGTTGTGCGATAGCAAAGGCACCATGAATACGTGGGACCGGATAGGCTGAAGCGTTCTGGAAAGGTACAAAGACAACACCAGTCCGAAAAATAGAAGGGACCTTGAGTCGTGCACCGAGAAAAAACATGTCTTTGAGTTCGTGAGTCGGGTGGAAAGAAAGTTGGCTGAGACTTTTGAGCGGACTGATCCAGTAATGAGTCATGCCGAATGTTTATCAAAAACCTCCAACCCATTTACCTAGAACACATGCGGTACCTTCCCTACACCAATTTTAAAGAAATAGTAGAGATAGGCGCTCGTATTGATGATGTTATACGGACTGGCCAATTACAAGTCAATACGCCTCCTAGCTCTTCGGATTATTCTAAAGGGAAGACGATCGCGACCACACCGCACCAAGCCAATGCGGTAGGAAATGCATCATCCCTTTTTCTACCCAAAATTATGGCATTCCATGGTCTTATGGAGCGGATAGGTGCAGTTAACACGATCGGAGGGAATAATGGCGCGGCAAATTTAATCGAACCGCCGTCATTATGATGAACTGCAAGCCTCCCAATCTGTAATCATGCAGGGGCTAATGGCACAAGGAATGCTAAAGCCTATGGAAAATTATAAGCCACGGACCCCCCGAGGACACGGAATCATGCCCGATCTTGTGAGTATCATCGCTGCAGTGGTCACCTCACCGATAAATGTTATCTGTTCAAAAATGCTATTCATGATCTTATAGATGATAAGGTTATTGAAAAGCCCACTCCCAGACCAAATATAATCAATAACCCTCTACCTCAAATCAACATGATTGAGGTTGATGGCACTTCTGGGCATGATAGGCGAGAGTGCGATCACGAGCTCGTCCGAGTTTGAGCCTATTTCTAATAAGCCCTAGCGAGAACTAGTATATTAAGATCTGGCCCACTTTTGGCCGCCCACAGACCTGGTGGACTACTTCGGATATATTACCCCTATTCATTTCCCTAGCTTTACGGATTGGTCATCTACCGATCCGCTCCATAAAATTGAGGATCTCAAACCACAGGTCCTCAATAATGTAATTAACCCTGTACGATGTGCTTTTAATAATAATCTAAACGTCTTTCCTTATTTCTTAGTTGCACCTGCTATGGGTTCCCGGGAAAATGCTCCCGCGCCCCGCGCGCCCTTTGATAGGGGTGCGCGTACGTGCGGATGCGGTGACATCCACTGCTCCCGTTCCACCCTCCCTTTTCTAGGGGAGGACGAAATCAAAAGTGCGGGAGGTGTCCTGTCAGAATAGCGCGTTGGAATGCGCCTCGGTTGCCTTTAGTGGATTTTGATCCAATATGGGAGCTTTGGGTTTCCCGCATCAAGTTATCCCTTTTTTAGGGGATACCAGGATATGGGAAGGCATCACCCTTTTATTCCCATTTTCCCTTGTTTAGGGGAAAACGTGAAAGTGCAAGAAAGGAATGTTGCAGCTCCCCCACTATGGATTTTATGAAAATTGCCTTATGGCCTATCTCGGATCACTATGGGTGCTTTGGGTTTTCTACGTCAAGTTATCCCTTGTTTAGGGGATACCAGGACATAGGAATACATCACCTTTCCATTCTCATTCTCCCTTGTTTAGGGGAGAACGTGAAAGTGCAAAGAAAGATGTTGCGAGGCCCCACTAGATCCAAAATGTTTTAGAGTCGCCTTCTTTATTTTAAGGCAAAAATAAAGCAAAACCAGAAAAAGAAAACCAGAGATAAAAAAAGTGGGTTCGGAGGCTAAGTTACGAGTTGGGAAGATGCTAAGCACCCAACTCGCCCTTTCGGTCTCAAAATAGTTTTTGGCTAAAGTATGTTTTTTGTTATATTTATTTAACAGATAAATAAAGCATTAATTGCCTACAAATACATCCATTACATCTATATTATTTACAGACTTGCAACTGTCTCTTTTACAAATAATTACAAATATACTTGAAAATATTTGGCCATAATAACGGCTACATTTAGAATTATTTCCTAACTAAATCCGGGCAGCACAACTGCTTATATATTTACATTGGACCGGATTGGAAATAATACTTTTATAAGCAAAGACTTTAATGAATAAATAAAGCAAATAATTACAAATATATCTAAAAATAGTTGGCCATAATAACGGCTATATTTAGTACTATTTCCTAACTAAATCCGGGCAGCACAACTGTTTATATATTTACATTGGACCGGATTGGAAATAATACTTTTATAAAATGAAAGATTTTAAAATAAAACTTACGTGCATGACTCTAGGTTGTGCTGTCGCTCGTCTCCTCCTGGAGAGGAAGACTTTTATTGTCGCTGGCCGATGTGATTCGGGCGAGTGACGGCTTATATATGGTGTTTTTGGCTCACCCACTCAAAGTGAATGACGGCTTAGTTTTTGTGGTTTTGACTTATTTGGTTGGGCGGAATAACGGCTTATATGGGTTGATTTTCAGTCTATTACTCGGGCAGAGTAACGGCTTACTTTATGGTTTTTGGGTCGGGGAAATAGGGTGGATACCTAGCTGGGGGGCTAAGGCTCACTCCTACCGGTTGGTTTTGTGTTTGGAGGAGATTTGGCAGAGTTCCGAGGCTTTTGAAATGATCGCTCACTTTTTATTTCTTCAGCGTAACGAGGACGCAGAGAAATTTTATCGATCAGAAAGTGTCTTTGAATGAGAAGCCTGCCTCAGATTTATAGGCGAACAGGGACACGGAAGGAAATAAAATTCCTTCTTCACGCTCCAACCAATTGTACACTGCGCTAGATTTGTTGCATTTTACGGCAAACTTTGGATGAACAGTGCACAAAGGAGGCATTTTGGGCGCCATGCCCAAATCCTTTGGTAGCCACGCCCATTTCCTTCTTCATGCATCAAACAAGTGTACACTGTGCTAGAAATGTTGTGTTTTGCGGCAACTGTAGCAAGAAGATTTGCCGTAAAGGAGGATTTGGGCGCCAAGCCTATGAAATTTGGGCTCCATGCCCAAAAAATTGGGAGCCATGCCCAATTTCAATTGTGGCCACACCCATTTCCCAAACTATGCCTTTTTTGAGCACTTTGGTCCCTGCAATTTGTCCTTTTGCACTTTTGACCCTGTAACTTGACATTTGTTAATGTTTTAACATGTCTTGATATTTTATGTCATGTCGGATACCGAGGGTACGAAATTGGGGTGTCTCCCCTCAACGATGGAGTCTACGGGTAACCCGCGGCTTGCGAGTAGACGAACATCGTTGATAAGAATAGACTCTCCAATTTCGCTTCTTTTCAAAACGAGGGATAAATATGCATCAGGTAGCAGTTATAATGCAGCAATTTATCAAACCTTCATATCCTAGACATTTTTAGTCAGTTATAGCAGGTTATGGCAGTTTTTAAGCAGATATGCAAATTGAATGCTCTGATGGTCGGACCTACTAAGGTAGGTTGCCTACGTATCCCTTAATAAAAGGAATCAGACCAAACGTAGTTCGGCCAGAACCTAAACCATCATTCATGCAACGGTCGTGCCTACCGAAATAAGCTGCCTACGTATCCTTAAACAAGGAATCAGACCGAGATGTAGTTCATTCAGCTGTGGACTAAATGCTGCGGTGCAAGTGTGGCAATGCTAAATGAGGAATTGTATGCAAAGATTTTATCAAATGAGTGCTGCAAAGGTAAATAATGTGCTGTGTTTGGTCGCATCTATCGAGATAAACTGCCTACGTATCCTTAGCCAAGGAATCAGACCAATCGTAGCTCGCCTTTAGCTGTGCGGCATGAATTGTTTCCTAGGAACTCAGCCTCTATTGGAGAACAAAACCTTTCCCTATGAATCCGGGGTTGTGTGCCCCTTAAAAGAAAGTTTTCCAACACAGCGAAAAATGCATGGAATGCTGCCTCCTTAGGAACTTGGCCTTCACCGGAGAACAAAACCTTTCCCTATCAATCCGGGGCTGTATACCCCTTAAAGGAAAGTTTCCAAAGATCATACAAATGCACTGCTAAAAAGGAAAATACCTTCCTTTCCTTTACCTTTGTCATGCCCGTGCGGCAAATTGTTCTTCTTTGTTCTTTCGCTTGCTTTTCTATTGTTCTTTGCTTTTGTTCTTGTTGCACTTTGCTGGGGATTCTTCTTTTGTCACCGTTCCAGCCTTTTGCTGGAAAATCTTTTCCCCTGTTCCGCTTATGTTTTCGGCTTTAACTGGAAAATTTTCTTGATGCTGCTGCCTTTTTCTTTACTCATATTTCTAACCTTAGTTAGAAATTTCCTTTTCCCTGCTGCTGCATCTCTCGGTACCAGCTGAGATCATCTTTTCTTTTCGCTCCATTTTCTAGCTTCAGCCGAAAATTTCTTCTTCTGCCGCCGCATTTTTCTTGTTGCATGTACCTGAAAATTTTTCTTTCTTGTACATGCATTTTCTGTGAGAACCCAAACCCTACTTGTGTATCATGCCTTCTCTACTTGAGTAATATGTTCATTATGTGCCTTAACATGTTTTAGAGTCCATATTGTACATACCATGCTCGCATTAGGTCAACCATGATCGTAGCTTGCTTGTATGCCTTCTATACGTTGCATGCTTTGTTGTTGCTAACCGCTGTATCATCTTAGTACTTAACTAAGTACTACCAGAGCCTTAGTACCTTTATAACATGCTTAATGTATGTCTTAACATGTTAGAGACTTCATTTTGTTCACGTCATGCTTGCATTAGAGTTGTTACGTTCATAGTCGCTTGAATGTCTTCTATGTGTTGCATACCTTGCCGTTTGTGCTTTGAGTGTTCACCTTAGCATGTTAGAACTTAACCAAGTCTTGTTGGAGTGCTATTACCTTGCATAAATGACTTATAACATTCATCTTGATCATAGTAGGCTTGGTTGAGAGTTTAGAAGCATTGTTGCTTCGTTTGAGCCTTAGGGTTTCTCGGGATTTCCTTCGTTGCTTGTATTCTTTGTGTTTTCAACTTGTGAGAAGTTCATTTGAGTTATAGACCAAGTGTAATAGTATTTATCATGCTTTCACAATCATTGTTCATAGACTTGTTACCTTTGGTTATGAGATGACCAATTTATTCCTTCACAGACCAGCCATGTTTTTGGGCAAACTTCGGGAAAATTCTGGTACTAATCCACTGAATAGAATTTTCTAAGAATTTAGTATGTTATACCTACATATGTTAGGATACTCTCTGTAAAATTTGGTAATTTTCCAAGGTGTCTAAGTACCTCAATTAGGTCTTGACTTACGGCTGTGCCAGAATTCAGTTTTCAGGAAAACAACTTCTGTACATGAACTTGTAGTAACCATATCTTGATCAATATAAGTCCAAATGGAGTAATGTAAAATTCTAAAATATAGTTCAATCAGTCTAGTTTAAGAAAAATCAAAAATCACTTCATTTGGAGTTGTGAGCGATGTATGGTCGATTTTACAAAATTGACTGTCCAGTAACTTATCAAAAAATGGTCATGAACTTAGCCCCAGCATCCGAGGCGCCCGCCCGGGCTTTGGTGAGGCGCCCGCCTCAACATCGAGGCCATCTACGGGATTTTTACTTCCTGTTCTGGTGTGTACGACTTTTGCCACTTAATACCCCATCCTATTTGACCCTAAACCATCCTATTAGACCCTAATTGAGTGGGATTAAGCCTAACCTCAATCAACCTCCACTTGACAAGTGGATTTGGAAGCTCCCTCCTTGTGACAAGTGGAATTCCACCCACTTCATGCAAAATATAAAAGCCTCCCTCTTTGTGATCAACATTAAACCCTCCATTTTCAGATCATTCCTCCTCTTTCTTCCCCAAGTCTTGTGTGTGTAGAGAAAGGTGAGATTGGTGTGTGTTGCTTCCATAGATTGAGCTCCCGACCTCCGATTGCCAAACCGAGACCACCGAAGTGAAGCTATCGTCGAGGAGCACGTTTCCATCCGAATAGTTTGTGCACATTCCATCTTTTTCTTGGGTGTAAGGTAAGCTATTGATTCCCCTTAGGATGTATGTTAGACTTGCCATGTCCCCCTCTTCTCATGATTCCCATGCTTCTACCATGTCCAAGCCATGTTTGTTGATGATTTGATCCTATGAGATTTTTGAATGACATGTTCATCTTGTTGATTTAGTCCTATGCCTAGAATTAAATGTGTTCTATGCCTCCTTAGGAACAACTATTGTTCTTGGACTAATGGATTTTGACAACTTTTGGAGACTATGATTTCTAGGGTTTCATATGCCATGATTTGTTCATCTTATTGAATTGGGTCCTATGCTTAGAATTAATTGTGTTCTATGTCCTCCTATGAATAATTAATGTTCTTGGACCATTGCATTTTAATAACCTTTGAAATAATGATTCTAAGGTCCCCTTGAATTTGGATTATTGATAATTCTTGACTATGGTTGTTAAGAGGATTAATGACCTAGTCTACCGTATACGAGAACTTAGAAAAGGGTTTAGGATGCAATTAGCATTTAAACTCTATTGGATGAATTATTAGAGACGACTCAACGGAGTCAAGTTTAGCGAGCCATTGAACAATACCGGCTCACCGATCAATCCCTACGACGTTCTAAACACGTTTCCCTAAGAATAATAATTCTAGACTCTTGAACTTGGATTGATTACCTTGCTTGATCTTGAATGTCATATTATAGAATGCCTAATTGACATGTGAGTTCGCTCTTGTCGAACTCAATCCTACTTGGTTATTGATGAGAATAATTTACTTGTCATGAACGAGATCGCTCTTGTCGACCTCGTTCTCTACTTGAGAATTTTGTTAAGTAAACATTACTTGGCATTTGCATGAGTCCAGCTGGCATCCCGTCTTTGTTCACACACGCCTCCACTGTGGCCACAGTGGGGAAGTAGCTCCCTTGCTGTAATCAATTAAGAGCATCATTGGTGTCTATCCCGGGCATCTCCTCGGAAGATCGATGTACTTACACACATTCGATACCCGCACATTCCAGATAACGCTTGTATGCAGGAACTACGTAGCGGCCCGGCTCTCCATATATCCTTATCCTATGTGATTTAATTATGCGCACTTATGTGAAACAATGTGCATCTTGGATATATGACCTCTATGCTTATGTGACGATATCTTGCCTTGTATGTTGCATATTGCCATGACATGCATGATTGATAGCTTACAAGTCTTTATGACTTACCCTTTCCCCTTTACTGCTTTAGATCCTAGCAAGACAGGTCCTGCTCGTTGAGATTTGCTGTGTTCGTGCTTTGTGCCCTTTTGGTCCGCCGTTGATATTTGAAGAGGTGGTTTAGATGTCCTCTTCCTCTTGTTTTATATTTTGTAAGGACGATGGGTTTAAGCAAGTCAATTAGACTATGCTTGGGAATTTGTATAGAACTTGAACTTGTTACTCTTATTAGCTACTTGTAGTTTAACACTTGTAGTAATTGTATTCCTTTTGATGCCGGCATTGTGTAAGCCGTGCTTGGTTATCTTGCTTATAGTTCACTACGTATAAGTCTTCCGCTGAGCATCCTATTAGCTCTTATTTAATTCCTGTCCATAAACTGTTAGCTTGGGTTCCGGCATGTAGTGTCGCCGATGACTTGGATTAATTGCTTAACTGTTATATCAGGTTTGAAAAGTTTTAAAAATTCCGGCCTTTTGGTGCCGAGGCGTGTTACGTCCCCAGTGTTGCGTCACGTCGTTTTCTTAAATTAAGTCCTTGCATGTTATTTGTTTACTTGTTTCCCTCCTATTTGGGCGGTCCGACCCGCGGTTCCACCTCGGGCCCGGGCCGGGTCGCCACATTTTCCCTCTCCCTATTTTTTTTTGTTTTTTTGTTTTTGTTTTTGTTTTGTTATTGTTTTTGTTTTTTTGTTATTGTTTTTTTTTTAGAAAAAAGAACCTGTACAAACATTTACAATGCAATCTAATTTTATATGATGTAAAATAAATAAATAAAACACATGCAGACTCAAAATGCACGCACAAAGCAAAGCTATACCGACCTAACAGGTAATGGCACGCTCTTCCTCCAAAATAGATTTTAAAGGAATATACCTTCGGGTTTGTACATGCTTCCCTTTCTCTCTCTTTTTTTTTTTTGATGTGCGGGGAGAAGAAAAGGCAGATACCTCCTCCTGTTCTTGGCCATATAATTGTTGCAAGGCTACTCTTGGCATAAGGCGATTTTCATAGCCCCTGCATTTTCTTCACAATCAGATAGAGCAGCGGTGAATGGGCGGAATCCAAGTCGTCCGGCTGTTTCAGGACAATGGCAACGCAGATGATGAATAGGACGAGGACACTTCTGGTGCTTTTCATTCTGATGAGACTGAGCCTTTTCTGTGCCTTGCAGAAGAAGTATATTGGCCGAGCGGACGCCAGCAGTGCGATGGACCACCTTGGGGCTTAAGCTGCAAAAGAAGGGATAGTTTCTGGGGGAAACAAAGGGGGTATAGGCAATAATAGATATGTACAGGCAATTAATGTATAATCTAAATTTCTTTAGCAATTATTCCTAAGTTGCACCTTAGGACCCGAAAATTTTATATTTTAGTATTTTGCTGCGAGCTTTTGTCGTGGTTTTTCTTTTTTTTCTGTCAGTCGAGCCCCTTGCATGTTGAAGACTGGATGTAGGATGTCAAGGTTTCAAAGAGTGTCTTCCCTCTCCTTATTCTCTTGATATATATATTTTTTATTTTGCTCTAACTTTTGCCTAGGCTGCCCTTTCGGGTTTTCAACCTAGCGAGCCTTTATTTTTTATTTTTTATTTTTTTCTTGCTCTATTTTTTGCCTAGGCCGCCCTTTCGGGTTTTCAGCCTAGCGAGCCCTTATTTCTCCTTTTTATTTATTTATTTTTTTGCCCTATGCCCACTTTTTACTAGCCGCCCTTTCGGGTTTCGGCCTAGCGGGGAGAGGGAAGTTACTGCCAAATAGGGTGGCTCAAGCATAATACCTTTTAAGCTCGCCGAGATTGGAGGGTCGAACAAGGTCTTCTCTTTTAAACCGCTTGCGAGGAATATGACACCTCCTGATCGGATCTCTTTGACAGTATACGACACATCGTGGAAGAGAGTGGTAGCAACCTTTTGATAAGTAGCCCCAGCATTTTTTTATCCCAGACAGCATGTCATGATAGCAGTAGGTTCCCCAAAGGGGTGTTGAATGAAGTCTTTTCTTTGTCTCCTGCTGCCTTTGATTTGACTATGGCCCAGCATGCTGTTGATAAAAAAAACTTGTTGGGTTTGGGAATGGTCACCACATTGGACAGCCAGATCGGGTATTTTCCTTCTTTTTTTTTTTTTGTGCCTCTTTTTTGTTTTTTTACCCGAATGAAGTTGACGTGTGGTCGCGTTTCATGCTTTCTTTTTTTTAGCTTGTAGTGACCATTCGGCTTGATGCGGTGGAGCTTTTGCTTGATCTGGCCGAGCATCCTGGACATGTGGGGACCTGTTTGACTATGGCTAGGTCTACCCCGACACATCTTCATAGGATCAGGTAAACATATCCACGAACTCTTTGAGGAGATCCATGAGTGTTATTGTAGACACCCCAATTTCGTACCCCTGATATGTGACATGACATAAAATATCAAGAACTGTTGAAACATTAACAAATGTCAAGTTACAGGGTTGAAAATGCAAAAGGAAAAAGTAGGATGCATGAACAGTGAACTGCAGGGGGGAAAGTGCAAAAAAGTGAAAGATGGGAAGAAGCATGGTGCCGCACCAAGGAGTCCTTGGCCGCACCATGCGCACTACTATTGCGCTCTCTCAGATGCGAAATGTACAAGTCTTGATGCACGCGGTACAAGCGGCTGATGCAGAGGAAGAAACTCACAAATTCCCTGTCCTCGGCCTTCACTATAAATAGAGGCCTCAGGCCTCTCATTTCGACAACATTTTTCCTCGCGATTTTTAATCGCGGCGCTCGCCGTTCTTTCGATAAATATTAGTACGAGAGGTGCGAGATAGGTGAGTGGAAGCCCCTAGAGTCTCTAAACCCCGTCCAAACTCTGCCAAAATAAAAACCCATAGGTTATAAGTGGTCCCTAGCCTAGCCGTTAGGTATCCACCTTATTTCCCCGGCCCAAAAATCCCAAAGTAAGCCGTTACTCTGCCCGAGTAACGAGCTGAAAAACACCCCATATAAGTCGTCATTCCGCCCGATCAAATAAGCCAAAACCACTACATACAAGCCAGTCACTTTCGCCCAAATCAAAACAACAAACACACAACAAACAACAAAAGACTCCTCTCCTGAAGGACAGAGCGAGCACACCGCCGCTCTAAAAGGTAACAGCCTTTAAGGGCGTTTTTATTTATTCATTTACTTTATTGTCTATTTATTATTTTGTAAAATTATTATTTAAATCCGGCACAATGTAGTCAATATAAGCCGTTGTGCTGCCCGAATTAGATTAGGAAATAGTATGTAAAAGAGCCGTTATAATGGCCAAATATTCTTAAATATGTTTGTAATTATTGGAAGGAAGCGGCTGCGAGTCCGTAAATAATGTAGCCACGAATGTATTTGTTTAAATTTCCCTGTCATTTTAATACCTTATTTATTTGCGAGATAAATATGACAATAAACATACTTCAGCCAAAAACCATTTTCGAGACCGAAAGGGCGAGTTGGGTGCCTAGCACCTTCCCAACTCGTAACTTAGCCTCTGAACCCGTTTTCTTTTTCTCTGGTTTATTTTTCTTTTCTTTGGTTTTGCTTTATTTGCCTTAAAATAAAGATGGCGACTCTAAAACTTTCGGATTCAGTGGGGCCTCGCAACATTCCCTCTTTGCACTTTCCCGTTCTCTCCTAAAAAAAGGAGATATGGGAATGGAGGGGTGATGCATTCCCATATCCTAGTATCCCCTAAACAAGGGATAACTTGATGCGGGAAACCCAAAGCTCCCATAGTGTCTGAATGAGCCATAAGGCTATTTTCAATAAATCCATAAGTGGGCGTCCGCAATATCCTTTTTGCACTTTTCGTTTTCCTCTAAAAAAGGGAAAATGGGAATGAAAGGGTAATGCATTCCCATATCCTGGTATCCCCTAAACAAGGGATAACTCGATGCGGGAAACCATCAGTTCCCATATTGGATACAAAATCCACTCAAGGCAACAGAGGCACATTCCAACCTGCTAACATAGACAGGACTCCTCTCGCACTTTTGATTTCATCTTCCCCTAAACAAGGGAGGATGTAACGAGAGCAGTGGTGTCCCGCATCGACGCGCGGCGCACCCCTATCGAGGGCGCGGGCTGAGCACACCCGAACTTCACGATTATCCTTGCGAGTAGTTGCGATTTTGACTCTTTTGATTTCATTGTCCACCAGATTGATAGTGGATCGGTTTCGATTCTTTGTTGATGAATGATGATGTTCTGGTGCTCGGCCGACTTTACAAGCTCAAGCAAATAATTCCTCTTTTTTTTTCTTTTTTTTTTCGGGGTCCTATTAAATGACTCTTTATTATAATGATTTAATGCGTCTTTTAATATAGTTGCAACTAAGAAATAAGCAAAGACATTTAGATTATTATTAAAAGCAAACCATACAGGGTTTATTACATTATTGAGGACCTGGGGTTTGAGATCCTCAACTTTAGGGAGCGGATTGGTAGATGACCAATCCGTAAAGCTAGGGAAAGGAATAGGGCTAATATATCCGAAGAGGTCCACCAGATCTGCGGACGTCAAAAGCGGGTCGGGCGTAGTATACTAGTTCTGCAGAGGCTTATTAGAAATAGGCTCGAACTCAGCAGGGAGCTTCTCGAAATTAGTACCTCTGCCTATCATGCCCAGGAAGTTGTCACCAACCTCAATCATATTTATTTTACGTAGAGGGTTATTGACTATATTTGGTCTGGGAGGAGGCTTTTCAATAACCTTATCATCTATAAGATCTTGGATAGCATCTTTGAGCAGATAACATTTATCAGTGAGGTGGCCCTTACTGGCGATGATATTCGCGTATTGGGCATGATTCAGTTCTGGGCGGGGGAGTGCAGTGGCTTATAATTTTCCATAGGCTTTAACACTCCTTGTGCCATTAGCCCCTGCATGATTACAGACTAGGAGGCTTGCAACTCATCATAATGACGGTTCTGATTTCTGAAATTTCTGTTTGGGCCATGATTCCCTCCGACTGTGTTGACAGACATGTCTGCTCCATAAGACCATGGAACAGTGCCATAATTTTGGGTAGGAAAAGTGGGCGATGCATTTCTACCACATTGACGGTTGGTGAGGGTGTGGCTGGCGTGTCTTCCCTTTAGAGTAACGGAAGAGGTAGGAGGCGTAGGCGTATTGACTTGTAATTGCCCGTTAGTATATCATCATCTATACGAGCTCCTATCTCCACTATTTCTTTAAAATTGGTGTAGGGGAGATACCGCATGTGTTCCAGGTAAATAGGCTGGAGGTTTTTGATGAACATTCGGCATGACTCGGCTAGATCGAGATGCAGTCAAGGTTTGAGCCAACTTTCTTTTCCACATTGCGAACTTCGGCCACCAGGTTTCTTTTTCTCATTGGGTGCGACTCAAGGTCCCTTCTACTTTTCGGGGCCGGTGTTGTCTTTGTACCTTTCGGGGAGCAGCTTCGACTATCTGGTCCCGTATTCATGGTTTTTGCTACATCGGACAACATTAGCCATTGCTTGGCGGCCCCTATCGGGGAGTGAGGTGAAAATTGGAAACCATAGCCTCGAAGCTAGCTCCCCTTGCGGCTGCATGCCGGTGGAATAAGATTTTAAGTGGGATATAGGGCATCGGTTCCATCAAATTTTTTCTATGTCGGGCATTTTGAATTTGAGAGGCAATACTGCTGCAGGTTGTAATGTCAGTGCCCACGTAGAAAATTCCCCTTTGTTGAGAAGTTTGAGTACCATGGCCTTTATATTTTCCACGTCGGCCTCTACTTTGGTGGCTGGGGGAGTTGCTTTTAGGTATATCTTGGCGAGGATTAGGAAAAGCTGGGTTGATTCATTTGCGGTGTTTGGTAAGGATTTTTGGGTTGGATATGGATATTGAAATTTGTGGATTGAAATTTGGATATGGGTTTTAACTTTGGTGGAACAGGTAGGATATGCATTTTGGGTGGTGGAACCGGTAGGATATGTATTTTGGGTGGTGGAATTTGGGTAGGATGTATTTTAGGCTCGGTTGGGCGGCGGGATCATTATAAAAAGTATGTGGTAACTTGGCACGGTGGGTTATAGTTTTGTGGGTCCATATGTGGGATTTTTGGAGTGGGTTGGTTATGGGAAAAGGGAGGTCATTTGGGCTTTGGGGAATATTGGTGCTTAGGGAAGGATATGGGGCGTAGGACGGGTGGGGGCGATATTTGGGTAGTAGGGGCTTGGTGGAGGATTGGGATTTGGGGTGCAATATTTGGTGGGTTAGTGTTTGGGCGAGGAGTTGGGTTTGGAGGCATGAAATGTGGATGTTTCTGGGGTATTGTAGAGGAAGAGTTCACCTCACCCTGGGTTTTTTGACCTTGTATAAGACTTGCTATTTGGCTTAGCAAGTGTAGATGCATCTAGATTACGGTCTAACCAGCTGTTGCATTGCGGGATCGGAGCATATCCACGGAGCCCACGAATGCTGTACCCATATCGGTTGTTCATCGTTGCCATCTTGCTTTCGGATACGTATTTTACATGCTTGTTCGCCCCATGCGATCGCTGCGATACCTTACGTTACGATTTACGCCCTTGTTTCCGTATCAACGGCGGTACTATCTACGCCTTTCTAGATTCGGGCCGATTTCGAGAAAATGGGTTATGGAGTATCGGAGGCTGGTGGAAGGCTTTTAGGTTTAGATCTGGCGTGCCTTTATTAGTATATTTTATTATTTATTATTTTCCCTACAAATGACGCCGGATAAGCACACCTTAATTTTGACAGATCTCGGGACTTTCTGGAAGCAGTGGATTCTTTCTCGAGTATAGGACTAACGTATTCCACACGCCTCGACTCCCAGGGATCGGATTGATCCCGAACGAAGAACTATATACTCTTTCAAGGATCCACCATTCAAAATGGTCTAGGTCGAGCATTTGAAAATAATAAATCAGCCCAGTGTATATATTTTTTTTTGACTCGCGCATTTTTTACTTGTGCAAATTTTTTTTGACTTGCGCACATTTTTTTTTGGACTTGCGTACACATTATTTTTTGACTTGCACACATTTTTTTTGTGAGGCGACCCACGATTTAAAATGTAAAAATCGGTCGGTCTTTGAAGTGTCACGAGAAATCTATATGCGATCTAACGTTGGCTCATGCGGGGTAGTGTAGGAGTAACGATTCGAATATAGTTATAATGCATGTGTGGCGTGTGTGCGTATCTAAAAAAAAAAAAAAAAGTATTTTTCGAATATAGAAAGCGAGAAAATAAAACAGATATAAAGTACGTCTTCTTGCTGTTATTTATGGATTTTCTCGGCTTTTTAGCTTAAAAAGCGAGCAAATAAAGCATACCATCAGAAATAGAAAGAAAAGCCGGGGAATCTATCTATTTCTAAAAAAATGAGTCCTAATCCCCAAAATAAAATAATGAGAATGAATGCATGTATATATATATATTTTCTTTGAATGAAATAAAAGCGAGAATAAAATAATATATAGGTCGAAAATGAAAAGATTTTAAAAAATAAAATACTTGGGCCTTTGTTGTGCTGCCAGAAGTGTACATAAATATTGCATATATATATATATATATATATATATATAGATATATATATATATATATATATATATTTT
>CM028380.1:120668720-120714429 GCA_013146195.2 Codonopsis lanceolata
AGCAAAAATCAGAATCATTGGTTTAAGGAAGGTGATGGAAACTCCAAGATCTTTCATGCTTCGGTTCGTAACTCTCAGAGACATCTCCACATTCATTCTATCAAAAATTCTGATGGTGTTTTGCTTGAGACTGATTCGGACATAGCTAATGGGGCTGTTGATTTTTTTCGTGATCAACTCAAGGCTGATTCCCCTCCGTTTAATTCTACTCTTGATATGATTCCCTCTCTTATAACTGAGGAATGGAACGCCACTTTAATTTGCCCTCCGACTCTAGAGGAAATTCACTCTTCTGTTATTGGTCTCAGCCCGGAAAGTGCCCCCGGTCCTGATGGATTTTCAGGCCAATTCTTTGTGTCATCTGGGACATTATAAAGGGTGACCTCCATCTTGCAATTCAGGAATTCTTTTGCCGGCTTCTCTTTTCCTAGATCATGGACGAGCACCCTCATTGCTACAATTCCTAAAGTTGATTCTCCGGTGTCTTTTAAGGATTTGCGACCTATAAGCTTATCTAACTTTTGCAACAAAGTTATTTCCAAAATCCTGGCTGATAGACTGGCTGCTTTCCTTCCTCATATTATTTCTCCCAACCAAATTGTCTTCACGAAGGGAAGGGTTATTCAAGACAATGTTCTTCTCGCTCAAGAACTGATTTTCTTCCTGGGGAAAAAAGTTAATGGCTCCAACATTGCTCTCAAATTAGATATGTCTAAGGCGTTTGACCGTCTATCCTGGACATTTCTTATTCAGGTTCTCCGAAAGTTCGGTTTTCATGAAATATTCATCGATCTTATATGGAGGCTTATTTCTTCTAATTGGTTCTCTATCCTTGTTAATGGGAATCCGGCTGGATATTTTCAATCATCTCGCGGGCTTAGACAAGGTGATCCCCTTTCACCAAGTCTCTTTATCTTGGCTACAGAAGTTCTTAGTAGAAGCCTGAATCAGCTTCATAATTTACATCCCTGTGTTCGGTTCTCCACCTCTAGCGGTTGTCCAATCATATCTCATCTGTCTTTTGCAGATGATATTATGATTTTCTGTAATGGTAATAGCCGGTCCATTCATCTTCATCTGGAAGTGTTGCACAATTATGAAGCTATGTCTGGCCAACTTGTTAATAAAGATAAAAGTAGGCTTTTGTGGCTCCTTGATCCCAAGCAATATTCGGCCGCTCAGTATTTCTTCTCTTATGGGCATTCAAGTCGGGCCTCTTCCCATCACATATCTTGGCTGTCCTCTCTATTATGGTCGCAAGAAAAGAGCCATTTTCGATCCTCTTTTCTCCAAGATCCAACAGAGAATAGACTCTTGGATGGGTTCCTTCCTCAATACTGCTGGTAGAATCACGCTCATTCGGCATGTCCTTCACTCTATTTCAGCCTATCTTCTAGCCTCTCTTGATCCCCTCGGTCACCATTAAGTCTCTTGAGCGAGTTTTTGCCAATTTTTTCTGGGGCGGTTCAGATGGTTCGTACAAATCGCACTTGGTTGCTTGGGATGTTTGTTGTAAACCAAAGTCTGAGGGAGGTCTCGGCATACCTTCTATTTCCTCTTTGGTTAAAGTTTATTCAGTAAAATTATGGTGGAGGTTTCGGTCTTCAAATAACATGCAGGCATCTTTTCTCGGATCCCGCCATCGCCCTTCAAGCACACATTTGCCTCTTTCTACTTCTAACGGGTCTCATATATGGCGTCGTCTCAAGCAGATCCAACCAATTGCTGAGCCCTTTATCCACTGGAATATAGGTCGTGGCCAATGCTCTATTTGGAATGACAATTGGATTCCCAATCAGCCTCTATTTCGACCTGATGGAAGTGATTTACATTATGTTTATGAGCTGTTTGACTCAGCTGGGACTTCTTTAACTTCCATGGCAAAAACAATTCTTCCTCCAGCAGCCACTAATTACATCATAGATAATTAGATATCTATTAACAACAGTGAAGACATGCCGTGTTGGTCTAAATCATCTTCGGGTCGTTTCTCTCTTTCTTCGGTAACTTCCGTTGTGTCGACTTCCACTGTTGATTCTTATGTTAAATTTATATCGTCGATTACATTACATTAGTTTTATACTTCTGGCTAATCGGGTACGCGTATCGATTAGCGTGTAGCAATGTATAGAACTTTGCCTTGTATAGTTTTTGTAGGACTTTTCGGGAACATCGGAAGACCACTTCTCTACTTCAGGAAGACAGCTCAAGCTTAAGATCGGTAGACCTCGTGTCCGGTGATCCGCTCTACGTGTCGCTCCGGTTCAAAGCTAGCTGGATTAATTCAAACTTATTCCCATATGATATTTGAATTAATCCAAGTCTTTTCGACATGTCAAGCCGAAAGCAACTTTCCAGAAAAGCAAAAATAATTTTCGTCTGAGCGATTGTAAGCGATAAAGCATTGTCCCCTACTTTACGCTTCATCTCTCGAGATCGACACCAAATCGCCCACCTTTTGAAGATCTCGAAATGATTATCGCTCTAGTTATACGTGAAGACGAAATTCCTTGATCAGCTTGACCCCATGCATTTAATGCATTTATGAAAAAGACATTGAAGTCTTCGTCTTCTCCAACGGATCTTTTGAAGTGCACTGCTTTAAATACGCCATTGAAGCTGGAACAAAAAGAACTGTATAGAATCAATCGAACACTTAAAGAATTGCTCGAATCTACACAACTCCAAGTATTTTCGGTGCATTCAATAGATCCTCAACAGATCTAGAAGTCCTCGTCAACAACAAGAAGTCGCGTTCTTCAACATTTATTGTCTTATTCTTCTTGTTGTTTACTTCCATTAACTATATACACGAATTAAATATCTTGTATTTCACAGATATTTAATTCCCTAGACAAACACAAGTCAATATTTTGTACACGATCCATTAGGGATATTCTTTGTAATTGATCTAAGTGGAAAACATAGTGCACAATTTAAATCCAAGGTTATTTGCCTTGGTGGTGGGCGTAGCACTCATTATAGTGTGAACCATCCCAAAATACTTGTGTTATTTCCTTACATCGTTTAATTATTGAAGCTGCTTTCGGTTTCATTGTTTACTTCATCCATTTCAGCGAGAACTTAAGTAATCGTAAAAGGTCTAGGTAGTCCTTATCGGCGGACTGGAACAACTTTCTTGAAGGTCTTCCGCTACTTGATTCTTTTCATAGATTGCAAGTAACTTTCAAGGAACTTACTTTAAAAGTTTTAAAGTGTTAATAAGCTATTCAACCCCCCCTTCTAGCTTATTATTGTGTTCATTGGGACCCACAGACTCCCTCTTCTCACTCCTTATCCTCCAAATTTATATGGCATAAGCTAATCCCCTCGAAGATTGGAATTTTTATCACGGAGGCTTTTTCTAAAAGCGCATCCCTATTGATGAAGGTCGATTCGAAAGGGTTCGACTTGCTTCGGATGTGTGTCTTTGCCCCATCCCTTCAATTGAAACTTTCTCTCATCTTTTCCTTTATGGCTCCTTAGCTTCTAATATATGGCAGGCTTATCACCTTTCTCACGGGCTTCCTATTGATGGTAATTCAATACAACAACGTTGCATGGCTGGTTGGTGTTCTGTCTCTTCAGCCTCTCACAAATTCCTCCCCTCTCTCATTCTTTGGCATATATGGAAATCGCGAAATGTCTTGCTTCATGATATCTCTCAGTGAATATTTCTTCATCTATTCGGGCCATTAATTGTGACTTATCTGCCATCATGGAAGGAGGCAGTTTCATCACTTTGGGTAACTCTACGGGAATTATCTCCCATGCTTCCAGAAGGCAAGTCAAAGTCCATGCAGTTTTTTGGAACAAGCCTCCTCCTAATATTCTGAAACTTAATTCGACCAGCCACCGAGGGAATCCGGGTTCCAGTGGGGTTGGAGGCATCATTCGCAACTCTCAAGGTGCCATTGTCTATGCCTATTCTTCTTTCTATGGTCATGCTACAAATACGGTAGCGGAATTAAAGGCCCTAGTACAGGGAGTTCGTTGGTTGCATGCTCACAACTATCATAATTCTATCATTGAAATGGATTCTAAGACCATTTTTAATTGGCTCACTAAAGATCACCAGCCTCCTTGGTCGGCTTTTTACTATGTCCACTCCCTCCTCTCCATGCAAGCAGATTGCCAGTATATTTTTGCCATCACTTAGGGAAGCTAATTACATTCTTGACGGCCTTGCTAATTTGGCGGTTGATCGTGGTTTTGACTCGGATTTCACCTTGCTTGCTAGTTTGCCTCCCTTTATTAAAGGCAATATTATTTTAGATAGTCGTGGTCTTGCTCATGTTCAGATTTCTTAATTTTGTATCTTTCCTTTTCGAGGTTAGGCTCCTTTGTCCTCCCATTTATAAGGGCCAGGCTGGTTGTCCCCCTCAAGTTTGTATTTTTTCCAATTTTTTATAAAATCCCGCAGGGTGCCGCCCCTGCTTCTCTAAACAAAAACAAAAAAAAAAAAAAAAAAAAAAGAAATCGAAAAATTATCAACTGAAATTTTTGAAGAAAATAATGAAGAAGATGACTATGAGAAAGATGTATTTATAGTTTATGATGATAATTCTATCCCTCCTATAAAAATTGACAATGATGAGATAGAAGAGAAAAAAAGACAAGAAAGAGAGAAGTTAGAAGCTCATAAAAATGAAGATAAAGATAATATAGAGAAAGAATCAGAATCAGAAATTAAATCTGATAAAACAGAAAAAGTAGAAGATGAAACTAATGAAATTAAAGAAGATGAAGTTGAAATTAAAATTTTTTTTTGAAGAAATTGAGAAAGAGGATGTTAAATTAGAAAATTAGGAAGACATTAAAGAAGGAAATACCGAGGAGGTTAAAATAGAAGAAACAATTAAAGCAGAAAATTCTAAATTTATGTCATCTGTTAAATCTCCTCCAGTTGAAGAATTAAAGCCATTACCTCCCAACTTAAAATATGCATTTTTAGGGGAAGGTAAAACTTTACCTGTTATAATATCAACTGATTTAACTGAAGAGCAAGAAGCAAGTTTATTGAAAGTTTTATGGACACATAGAGAGTCTATAGGATGGTCCCTAGATGATTTAAAAGGTATTAGTCCGTCTATGTGCATGCATAAAATACACTTAGAAGAAGGTAGTAAACCTTCAAGAGAAAGACAAAGAAGACTTAACTCACACATCGAAGAAGCCGTAAGGAAAGAAGTTCTTAAGCTTCTAGATGCAGGTATAATTTATCCTATATCAGACAGTAAATGGGTTAGTCCAGTTCAAGTAGTTCCTAAGAAGTCAGGAATTACAGTTGTTAAAAATGAAAAAAAGATGAATTAGTCCCTACAAGAACAATAACTGGTTATAGAATTTGCATTGATTTGAGAAAACTAAATGCGGCAACTAGGAAAGATCACTTTCCTTTACCATTTATTGACCAAATCCTTGAAAGACTAGTTGGTCACGAGTATTATTGCTTTCTTGATGGTTTTTCTGGTTACAATCAAATCCCTGTAGCACCTGAAGACGAAGAGAAAACAACTTTTACATGTCCTTTTGACACTTTTGCTTTTAGGAAAATGCCCTTTGGATTATGTAATGCACCAGCCACCTTTCAAAGATGCATGATTTCTATATTATCAGACTTAGTAGAAAGATGTGTTGAAGTTTTCATGGATGATTTTTCAGTTTTTGGAAACTCTTTTGATCATTGCTTAGAAAATCTTACATCAGTTCTGAAAAGATGCTGTGAAGCAAATTTAACTCTAAGTTGGGAGAAAAGTCATTTCATGGTCAAACATGGAATTGTCTTAGGGCATGTTGTGTCAAATAAAGGCATTGAAGTTGATAAAGCAAAAATTGAAGTTATTTCACAACTACCTCCTCCAACTTCTGTTAAAGGAGTTAGAAGTTTTCTAGGGCATGATGGTTTCTATAGAAGATTCATAAAATATTTTTTCAAAATCTGTAAACCTATATGTAACTTGTTAGCCAAAGATACAGAGTTTGTTTTTGACCAAGAATGCTTAGATGCATTTAATTTATTGAAAGAATGATTAACTACTGCCCCTATTTTATCCGGCCCTGATTGGTCTCATCCTTTCAAAATCATGTGGGATGCATCAAATTTTGCAATCGGAGCCGTGTTAGGACAAAGGGTAGATAGAAAGGCTCATGTGATCCATTATGCTAGTAGAACTCTAAATGATGCACAACTAAATTATACAACAACAGAAAAAGAGTTTTTGGCAGTTGTGTATGCTTTAGAAAAATTTAGATCATTTCTGTTAGGATCAAAAGTGATAATATTTTCTGATCATTTTGCATTAAAATATTTATTGAGTAAGAAAGATGCTAAGCCTATACTAATTAGGTGGTTGCTATTGTTGCAAGAATTTGACATCACAATCAAAGATAAAAAGGGAACTGAAAATGTCATAGCCGACCATTTGTCTAGATTAGAATTTTCGCCCTTACTTGAACGTAAATTTCTTAATGATCCAATTCCTATAAATGAAGATTTTCCTGATAAGAAATTGTTAGCTATTAAAGATTCAGACCCTTGGTATGCTGATTTTGTCAATTATTATGTGTCTGATATCATTAATCCGGATTTTGATCGTTATGAAAAGAAGAAATTTTTGGCTGAAGCGAAAAATTATTTTTGGGAAGAGCCTCATTTATATAAAATATGTTAAAACTCTTTAATCAGACGATATATTCCAGAAAAAGACCAACAAAGTATTATGAAATTTTGCCATGAATACTCCTGTGGAGGTCATTTTAGTGGAAATAAAACTGCTAGAAAAATTTTACAATCTGGTTTATATCGGCCAACCATTTTTAGAGACTGTGAAATATTTTATAGAACTTGTGATAAATGTCAAAGAACTGGTGGAATAGGAAAAAGAAACGAAATTCATTTGCATATTAATATGGTTGTTGAAATCTTTGATGGGTCCTTTTCCAGTGTCAAATAATTGTGAGTATATTTTGGTAGCAGTTGATTATGTGTCTAAGTGGATTGAAGCCATAGCCACTAAAACAAATGATGGTAAAACTGTGGTTAAATTTGTTGAAGATCTTTTTGCTAGATATGGAGTACCTAAGGCCATAATACGTGACCAAGGAACTCACTTTACCAATAAGTTATTGAATAATGTCCTTAAGAAACATGGTGTAACTCACAAGTTAGCTACACCTTATCATCCTCAAACATCTGGCCAAGCAGAGGTTAGTAATAGACAAATTAAAGTAGTGTTAGAAAGGACTGTTAGGCCTAATAGTAAAGATTGAGAATCTAAACTTAAGGATGCTTTATGGGCATACCGAACTGCTTTTAAAACCCCTAGAGGAATGAGTCCATACCGAATGGTATATGGCAAGGCATGCCATTTCGAAGCTTTAAGGCTTTTGGTTGCATGCAGGAAGGGCCGTACTCGACGAAGACTTCACAAAACTCACCAAGGGCATAAAACCCTATGAAGCGCTTGCATTGCTTAGACACCATGCGACCGCATGGTGTCCTGGCCCTATTTCGGGATTTTTTGTGTATTTTGGCAATTGGTCTATCCTAACCCCACCCAAACCTATCCTAACCCATTCCTAAACCCTCCTAACTAACCCAAGACATGTCCTAACCATCTATTGGTGTTTTAGAGGGGGATTAGTGTGGCTAATTAGAGAGAAACATCCCCATTAATCTAACCTACACCCACTTACTCTCTAACACATATAAGCCACAAAACACCACTTAAACCTCTCATTTTCTGCCTACACTTCACAAAAACGTGGGAGAGCTTGAGAGAGGAGATTTCTAGGGTTCTTGAGTGCCCAATCTTGGAGGCCATAGCTTGGGACCTTCATTTCTCAAGCTACACCATAGTTTTGAAGAAGGGATTGAAGAGAACAACACCCAACACCAAGAATTTATGGATTGTGGCTTGAGAGGGCTGAACAAAGGTAAGTTACTACCCCTATTTCTCTTTCTTTTGGCCCCATTGACCCTAGGGAAAACAACCTTGGTGCTATGTGAGGTCAATGGGTGCAATTTTAGGGCTTGATTAGAAATGCCATGAACCCTAGGTTTCTAATTGATGAATTATCTTGGATGAACCTATGTGAGACCTAGATTTATATGAGATTCATATGTAAAGTAGCCTATGTATCCTTGCTATGTGATTTATTTCATATTTATGAGCATGATTGGTGAAGTTACTTGGAAGGGTATATGCCCATATGATGAACTGGCTTGGATGAATATGATTAAAACCTTGATTAGTATAATATACATGAGTAGTATAGTATATTAATCCATTTTATGTGATTTGTTCATGTTTGGTAGGCATGATTGGTGAGGTGACCTAAATGGGTTTATGCACAAAAATGTGAAATTGCCCTATGTTGCCTTGTTAAGTGTTTTGTTGGGATTATGTGGGTTTAATGAACTTGGGAATATGGTGATTGATGTTAGTTATGAACATGGGGAGGGTATTGTAGCCCAAGCTTCTATGCCCTAATTTTTGGAAAGTGTACATTAGACTCAACGGAGTCAATATAAGTTTGATAACGTGCTTAACGAACTTGGGTTGAAATCCTACATCGATTGGATTTCGTTTGATTAATGTTGTGAAATGCATAGTCTCCAAACATTAAATGGAATTATGATTATGACGAACTTTATGGATTTTTAGGCTTGGGAATCAAGCCCGAATGAATATTGGGATTTTTGTTGTACACTTTAATGAAACATTAAAGTGTGGATTTATGAAACACATAAAGAATGAAATGTAGTATTAAGACTCAACTGAGTCATTATAAGGCCAATAAAATGATAATGAGTCTTGGGTTGAAACCCTACAATGTTTGGGTTTTATTTGGTTATGATTGTGCACACCGGGTTTTTGGGTTTGTGTCCAATTGAGACATTCATGTAATGGGGACTTATTAGAAATATATCTTGAGCATGCTTGTTAGAGCATGGGACAATAGAGACCCACGTATGGTCACGAGAATATTTAAGAGAAGATCAAGAAAGAATTCTCTTCTTAAGGATTTTGATTGCGTGCATATTAAAGCACTTGTGAGAAAGTGACTACGGAGTAGTCATGATGTTTTTGAGTATGGAATTAGTGATGTCGATCATGTATGACGATTAGGACTATGATTGAGTCTGGTATACTTAAAATAAAGACTAAAATAATAAGTCTTGAATTGTGGATATTTTGAGACTAACGTAGTAGTCTTTGGTTTGATTTTGAGTTGAGGATTATTGTAGACCTCACATTATGATTTATTAAGCTTATATGCTATCTTTGATTTGGGTGATGACTTGAGGAATAATGAGTACCTCAATATGTGGTTCTTGAACTAAATTTGTAACTTGTAAGTTAGTTGAACATGTTGGTCATATGCAAATATATGCATTGTTCATGAGATTTCGTAGAGCATTATGTCCTACTTGTTTATATGCAAATATGTGCATGGTTTATGAGATATTGTAGAGCATTATGTCCTACAAGATTTAATGAGCCCGATATTAATGAACTTGGTCTCATTGGTTTATGCAAATAAACATCTACTTGATCATTTTGGTTTAAGTCCAGCTGGCGGGTTTGGTCGTAGTGTCGACAATGGGACGATTCATAGTCTTTGGAAACAATCGCTATGAATCGTTGCATTGGTTCCCTTTCTCCTCACTATTTGGCCAATAGTGGGATGTGGTCCCGAGATAGAGCCATCTAGCCTAATTTCGAGCTCCCATTTCTCATCTGGGGATTGGATGAATGTAACGAGTACTCATTAAAGGAAAACTGATGAGTTGTGATTATTTGGGGACAAAACCGCAGGGTATGATTGGTTGGGTATTGAACCCGGATTTTGGATTGAGGATGAATCCCATGGTAAGTTTGGTTGGGTGTTGGACCCGGATTTGGTTGTAACGGTTCAATTTACGTTTCTTGTTACACATGTTTATTTATAAGAATTTATATGAAAGATATTATGCTATGTGGTTTACGTGGGATTATGTGCTTTGGTTATTACGTGCATGTTTATTGTTGGTATACTAGTATGATACCATGATTCTTATATATGCTTGAGCATTATGCCATGCCATGACATAATATGCCATGAAGTTGCATTTAGTAACTTACTGGGTCATTATGACTCACTCCGTGTGGTTGTTTTTCCCTAGTGTGTGCAGTGATCCCGTTAGTACGCGCGGCGACTTCGGATAGCGATTTCTAGCAGGTGGTCTTCCGGGCTATAAGCTTGGAGTTATTTAATATTATTGTTGTTATTTATTTGTGAGACACGGATGTAAAGTTATGTAGACTTTACTTGGGTAGATCATAGTATTATTTTATTGTTATGTATTTGGGAGCCGGTTAGTATAGCCGAGCTATTGTACCTTTAGAAATTTATTCCCGTTGTCGTTTCGAGCAAGTGTGGCTCGTTTATCCTAGTATTGAGATATTATTGTTTCTATCTCCGACAACTTTAGTCGCGAGATCTTGGTTGGTGGTTTAGCTTTTGAAATAATATTGTTATAGTTTAATTGTCCCTCCGGCATGTTGTAGTTGTTGAGTGGTGTTTATCAGGTTGGGATTTTGTCTGTTGCCGGCCATGGTTGCCGATGGTTTGTTGCGCGTGTCTAATGTTGCGTCACGTGCGTCGAATTTTTGGGCCGAGAGATTTACTATCTCTTTGGTTGTTTATATTTAGGAACTTGTTAGCTCGGGTCCCATTGTGGTTTTGCTTCCGCAGGTTTTAGTTTTTATTTTCCTGTATCGCCGTTATGGCTTTGTCTTCTTGTCTTGAGCTTGTTGGCTCGTCTTTTGACTCGTACCATTATGCTTAGCATGTGCTTGTTTGTCTCTTAGCTTGTCCTGATGGCACGACCTTGGGATCTCGTCTTGGGATCCGGGTCGGGCCGTCACAGTGGGTTGGGAAGCTGATAATTTGCAATAAGATTAAGCATCCCATGGGCCCATAATGTTTGAAAGATTTCGGATCTTGGGACAAGTAACTCATCATAATGCCTTGGGATCGATTCCCTCCTTCCTTTTGGTTTGGGTAAAATACCTGGTTGGGGCTTGGTTGAGTAACTGGGTTGGGTGTTTTCTTTCGGGGAATATTGTGGTAGGAATTGATTGCATGCGCTTTTGTTTAAGTGAGATTCTTCTTCATGTGCACAAATCATTCCCGTTAGGATTCCATGAGCCATTTGCTGAGAATAGGTATTTGAAATATCAAGGGGAAGGTAGCTTTTTTGGTTATGGTAGCAGGGATATATGTGAAGGAGCTCAGGGTTGATTTCTGGGGGAGGTGGTGGGTTGAGATTATAAGTACTTGGAATGACACCACCTTGGGAAATAATTTTGGGTTTCGACTGAAAGCTGGTGTTTGGTTGAGTGTTGGGGGCTTGGAAGAGGATGTTTTCTGTCGTATCAGGGCAGTTTATACCAGGATGGAAGGAGGTATCAAGAGAAATGTTTAGGCTTTTGACTTGTTGAGAGATCGTGGCAAGAGTTTCTTCAAAACTTGCCAAAAGATTGCCAACCACTTGGTTTGTTACCTTTTCTACATGGGCATCCAATTCTCTTTTTAGCCAGATTTTGAATTCAGAAGTGTGAGAACCCAAACCCTACTTGTGTAACATGCCTTCTCTACTTGAGTAATATGTTCATTATGTGCCTTAACATGTTTTAGAGTCCATATTGTACATACCATGCTCGCATTAGGTCAACCATGATCGTAGCTGCTTGTATGCCTTCTATACGTTGCATGCTTTGTTGTAACTGCTTCGTGTATCATCTTAGTACTTAACTAAGTACTACCAGAGCCTTAGTACCTTTATAACATGCTTAATGTATGTCTTAACATGTTAGAGACTTCATTTTGTTCACGTCATGCTTGCATTAGAGTTGTTACGTTCATAGTCGCTTGAATGTCTTCTATGTGTTGCATACCTTGCCGTTTGTGCTTTGAGTGTTCACCTTAGCATGTTAGAACTTAACCAAGTCTTGTTGATGTAGTTCCATCCAAGAGCTTAACTCTAAGAGAACAAGACCCATTGAAATGGCAAGTTGGACCTACCACTAGGTCTAAGTCCAAAGAATACAAGAAAGAAGGCCCAATTGAAGTGCAAAATGGAGTCTCATGGAGATGGAACTCTAGCCCAAAGAAGGAGTACATTTTGAGCCCAAAACAAGACCAAAATTCAGCCTTTTCAAAGTCAACAAAGGAGGCATCCGAATTTTCCACCTAAATCTAGAAAATTCCATTCAAGATAAGTTGGATCCATTCATGAACTTGGAGAACTCAAGAGTCTTTGATAGCTTATCATGAACATTGTATTCTCCACCACTTTAGCCTATAAATAGGCCTCTTTTGTAGCCTTGCAAAAACACAGATTTTAGAATGATAGTTGTGTGAGTTTATACAACTCTTTTTGTTCTTTGAGAACTTTAGACTTATCAAGTTTGTAGTCTTCTACTACTTGTGGCGTCTTCCTAGCTTATCAACCAACCTTTGTGTAATTGGTTGTGGCGCTTCAAACCAAGTATCCTATCTCTTTAGGTAGGGGGTGCGGTTTCTACACCAACAAAACGACTTGCCTTAGAACGATCCTTGTTAAGGTAATTTCTTTCCTTCTCTTTTGGTAGAAATTACATCATTTGGTATCAGAGCCAATTCTAAGAAGTCATACTATCCTTCTTCTTCTAATCTTTTGATTTTCTCGGTATTTCATTATTCACATCTTGATATTGGGCTTTGTCACAAGTTGGCAAGGAATTTTATCAGTGAATCTTGGGGGGTTGGGAAATCAATTCTTCTTCTTCTTATTCTTCTTCGAAATCTCAGAAAATTGAAAAAACAAAACAAAAAAAATATGGAAATTATTCTTGTTATCTTTGTCCTACAAAAAATTTGAAATTGTTCTTGTTAGTCCTACAAAAAAAAAATCTGGAAATTGATATTGAGTTCTTCATTTCATCCTATCTTCTTTAAGTCTTCATCTTCTTCATCTATCCTCTCTATTTTTCATTTCTAAATCTATATATCTTCTTCTATCTACAAAATAAAATTAAAAACAAAAAAATTGTTGCAGCAATTCTATATTTCCAATTTCTTCCTTCCTGTCATCCCATTCTAAATCGGTAATTGAACTACCAAATGGAAACGAATATGCAAGCAGAATTGTTGAGGGTTTTAAGTGTGCGAGGCAAGGGAAAAACGGAGGTGTTTCGAAATATATGTCGTACTAGATGTTGTGTTCAAGACAAGATGTTTAGTATGATTATAAATAGTGATAGCGGTGCTAATGTTGTTAGCACTCTATTGGTTGAAGAATTGGGACTTCCCATTGTTAGACATAAGCACCCTTATAGCTTGCAATTGCTCGATTGTCATGGTGTGATTAAGGTGGATAAACAAGTGCGTGTAACATTTAGCATTGGGAAGCACAAAGATCATGTTTTGTGTGATGTTATACCAATGCAAGGTTGGCATCTTTTACTAGGTCTTCCATGGAAATATGAAAATCGAGCTATGTATGATGTCGTCACCAACAAAAGTTTTCTTGAAAGAGAGAAAATTGAGCAAGAAAAAGAAAAGATTGAAAAGGAGAGGCTTGAAAAGGAGAGGCTTGAAAGGGAAAGAATTGAAAAGAAAGAAAGAGAAAAAAAAGAGCGAGAATATATTGAAAAAGTGAGAAAAATACAAGAGAGTGCTTTGATTGAAAGGGAGAGGACAAAAAAAGAATTTGAACGAGGAAGGGTAGAGAGAGAGGAGAATGAAAGAAAGTTAAATGTGGTTCGAGAAGAGTTGAAGATGATGCATGCATATGAAGACCCATATGACTCCAACGTTCCAATTCCATGCTTACATTGGTTCATCAAACGACTTATCAACAATCACTTCTACTCTACACAATGGGCAGATTGGATGTCTCTCTTCTCAAGAGCGAATCATATAGTTGCACTTATAGATTTGAGGACAAATCACTCTCAAGAAGGGGGGGATGATGTAGTTCCATCCAAGAGCTTAACTCTAAGAGAACAAGACCCATTGAAATGGCAAGTTGGACCTACCACTAGGTCTAAGTCCAAAGAATACAAGAAAGAAGGCCCAATTGAAGTGCAAAATGGAGTCTCATGGAGATGGAACTCTAGCCCAAAGAAGGAGTACATTTTGAGCCCAAAACAAGACCAAAATTCAGCCTTTTCAAAGTCAACAAAGGAGGCATCCGAATTTTCCACCTAAATCTAGAAAATTCCATTCAAGATAAGTTGGATCCATTCATGAACTTGGAGAACTCAAGAGTCTTTGATAGCTTATCATGAACATTGTATTCTCCACCACTTTAGCCTATAAATAGGCCTCTTTTGTAGCCTTGCAAAAACACAGATTTTAGAATGATAGTTGTGTGAGTTTATTCAACTCTTTTTGTTCTTTGAGAACTTTAGACTTATCAAGTTTGTAGTCTTCTACTACTTGTGGCGTCTTCCTAGCTTATCAACCAACCTTGGTGTAATTGGTTGTGGCGCTTCAAACCAAGTATCCTATCTCTTTAGGTAGGGGGTGCGGTTTCTACACCAACAAAACGACTTGCCTTAGAACGATCCTTGTTAAGGTAATTTCTTTCCTTCTCTTTTGGTAGAAATTACATCACTTGTTGGAGTGCTATTACCTTGCATAAATGACTTATAACATTCATCTTGATCATAGTAGGTTTGGTTGAGAGTTTAGAAGCATTGCATTGTTGCCGTCGCTTGAGCCTTAGGGTTTCTCGATTTTCCTCGTTGCTTGTATTCTTTGTGTTTTCAACTTGTGAGAAGTTCATTTGAGTTATAGACCAAGTGTACTAGTATTTATCATGCTTGCACAATCATTGTTCATAGACTTGTTACCTTTGGTTATGAGATGACCAATTTATTCCTTCACAGACCAGCCATGTTTTTGGGCAAACTTCGGGAAAATTCTGGTACTAATCCACTAAATAGAATTTTCTAAACTTTAGTATGTTATACCTACATATGTTAGGATACTCTCTGTAAAATTTGGTAATTTTCCAAGGTGTCTAAGTACCTCAATTAGGTCTTGACTTACGGCTGTGTCAGAATTCAGTTTTCAGGAAAACAACTTCTGTACTTGATTTTGTAGTAACCTTATCTTGATGAATATAAGTCCAAATGGAGTAATTTAAAATCCTAAAATATAGTTTAATGAGTGTAGTTTCAGCAAAATCAAGAATCACGTCATTTGGAGTTGTGAGCGATTTATGGTCGATTTTACAAGATTGGCTGTCCAGTAACTTATCAAAAAATGGTCATGAACTTAGCCCCAGCATCTGAGGCGCCCGCCTGGGCTTTGGTGAGGCGCCCGCCTCAACATCAGAGGCCATCTACGGGATTTTTACTTCCTGTTCTGGTGTGTACGACTTTTGCCACTTAATACCCCATCCTATTTGACCCTAAACCATCCTATTAGACCCTAATTGAGTGGGATTAAGCCTAACCTCAATCTCCCTCCTCTTGACAAGTGGATTTGGCCACCCTTCTCCTTGTGACAAGTGGAATTCCACCCACTTCATGCAACATATAAAAGCCTCCCCTTTGTTTAATCAAACTTAAACCTTCACAATTCAGATCATTCTCTTCTCTTTCTTCTCCAAGTCTTGTGTGTGTAGAGAAAGGTGAGACTAGTGTGTGTTGCTTCCATAGATTGAACTCCCGACCTCCGATTGTCAAACCGAGACCACCGAAGTGAAGCTATCGTCGAGGAGCACGATTCCATCCGATTAGTTTGTGTCCATTCCATCTCTTTCTTTGGTGTAAGGTAAGCTATCGATTCCCCTTAGGATGTATGATAGAAATGCCATGTTCCCCTCTTCTTGTAATTCCCATGCTCCTACCATGCCCATGCCATGATTGTTGATGAATTGGTCTTTTGAGATTTTTGAATAATATGTTCATCTTGCTAATTTAGTCCTATGCCTAGAATTAAATGTGTTATATGCCCCCTTGGGAACAACTATTGTTTTTGGACTATTGGATTTTGACAACTTTTAGAGACTATGAATTCTAGGGTTTCATATGCCATGAATTGTTCTTCCTATTGAATTGGGTCCTATGCTTAGAATTAATTGTGTTCTATGTCCTCCTAGGAATAATTAATGTTCTTGGACCATTGCATTTTAATAACCTTTGAAATAATGATTCTAAGGCCCCCTTGAATTTGAATTATTGATAATTCTTGACTATGGTTGTTAAGAGGATTAATGACCTAGTCTACCATATACGAGAACTTAGAAAAGGGTTTAGGATGCAATTAGCATTTGAACTCTATTGGATGAATTGTTAGAGACGACTCAACGGAGTCAAGTTTAGCGAGCCATTGAACAATACCGGCTCACCGATCAATCCCTACGACGTACTAAACACGTTACCCTAAGAATAATAATTCTAGACTCTTGAACTTGGATTGATTACCTTGCTTGATCTTGAATGTCATATTATAGAATGCCTAATTGACATGTGAGTTCGCTCTTGTCGAACTCAATCCTACTTGGTTATTGATGAGAATAATTTACTTATCATGAACGAGATCGCTCTTGTCGACCTCGTTCTCTACTTGAGAATTTTGTTAAATATACATTACTTGGCATTTGCATGAGTCCATCCGCATCCCGCCTTTGTTCACACACGCCTGGGCCACTGGGAAGTAGCTCCCTTGTTGTAATCAATTAAGAGCATCATTGGTGACTATCCCTGCATCTCCTCGAAGATCGATGTACTTACACACATTCGATACCCGCACATTCCATATAACGCATGCAGGCGTGAACTACGTGGCGGCCCGGCCTCCATATATCCATATATCTTATCCTATGTGATTTAATTATGCGCACTTATATGAAACTATGTGCATCTTGGATATATGACCTCTATGCTCATGTGACGATATCTTGCCTTGTATGTTGCATATTGCCATGACATGCATGATTGATAGCTTACAAGTCTTTATGACTTACCCTTTCCCTTTTGCTTTTAGATCCTAGCAAGACAGTCCCGCTCGTTGAGACTTTGTGCCCTTTTTGGTGGTCGTAATTTGAAGAGGTGGTTTAGATGTCCTCTTCCTCTTGTTTATATTTTGTAAGGACGACGGGTTTAAGCAAGTCAACTAGACTATGCTTGGGTATTTGTGTAGAACTTGATGTGTAACTCTTGTTAGCTAGTAGTTATATCACTTGTAGTACTTGTAATCCCTTTTGTGCCGGCATTGTGTAAGCGAGCTTTGGTTACCTTGTAAATATTCCATCACAGTATAAGTCTTCCGCCGAGCATGCTATTAGCTCTTATCTAATTCTTGTCCATAAACCGTTAGCTTGGGTTCCTAGGCATGTAGTGTCGCCGATGACTTGGTTTTATTGCTTAACTGCTTTTATCGTTTGAAAAGTTTTAAAATACCTTTTGGTGCCGAGGCGTGCTACGCCTCTATTGTTGCGCCACGTCGTTTTCTTAAATTAAGTCCTTGCATGTTATATGTTTACTTGTTTCCCTTCCTTTTTGGGCGGTCCGACCCTCGGTTCCACCGGGCAGGCCATTGTTTTGTTAGCTATCGAGCTTGTTTATAGGTTAGATAGGTTCCATGGCCTAGTTGGGTTAGTTCTTTTGTGAATCATGACGTTGAGTGTTCTCTTTCGTGCCTTATTGGCGCATTCTTCGTTAATGAATAGGACTTAGAATCCTAGGTTCATTGTAATCTAGATTCTCGTGAGTACAGTGTTCGTGTCAAGGAATACTACCTTTCTCCCATTTTACTTTCAAGGCACAGTTACACCAAGAGTAGGTGTTACGTTACTATAGATCCATTGTTTCCTTGCTTCGCTACTTGAAATCATAGAAATCAGTTTGTCGGTCCCAAGAGTGATCGCCGTGGAATTCACTACAACCAAGATTCATTATGCAGCTGCTTTTGAGAGCGGAATGGCTTAGCCTCCCGTAGTACTTATTGATATTTCATAATTGATATATGAATACTTGTACCCATTGTAGTTCTTGATCATGTGTTCATGTCTTGCTTGCTTGGAGGAAACTTGAGTACTTGCTTCCCGATATTAATTTTAGTTAAGGAGATTATCCCAAATAATGAAATATTTTCATTCATGGTCTGTTAAAATTTGTGATAAGCCAAGAGTTAATCACGTGCCACATGCTCGAAATTGCTTCCAACCTATACGTGTTTTCATGTGAAAGGATTAGTAATGTATTTGTGGGTAAACATATTCTACCTGCTGATTTTGAAATTTCGTTCTTGCCTTATTGTTAATCTAATATATTAGGAAAGTATTAGCTTTGGGTATTGTGTTGTGCCTACCATTCACTAGCTTGATTGTCGACCGTATAAGGGTTGACTTATAATGATTAAGAATATACTAGTAAGTAATCTTATGCTATACGTTAATGTTCGTGATTTTGTTCATGCTTAACATCGTGATGTTCCATGCCTACCGTTGATAAATGGTTAATTGTGTGATTAATAACATACTTGAATTTTCTTGAACGTGGATATCGAAAACTACTTTGTAGATTCCTTGAAATTGGCTAAATAATATTAGACCACCTTACCTTGCATGAATGTGTATTTGTATGATAATAACGTGATTATTCCATACTTGTTATACTTGCATAGTAGAGTTAAAATACTATGTTACATGGCGTTTGTACCCTATATACGTGTATACTTGCTTACTTGAGACCAAAATGGAATATAACAAGAAATGTTGCATTGTTATAATTGTACAAATATGTGCATTTCCTATTCTGTATATAAGAATTTTTATAAGTGTAATTATGAGATTTCCATAATAAGATAGTTACATCGACATGCACGGTATCACGGAGTTCGTGTTTATTAGTGATCATACCATGAATAATATACATGTTATTTCTACTTTGCTGGCTAGAAAACTTTTAACGCAAGGTTGTACTTGTTATCTCACCTGTGTACTTGAGACTAGCATGCCTACTTCTACATTATAAGAAGTTCTAGTTTTTCATAAAGTTCTGGTAATTAATGAATTTCCGGATGTTTTTTTTCGACTGAGTATACATTACCTCCCGACCGAGAGTTAGAATTTTGCATTGAGATATTGCCAGGAAACTTCGCCTATTTCTAGAGCACCTTATAGAATGGCTCCAACTGAGTTGAGAGAGTTGCATGAACTTCTTGAAAGGGAGTTTATTAGACCGAGTGTATCTTCGTGGATGCACCAGTGTTATCTGTGAATAAGAAATATGATACTTTACAGTTATGCATTGCCTGCCGCCAGTTTAACCAAGTAATTATAAAGAATAATTATCCTTACCGCATATTGATGATATCTTTGATCAACTTCATGGACCGGATGTATATTTCAAGCTTGACGTGCATAGTGGTTACCATCAGTTATGAGTTCGATAGGAAGATATTCCGAAGACAATTTTTCCTTCGTGACATGACCTTTATAAGTTCATTGTGATGCCGTTTAAGTTCGCAAACGCGCCTACAGTTTTCAGGGATTTAAAGAATCGAGTATCCCATAATTATTTGGATTGTTTTGTCGTAGTTTTCAATGAGGATATTCTTGTGTACTCAAAGTCATGAGAAGAACATGCAGATCGTTTGGGAGTGGTTCTTTCTGTTTTGCGTGAGAAGCAACTTTTGCTAAATGTAGCAAGTATGCGTTTTTGCTCGAAAAAGTTTATTTTCTTGGGCACATAGTTTCTAGTACTGGTATTTACTTGGATCCATCGAGATTGGAAGCAGTTGCTAAGTGGAAGATTCCTAATTTGTTATTGAATTCCGTAGATTCATTGAGGGATTTTTTTTTAAAGATTTCTACTTCTTTGACTAATTTAAATAGAAGAAGTCTACTTTTATTTGGAGTGACCAAAGTTATTTTAGTTTTCAAGAATTGAATATTTTAGCATTGCCTAGTGACTGTGAGAATAAGACTCCTGCGTTTTCTTTGAACAATGATAGTATCTTGACTGAAGCAGAATTTGCATTCCTTCTATCGATGGAGTATTACGACTAGTTCTTGTTATGGATGAATTGACTAAATCGTCACTTTTCATACCTATTGCGATAACCTATAGTTTGAGCCAGTTAGCATTTTATCGGATAAAGATCCCAAATTTACTTCGAGATTTTGACATTCATTACATGAGGCTATGTGTACGAGACTTAATTTCATTGTGTCCTTTCATCCTCATTCACGTGGTCAGTCCGAGAGATTGATTCAGGTATTAGAGGATTTATTACGTGCTTGTGCTATGGATTTCAAAGGTAGTTGGGATTCCCATTTACCATTAGCTGAATTTGCGTAAAACAACAGTTACCAGTCTAGTATTGAGATGGCACCATATGAGGCTTTATATGGGCGTAAGTGTCGTTCACCGATTTGCTGGGATGAAGTTGGTGAAGCAAAGTTATGGGGTTCAGAAATGGTACAACAGTCAGCTGAGAGTGTGAAACTTATCAGAGACAGATTGCTTATAGCTCAGAGTAGACAGAAAAGCTACGCAGACAACCAGAGACGTGACTTAGAGTTTCAGGTTGGTGATTATGCATTCTTGAAAGTATCACCCCAGCGCGGTACTAAACGATTTGGGAAGAAAGGTAAGCTTTCACCTAGATTTATTGGACCATTCAAGTTCCTAGAGGGGATTGGATCTTTGGCGTATCGGTTAGCATTGCCACCTTCTATATCGGATATTCATGATGTCTTCCATGTCTCGATGCTATGCAAGTACTTGAAGGATGAATCACATGTCCTTTCTTATGATGAGATTACTATTGAACCAGACCTTTCTTATGATGAGAAGCCAGTAAGGATTCTTGATATGAAGGAACAAGTCTTGAGAACAAAGAGGATTTCGTTAGTGAAGGTCTTGTGGAAGAGCCATAACATTGAGGAAATTACTTGGGAAACCGAGCTTGTTATGAGAGAGAGATACCATTCCTTATTCGATGATTCCGGTATGAATTTAGGGACTAAATTCCTTTTAGTGGGGGAGGATGTGAGAACCCAAACCCTACTTGTGTAACATGCCTTCTCTACTTGAGTAATATGTTCATTATGTGCCTTAACATGTTTTAGAGTCCATATTGTACATACCATGCTCGCATTAGGTCAACCATGATCGTAGCTGCTTGTATGCCTTCTATACGTTGCATGCTTTGTTGTAACTGCTTCGTGTATCATCTTAGTACTTAACTAAGTACTACCAGAGCCTTAGTACCTTTATAACATGCTTAATGTATGTCTTAACATGTTAGAGACTTCATTTTGTTCACGTCATGCTTGCATTAGAGTTGTTACGTTCATAGTCGCTTGAATGTCTTCTATGTGTTGCATACCTTGCCGTTTGTGCTTTGAGTGTTCACCTTAGCATGTTAGAACTTAACCAAGTCTTGTTGGAGTGCTATTACCTTGCATAAATGACTTATAACATTCATCTTGATCATAGTAGGCTTGGTTGAGAGTTTAGAAGCATTGTTGCTTCGTTTGAGCCTTAGGGTTTCTCGGGATTTCCTTCGTTGCTTGTATTCTTTGTGTTTTCAACTTGTGAGAAGTTCATTTGAGTTATAGACCAAGTGTACTAGTATTTATCATGCTTGCACAATCATTGTTCATAGACTTGTTACCTTTGCTTATGAGATGACCAATTTATTCCTTCACAGACCAGACCATGTTTTTGGGCAAACTTCGAAAATTCTGGTACTAATCCACTGAATAGAATTTTCTAAAAATTTAGTATGTTATACCTACATATGTTAGGATACTCTCTGTAAATTTGGTAATTTTCCAAGGTGTCTAAGTACCTCAATTAGGTCTTGACTTACGGCTGTGTCAGAATTCAGTTTTCAGGAAAACAACTTCTGTACTTGATTTTGTAATAACCTTATCTTGATGAATATAAGTCCAAATGGAGTAATTTAAAATCCTAAAATATATTTTAATGAGTCTAGTTTCAGAAAAATCAAGAATCACCTCATTTGAAGTTGTGAGCGATTTATGGTCGATTTTACAAGATTGACTGTCCAGTAACTTATCAAAAAATGGTAATGAACTTAGCCCCAACATCTGAGGCGCCCGCCTGGGCTTTGGTGAGGCGCCCGCCTCAACATCAGAGGCCATCTACGGGATTTTTACTTCCTGTTCTGGTGTGTACGACTTTTGCCACTTAATACCCCATCCTATTTGACCCTAAACCATCCTATTAGACCCTAATTGAGTGGGATTAAGCCTAACCTCAATCTCCCTCCTCTTGACAAGTGGATTTGGCCACCCTTCTCCTTGTGACAAGTGGAATTCCACCCACTTCATGCAACATATAAAAGCCTCCCCTTTGTTTAATCAAACTTAAACCTTCACAATTCAGATCATTCTCTTCTCTTTCTTCTCCAAGTCTTGTGTGTGTAGAGAAAGGTGAGACTAGTGTGTGTTGCTTCCATAGATTGAGCTCCCGACCTCCGATTGTCAAACCGAGACCACCGAAGTGAAGCTATCGTCGAGGAGCACGATTCCATCCGATTAGTTTGTGTCCATTCCATCTCTTTCTTTGGTGTAAGGTAAGCTATCGATTCCCCTTAGGATGTATGATAGAAATGCCATGTTCCCCTCTTCTTGTAATTCCCATGCTCCTACCATGCCCATGCCATGATTGTTGATGAATTGGTCTTTTGAGATTTTTGAATAATATGTTCATCTTGCTAATTTAGTCCTATGCCTAGAATTAAATGTGTTCTATGCCCCCTTGGGAACAGCTATTGTTCTTGGACTATTGGATTTTGACAACTTTTAGAGACTATGAATTCTAGGGTTTCATATGCCATGAATTGTTCTTCCTATTGAATTGGGTCCTATGCTTAGAATTAATTGTGTTCTATGTCCTCCTAGGAATAATTAATGTTCTTGGACCATTGCATTTTAATAACCTTTGAAATAATGATTCTAAGGCCCCCTTGAATTTGAATTATTGATAATTCTTGACTATGGTTGTTAAGAGGATTAATGACCTAGTCTACCATATACGAGAACTTAGAAAAGGGTTTAGGATGCAATTAGCATTTGAACTCTATTGGATGAATTGTTAGAGACGACTCAACGGAGTCAAGTTTAGCGAGCCATTGAACAATACCGGCTCACCGATCAATCCCTACGACGTACTAAACACGTTACCCTAAGAATAATAATTCTAGACTCTTGAACTTGGATTGATTACCTTGCTTGATCTTGAATGTCATATTATAGAATGCCTAATTGACATGTGAGTTCGCTCTTGTCGAACTCAATCCTACTTGGTTATTGATGAGAATAATTTACTTATCATGAACGAGATCGCTCTTGTCGACCTCGTTCTCTACTTGAGAATTTTTGTTAAATATACATTACTTGGCATTTGCATGAGTCCAGCTGGCATCCCGTCTTTGTTCACACACGCCTCCACTGTGGCCACAGTGGGGAAGTAGCTCCCTTGCTGTAATCAATTAAGAGCATCATTGGTGACTATCCCGGGCATCTCCTCGGAAGATCGATGTACTTACACACATTCGATACCCGCACATTCCAGATAACGCTTGTATGCAGGAACTACGTAGCGGCCCGGCTCTCCATATATCCTCATCCTATGTGATTTAATTATGCGCACTTATATGAAACTATGTGCATCTTGGATATATGACCTCTATGCTCATGTGACGATATCTTGCCTTGTATGTTGCATATTGCCATGACATGCATGATTGATAGCTTACAAGTCTTTATGACTTACCCTTTCCCCTTTACTGCTTTAGATCCTAGCAAGACAGGTCCTGCTCGTTGAGACTCGCTGTATTCGTGCTTTGTGCCCTTTTTGGTCCGCCGTCGTAACTTGAAGAGGTGGTTTAGATATCCTCTTCCTCTTGTTTATATTTTGTAAGGACGACGGGTTTAAGCAAGTCAACTAGACTATGCTTGGGTATTTGTGTAGAACTTGATGTGTAACTCTTGTTAGCTAGTAGTTATATCACTTGTAGTACTTGTAATCCCTTTTGTGCCGGCATTGTGTAAGCCGAGCTTTGGTTACCTTGTAAATATTCCACTGCGTATAAGTCTTCCGCTGAGCATGCTATTAGCTCTTATCTAATTCTTGTCCATAAACTGTTAGCTTGGGTTCCGGCATGTAGTGTCGCCGATGACTTGGTTTTATTGCTTAACTGTTTTATCAGGTTTGAAAAGTTTTAAAAATACCGGCCTTTTGGTGCCGAGGCGTGCTACGTCTCTATTGTTGCGTCACGTCGTTTTCTTAAATTAAGTCCTTGCATGTTATATGTTTACATGTTTCCCTTCCTTTTTTGGGCGGTCCGACCCTCGGTTCCACCTCGGGCCCGGGCCGGGTCGCCACAAGAAGGAGGTGCATACTGATATGATTCTGACCACCAACCAAGAACCAAGATTGTCACAAGCAAGGGAGAGGCATTGGAAGCATGTAGATCAAGGTTCGAGGGTTCAAATGAGTATGGATCGTGGTTCAAGGGTTCTAAAATGCATAGAGTATGATTAGAAGATTCAAGAGTTCTATACAAACTTAATTCGTGGATTTATTGGAGATTCATGTTATTACAATGGCTACTCTACAAATTCAACCATGCTTTGTGAAGCCATAGATTTCATGGAAGATGACATGAAGACTCAAGAAATGTTCGTTAATGTCATACAATGACTTTGGAAGCTTTTAACGCCTAAAGGAAGACTTTTGGGGGGCCAAAATGCAACTTTGAAAATTAGGCCTTTACAAAAAACGGGATTTGTTTATTTTCCTTATTTTTGAGGATTTATGTTTCTTAAATAGATTAGGTAACTTACCTAATTGATGCCTACATAAATTAAGTAAGTTGAATAGTTTCCTAAGTGGATTTTAGGTAGTTTCCTAAGTTGATTTTAAGTAGTTTCCTAAGTTGATTTTACTTAGACTTTTCCTTTTACTTTTAGGTTTAGGATTCACAACCCATATAAATAATGGTTGTGGCTTATTGTTTTGCAGACAACTTTCGGATTATTGATTAATATAGTTTTTGAGTGTTTTTCAAAACCTCCTTGTTCTTCATTGAACTTTTGATTATTTGGTGAGAGGCTAAGTGATCAAAACCCGAACTTATAAATAGGATATTCATCCCTATTGTGGTGTTCTTCATCATACCAAGGTTCATGTTCGTCTCGTAATTGGATCGCGGAGTACCACGTTCAATAACGGATCGTAGCATTGGGTCAAGGTGTCACAATCCATCAATTCATTCACGTTCTTCGCTTTCCGTGCTGCGTGCTCTTTGATTCCTCCATCGCGAGTACGCATCTAGGAATCATATCACATACTCAGGAGTTTCTTTTTTTGGTTCCATACCGTTCTGCTCATTGTTGGTCCCAATCATAGTTTGTTTATTTTTGGCGGCCATTTTGCTCAAATCTGTACCCTCTGTACTGATTATGCCCTTTTTCTAATCTGACCCCGATACTCTCTGATCTGATCTCTGTGCTTGTATCCCGTATCAACCGGCCAGTACTATCTCTGCCTTTCCAAACTCGAGCCAGGTTTCTGAGGAAAAGGGGGTTTGAAGGCATCAGAAATGATTGGCTGAAGGCTTTCTAGGTTTGGAGTACAGTGTGCCTTTATTAATATTTTAATATTATTATTTATTTTCCCTACAATTGATCGTACAAGCACCCGCTTTGTTTTGACGGTCTCAGGACTATTCCTGGAATATTGGATTCTTTCTCCAGAGTATAGGAACCTCGTATTCCACCTGCCTTTCGACTACTCAAGATCGGACTGATCTCAGGCGAAGGGTACTCTTTCCGAAATCCACCATTCGAAATGGTCTAGGTCGAATATCAGAAAATCATTCGCCAGCCCCTGTGCATATTTTTATTCATATTTCTCTTTTTTTTTTGCTCTTTTTTTTTTCTTCCTTTTTTTCGCACAGAGACTGGTCAATAATTCAAAGATATAAAAATCGATCGGTCCATGAAGTGTCCTGAGAATCTATATGAAATTTAACGTTGGCAGATGCAGGGGGTAGGCTGGCCATGGTGTAGGGTGGAAGTTCGGAATATCTCTACATGTGTGCTCGTGTGTGCCGTATCTAAAAAACAGTAAAATCTTTTTTTTTTTTCAGATATGGTCTGCCTTGCTATTCTTTGTAGATTTTCTCGGCTTTTTTAGTTTGAATGTGAGCAAGCAACCATTCAGATCAAGAAATAGAAACAAAAGTGGGAATTCTATCTATTCCTATTAATTACATATTGATCCTAATCCCCAAAATAAAATGACAGAATGAAATAATATTTACATATTTTGCGCGATAAAAAAAATAAAGCAAGCAAATATACAGCAAGATATAAAATAAAGCAATATAAAGCAATAATAAGCCCCATCCCTTTTGTTAAACTGCCCGAAAATCCATTTTATTGTTTTTTTAATATATTTGTAATGATACCCGGAACGAAACTGCTGCAAGTGAATGGTTATGCACAAATATATATACAGATCTATAAAAATGTAATATTTAAAATGCCAAAGAAATATAATAAGTATATTTTAGCTAGAAACTAAAGAAAACTGATTTTTTGTTCTTTTTTTATGGAAACTGAGTCTAGCCCTCCATTTTTATTTAAAATAAAAACGACGTCCCCAGCAGAGTCGCCACTGTGAGTGCCCCGGGAGATCCCCCCAGATCACGCGCTCCCTTCTTTATGGGAACACGCGGCTCGGGAAAGACATAACTCTTTTCCTTCCATCCTCCCTTGTTTAGGGGAAGACGAAATTAAAAGTGTACAAAGAGTGTTGTCAAAAAGCACGTTGTATACACCTCGGTCACTGACTGTGCTTTAGTCCACTATGAGTGCTTTGGATTTCTTTGTATCTCATTCTCCCTTGTTTAGGGGAAAACAAGATACAGAAAACGCATCACCCTTTTCATTCTCATCTTCCCTTTTTTAGGAAAAAAACGGAAAAGTGCAAAAAAAAGATGTTGCGAAGGCGCGTGGGAACTCGCCTTGCCTCATTGTGGACTTGAGTTCATTCTGGATCACTATGAGTGCTTTGGATTTTTTGTATCTCATCCTCTCTTGTTTAGGAGAAAACAAGATACAGAAAGTGCATCACCATTTTAATTCTCATCTTCCCTTGTTTAGGGGAAAATGAAAAAGTGCAAAAAGAGGATGTTGCGGGCCTCACTGTAATCCAAAATGTTGTAACAGAGTCGTCATTTTTATTTTAAGGAGAAATAAAGAAAAACCAAAAATAACCAGAGTTTGTAAAAAGGGTTCGGAGGCTAAATTACAAGGTGGAAAGGTGTTAGGCACCCAACTCGCCCTTTCGGTCTCAAAAATAAAGCATTTAAACAGATATATATGTATCTACATTATTACATACTTGCAAATATTTCTTTCCAGAAATTACAAATATATTTATAAATATTTGACCATAATAATGACTTTTTTTAGTGTTATTTTCTACAATTATTCGGGCAACATAACTGCTTATATTTTTTACATTGGGCCGGCTGAAAATAACTTTTTTTTTATAAAACCTCTTAAAGGCTTACCTTTAAGAGCGTGGGGGTGTGCTCGCTCTGTCCTTCCAGGAGTGGGAGTCTTTTGTTGTTGTAGATATTCAGACAGAATAACTGCTTCCGAAAGTTGCTTTCTGGTACCGAAAAAGGGCGGAGCAACTGCTTGCTTTTATGCTTTTTTGCTTTTTTGTGCTTGCTGCTGGCGGAAATCGGGTAGAGCAACTGCTTGCTTATGTCAGATTTCGCCTATGGATTCGGGCAGAGCAACTGCTCTTTTTTGGATTTTTGGACCGAGGAAATAGGATGGAATCCTAGCTGAGAGGCTAAGGTTCACTTTGACCGGATGGATTTAAGTGTGGAGGAGATTTAACAGAGCTTTGAGGCTTTTTAGAGGAGGGGAACTCTCTCTTTCTCACGATCGCTCACTGTATACTCTGAAAGCGGTATTTTAAATGCGTGCAGAGAGTGTGTGAACTGTGTGCGTTGTCAAGAGTGGATTCACTAAAGCCGGATGCCTCTATTTATAGACTGGAGAAGGGACTCCTTCGTCATTACGTTTTCTTTTATGTGCTTCATTGGCTTGTACCGCGCACTAAGAGAATTGTACCAATAGCAAAGTGCTACAGTAAACTAAGCACTATTGTGTGCCACCCCTAATGAATCTGGGCGCCGCGCCCACTGTGGCTGTGGGTGGCGCCTGGTTCTATTTTTATGCCTCATTTTGACACTTTGGCCCCTACAATTCACTGTTTTGCGCATCCTGTATTTCCTATTGCATTTTTAAACCATGTAACTTGACATTTGTTAAGTTTTAACAAGTCTTGATATTTCATGTCATGTTACATATCAGGAGTACGAAATTGGGGTTTCTATAGGAGCGGTACCAGATTCCTGAGAGGGCCCGTGCGATATGTACTTTCTTTTTATTTCTATTTTCTCAAACTTGCCATATATTTATTTTCGGGCTGATATCTCTTTTTCCAGGTGGATGTCTCATCGTATTGTAAGGTGGTGAAAGGCTTCTTTGGCCTTGCTAGGCTATATTAGCGGATGATAGATGAGTTTTCCTGCCGAAACAATGATGTCGTGAGCCGAGCCAGGCGCCGGGATGATGATGAAGCTGGTGGATCGAGTCATACCTGTAGACACCCCAATTTCGTACCCCTGGTATGTGACTCTGACATGTGATATCAAGAACTGTTCAAACTTAACAAATGTCAAGTTACAGGAGTCGAAAATGCGAAAGGCTAAGCAGGATGCGCAAAACAGTGAATCGCGAGGGGTGAAAGTGCTGAAAATGAAACTTCAATAGTAACATGGCGCGGCCAAAAGGCATATTGGGCGTCGTGCCATGCAAGCTTGGTGTCGGCGCCAAGGTCTCTACTGTAGCTCTCACACTTGCCGCATTGTGCAATTCGCGAAGGCTGCGGTACAAACGAAGGAAGCCGGCTGAGGGAATTTATAATTCCCGATGAGTCCTCCTTTCCTCCTATAAATTGAGGTGTCGGGTCCCCTCTTCAGAACAAGAAAATCATCGCAAAGAAATGCTGAGAAACTCTCTGGGTTGCTTCGACGGCGAGTTTTAGTGAGAGGTGCGAGATAGGTGTGTGTAGACCACTAAAGCCTCCAAACCCTGTCCAAACTCTGCCAAAACTTAAATCCACCGGTTATAAGTGATCCCTAGCCTAGTAGTTAGGTATCCACCTTATTTCCCAGGCCCAAAATCCCTAAAGTAAGTCGTTACTCTACCCGAGTAATGCATTGAAATACACAAAAATTAAGCCGTTATTTCGCCAAACCAAAAAGGCCAAAACCTTCCGAAATAAGTTGTCACTCTGCCCGAGTGAACAAGCCAAAGTCATCCAAAATACAGCAGTCACTCTACCCAAATCAAAACAACAACAAAAAAAGACTCCCTCTCCCTGAAGGACAGAGCGAGCACACTACCGCTCTAAAAGGTAATAGCCTTTAAGGGCATTTTATTTACTTGTTCATTTATTTATTATTTAAAGTTATTATTTAAATCCGGCCCAATGTAGTCAAAATAAGCCATTGTGCTACCCGGATTAGAATAGGAAATATTATGTAAAAGAGCCGTTATAATGGCCAAATATTTTTAAACACATTTGTAATTATTGTAAGGAAATGGCTGCAAGTCCGTAAATAATGTAGCCACGGATGTATTTGTTTTATTTTCCTGTCTTTTAACGCTTTATTTGTTTGCTAAATAAATATAACAATAAGCATACTTTAGCCAAAAACTATTTTGAGACCGAAAGGGTGAGTTGGGTGCCTAGCACCTTCCCAACTCGTAACTTAGCCTCCGAACCCGTTTTCTATCTCTGGTTTTCTTTTCTTTTCTTTTTTTTTGGTTTTGCTTTATTTTTGCCTTAAAATAAAGATGGCGAATCAAAACTTTTTGGATCCAGTGGGGCCTTGCAACACTCCTTCTTTGCACTTTTCTGTTTTCCCCTAAAAAAGGGAGAATGGGAATGGAAGGGTGATGTATTCTCATATCCTGATATCCCCTAAAAAAGGGATAACTTGATGCGGGAAACCCAAAGCTCCCATAGTGATCCAAAACGGACCATAAGGCTATTTTTAATAAAATTCATAGTGGGGGCGTCGCAACATCCTTTTTTTGCACTTTTCCGTTTTCCCCTAAAAAAGAGAAAATGAGAATGAAAGGGTGATGCATTCCTATATCCTTGTATCCCCTAAAAAAAGGATAACTTGTTGCGGCTAAAGGCAACCGAGGCGCATCCAAACGCGTTATCATAGACATCGCTCCTCTCGCACTTTTGATTTCGTCTTCCCCTAAAAAAGGGAGGGTGGAACGAGAGCAGTGGATGTCCCGCATCCACACGTACACGCACCCCTATCCAAGGGCGCGTGGGGCGCGGGCGCCCGTCCCGGGAACCCTCAATACCCTAATTTCGTACCCCTGATATGTAACATGACATAAAATATCAAGACATGTTAAAAGGACTAACAAATGTCAAGTTACAGGGTTGAAAATGCAAAAGGAAAAGCACGATGCATAAACAGTGAAATGCAGGGGGCCTAAATGCCAAAAGGATGAGGGAAAATGGCCATATACGCTACCCATAGGGATCCCAAGCGCCGCGCCCAAGCCCACTATGGGCGGCGCCCAATATTGCTTAATACAATGTAGCAATTTGCCTTTGGTATAATTCTCTCAGCACGCAGTACAAGCTGATGAAGCACAGAAAGTAAAACTTAACAGTGAATGAAGCCTCACTTTCAGCCTATAAATAAGAGGCCCCGGCTTGTGAATTCACACACATTGAACACAATGAGAAAACAATACGCATTCTCTCCACGCAATCTGAGTGAACGTCGAGAGAAATTTTCCCTCTAACCCCGAAACTCCGCCAAATCTCCCCCAAACACTAACAAACATCGGCCAAAGTGAAACCTAGTTGCCCAGCTAGGATTCTTTCCTATTCCACCGGTTCAAAAATCTCAAAAAGAGTCTTTTCCCTGCTCGAATCCCGATGTCAAATCAGCAAAAAGCAAGCAGTTGCTCTGCCCAATTTCTGACACCAACAAACAAGCAAAGGCAAGAAGTTGTGCCGCTCGGATCCCGAGGTGAAAAGAAACCAAAAGGAGCAGTTACTTTGCCTGAATCCCACATCAGCAAAGCAGCAGCAAAAGACTCCCTCTCCCTAGAACCTGCTAGATGCTAGTTGGTACGGGATAAAACCCTCACGCTTCAAGAGGTAGGCTATTTAAAGATTATTTTATAAAAAGTTCTATTAAGATCATCCAAATGTAAGAAAAATAAGCAGTTATGTTGCCCGAAATTCTATAGAAAATAGCACTAAAAAGAGTCATTATTATGATCAAATTTCTATAAAAATATTTGTAACTCTAGGAAGGAGGATGTTGTAAGTTTGTAATAATTTGGATATATATATATATATATATATATATATATATATATATATATATATATATATATATATATATAATGTTTTATTTCAATTGTTAAATAAATATAAAAAAATATTTCAGCCAAAAAGTATTTTGAGACTGAAAGGGCGAATTGGGTACCTAACCCCTTCCCACCTCGTAACTTAGCCTCCGAACCCTTTGCAAATATGGTTCTTTTTTGGTTTTTCTTTGTTTTTTTGAAATAAAGATGACGACTCTATATATCATTTTTTGAGTCCACAATTGAGGCTAAGTGTGTTCCACGAGCTTTTAAAAATGTTTTGAAACCACCCGATCTTCACCAAGTGGGGGAAAGGTCGAAAAACGGGGCACTCACAGTGACCTAATTGTAATTTTTGGAAAAGTACAGTGGCCCAATTATGCGTTTTTCCACTTTTTTTGAAAACCGTTTTTTACTTAATTTTATTTTTTAATAATCATCAAATCTACTCATTTTATGTAACTTTCAAATTACGTAATTTATTAATTTTATATTTTTATGTAAATTTATAATTGTTTTATGATTTGGTTAGTTTTGAACAATATAAAATATTTATCCATTAAAATTAAATAAAATAATTTATGATTTATATAGTATTTATAAATTATTTTATTATTTAAACAAATTATTTCAATATGAAATATAATAATTAAAGTTAAGTAAATTTATTTATTTGAAAAGTATAAAAATAAGAAAGTAGTAGAAATAAAATGTGTAGGTGGCAGTGAGACCCATATAAGACTTGAGGAAAAATGAAAACCATTGGAGAGAAAAAAATTTAAATAATATTTTTAAAATGTGAAGGTGGCAGTGAGACCCAGTTAAGATTTTTTGGGATAGAGATGCTCTTATAGAACCCCCAGATTATAGTCAACAATGGGTCGTGGCTCACTTTCTACTATTTAAAGTTATTTTTTAATCTTAATGATTTGATGTGCCTCTTTTGCATTGCTCATGGCATTTTCATCTTACTGATGTCCCCAATAAGAGGGCACTCCAAAAGATTCAAGCTCAAGCTCCACTTAATTCCCCTCTCGCTTGAGAAGGGGTGAAAGACTAACATCTCAACCGAAGTCAAAGGCAAAATTGCAATAGTCCACATCTCCTTAAATCATTTGTATTTTTCTCAATAGGATGAAAACCCAATCCTTTTGTATTATCATTCAATGTATTCTCTTTTCAGTAATGAAGATTGATCACGCTTTTTTGGATGTGATCTTGTCTTGTCGTCCACGTGTGAGTAGGGATGAGGTGGCGGTCGTTGATTCGTCCTTATTGGTTAACCTGCACAAATTAAACAACAAACACCGTTAAGGAGTCGGGGTGGCCCGACTAGAACCCTCCGGTGTGAGAGTAAGGTTTCTAGTAGAAAAAGGGTAATAAATATGCCGTGATAAGTGTTTGATAGGAGGCAGTGATAAGAGGAGTAGTGATATCTCTGAATTTGTTTACCTTAATATTAAATGTGCACTCTCTATTTATACCTGATGTTTATGTTGACATGGCGGCTGGTGATTGGGGGACATAAAGCGGCAATCATTAAATGCGTTGAGGGTCTTCGTCAGAAATAAGTGAACTGTGCGCTTGTCAGGTAGTTGGTGGTTGCGTGCAGCAGTTTTCTCGGGCCTAGGGAAGCGGCTTGTCAGGGCGGATGATGATTGGTTCGAAGCCGAGGTCGAGTGTTTTTGTGGCAAAGTCGTTTATTATTGCCGAGGTCGAGAGTACCAGAGACCGATTTGGTGGCGGGGCCGAGGACATCAGGGGTCTTTAGGCTAGCCGAGCCTGAACCTGTTTACTGTGCCGAGGGTCATGGTGCCGAGGCTAAAGTGTTTATCTTAGGGGTGAGCGGTTACGACTTTGTTACTATGCTTTTTAAGTGGGGCCCATTATTGTCGAGGTTATCTGTGTCGAGGGTCAATCTCTCGGTTTAATCCTTTCAGTGGCCCCCTACTTTTTGGCCGCTCGACGCCGAGAAAGGCCAAGAAGTATGCTCGTTGCTTGGTGGTGAGAGGTCGGCGTCGTGTTTCTGGCCGAGAACGACTACCGGATTTTAATTCGAGGCTGATGCTGGGCTCTTTGACGAGATTGCTGGAAGTTTATGGGGTGTTTTCGTATAGTCCAATCAGGATGTTTCATTTTTTCAGGCTGTCACGTTATTAAATGCAGGTTTTGGCGGCTTCTCGGTTTTCGTTTTTGGCGACTTTTCGAATTTTGAAATGTCATTAATGCCGCCTTTTTTCTTCCCGAATCCAGAGAAATTAGTGATGCAGTGGCGTTTTGTGTTTGGTTCAGAGAAAACACGCGAATCGACCCGATAATTTTTCGGGGCTCCGCTTCATAACGTTGTCATTGCAGGGGGGGTATAAGAGATTTCTTCTCTTTCTTTTTTCCTTTACCGCTTTCATTCTCTCTTTACCAGATCTTCCTCACTGTTTTAGGCGATTTTCGGCAACTTTCTGGCAGTTCCCGTTCCGTTGCATCCTACTCCGTTTGAGGCCCATAAGTGTTTTCCTTCCTTTTTTCCACGTTTTCCACGTTCTTCCTCTTCTCCAGGTGGTTTCCACGGTGACTTTAGTGTTTTTCCGGCCTGGTACTGAGTTTAGGGTTGTTCCTCCGTTTTGGGTTTTAACTTTTCCGGCATCTTTTGGCTTTTTTCAGGAACATTTCCCACTTTCCTGTAGATTTCTCCGACGGTCTTCCCAGCTTTGACTTTATTTGGTACGGTTTTCTTTCCTTTCCTTTGTTTTCTAGTGGAATATGTCTCGTAGGATTCCTTTTTCCATTATTTTCTTCTTCGTCTTCTTCTAGCAGTTCCTCCATGGAACTGATAGATTACTGGAACAGGCTAATTCGGATACTTGTGTCGGTTAGGAGTCCTCCTCTTTTTCTTCCTAGTGAGTCTCTGGTGGCCGAGGATCTTTCTCATGCCCTGGTACCCTTTCAAGGCGTAGCCCATCCTTTAGCCGAGGATTCCCTTGAGGTTTCGGCCAATTCTGATGCCGAGGATGTAGACCTCGGCGGTTTTGAGGCGTACTCTACGTGACGGCAAGGCTGAATCTGTTCAAGCTGGCGAGAGGTGTTGAGGTGAGGGTTTGTTTAGCCGAGGAGATTATGGTAGACACAGTGATTTATAAGGAGACGACCGTGGGCCCTCTGAGCTCGGAGAGTTCTGGGTCATGCTCGATTTCTTCGGTAGACTCGTATGATGAGGGCCCATTCCTCGAGTCAGTCTTTGGGAAGTCTTCTCGCGGGGGTCCTATGTATAGGTAGTGCGTGGATAGGTGGGCAGCGGTTACTCCTTGCCAAGCGAGATTTCTCCTTGCGAGTTATGGAGTGAAGGTTAGCCCACACTGGAAGTTCGGCGATGAAGTTTTTTCCGCCCCGGACTATCCATACGATGCCCCTATGACAGTGTTTTTGAGCCAAGATCGTATTGCGTTAAGTCTAATCACTCAATTTTTTACCAGGGAGAGAGTTTTGCACTTTCGGTAGATCGAAAGGACTTTACGGCATCGGCAGCTTCACAGGATGGCGAGTGGAGCTGAGGCTTCTATTTCAGGCAGGGAAGGAGACGAAGGTGAGAGGGTGCCTCACGTATTGAGGCCCTTTGAAAATAAGATAGGCCTGGTTGATGTGGAGGCGTGGTCACGAGTGTATGGTTCTGAAAGTTTCGAGTCCTTGGGGCTGCGTTTGCCTCTCGATCCTTTTGTTTGCGAGTTTCTGACCCAGACGAGCTCGGTACCGCTGGATCTCTCGTCCAATTTGACTCGAGCATTGGTGAGTTTTGCGGTCTGCACCCGAGCAAAAGGATTTGAGCCTACATTGGGCCTCTTCTGCTACTATTACAAGGTCAGTATCTCCATGAACCGGCTGACTACTCTCAGGCATCCTCGGGGATTTCCCCTCTTGGCAAGTTTTGGGAATAAAGACCATAGGTGGTCCGAGAAGGTTTTGCTCGTGGAGTCGAGCCGTGGGTGGAACTTTGAGGTTCCTCAAGGAAAACCTCACGGCCTTTCGAGGACGAAGAACTTGAATGCCTCCGATGAAGCTGTGAAGATCGCTATCGAGGCCCCCCGCTTAATGATGAAGGGGTGCAAGTTCGCTCATATAACCTGGAAGGCCATTGTTGAGATGATTTGTGGCCTCCCTGTCGAGGTTCTCGGGTCTCTCGCCGCCGTGAGGGGTGCAAAGGGCGTATTCGAACTTTGAGTATATGAGCCGAGAGGGCTAGACCCTGCATGAGGGTTGGGTGTTTGGCTCGGTGTGTCCGAGGTACGAGGGTATAGACGGACTTGAGTGCCCGACACCAGGTCAATTTTGTTCATTCCTGTTTTTTATGTTTCCTTCGGTATTTTGTTAAATTTGTCTCTTTTTAGTGCTGATGCGACCTTCCAGTTTTTTGTAGGAATGGCTGTGTCTCGGGATACTGTTTTGGCCCGGTTGAAAGCCGAGGAGGAACGAAGGGCGGCCGAGCTTATGGCCTCGGTGACTACCAAGGGAATAGTGCCGTCCACGGTCGGCGTTCTCGAGGACCCTACCAAAGTGGCCCCTTCTTCTGCTGCCCTTGCTCCCAAGGCCAAGGGCAAGCAACCCGTTGTGGAAGCCCCGAAGGGCAAGCAGCAAAAAACTCAGCCCCGGCCCCCGCTCCCTTCAACTCCTGCCGAACTTCCACCGCCCTCGGCACAGTCCCCAAATCCGGCGAATGAGGAGGCGGCTGACAACGAGTATGTTATTGGTCAAGTCGTCAAGACGATCAACAATTTTCCAGAATCGTTCACGGGTTATGGGCAAAGACTGATGGCCCAAACTGTGCCGACCGATTCTGTGGTGACGTTGCTTCCGGCTAAGGAATTTCAGCTGAACGATATGTGTGCATTGGCTTTGAGCGAGGTAGGTTGATGTTCGGGGGACCCTTTTTCTTCAATTTTTGCTTTTAGCTTCGGCTTATTTTACTTATTCTATTTTTTGTTTTTGCAGCTCGGCGTTGGTCTTGCGACTTACGATGCCAAGCTGATCAAGGCTGCCGAATCGGTAAGGGTCTTGGAGAGGGCTCTGCAAAAAGCGAAGGGGGAGATCTCTATTTCTGCCGAGAAGGTGATGTCCTTGGAAGGGGACTTGCAGTCGAAAATTGAAGAGATCTCCCGCCTTAATGCCGAGAAGACCGCCTGGCTGGTGAGGGAAAAGATGTTGAAGGATAAGGCCGACGAGAAGGATCGGAGGGTGGCCGAGCTGGAGGCCAAGTTGAAAGGCGCGCTCGTCGAGAATGACCATCTAATGGCCGAGCTAGCTGCAAAGCCCAGTGAGGAGGAGGTCTTGCGAAGGTATCGGGACTCGCTGGCCTATGGGATAGATTCTCTGAATTATATGGAGACCAGCCGAGTTCAGGCTTTTCGAGCAGCGGTGGCAATTGGTGTGCTGATGCCGGAAGTGGTGAAGATGGCGAACCTTGCCTCTTTCGGTCCGGAATGCCGAGGTGTTTCCTCGCTCGTGCCTTTCGATGATGCCGAGCTTGGCCAGATAAGGGATGTCGATGCTGCAATTCAAGCTCCCGAGTTGTTGCCTCCTCCTGTTGAGGCGAACAATTTTTTCGCCCTGTTGGCTCAGGAAAATGCATACATAAAGGATAGCTACCATTGTTTCATGGTGCCGAGGCAGGCCGCTCCTCAACAGGCGCACTATGTTGGCGACCAGCTGATGGCTGAGTTGGAGGGCCAGAAGACGAGCAGGGACGAGCTGTCTAAGAGCCAATATATGTCTGAGCAAGTGGCAGCCAGCGAGGAGGAGGCCCGTGAGAGGGGAGGGGACTTGGAATAGGCATTTTTTAGAAACTTCTTTGAGACAATGGTTTTTTTTATGATAATCTGTAATTCTACTCTTGGTGTATAATGCAAGTATTTTCAGTATTTTTATTTGGTTTTTCCTGTTTATTTTTTACCGCTCTTTATTTTTGCTGGTTTTGATATAACTATTATATTTGAGGCATTAGAGCCTAGCCTCTCCTCGGCAAAGCAAGGAGGTTTTTGAAGGCATTAGAGCCTGGCCTCTCCTCGGCTAGGCGAGGAGGTTTTTGAAGGCATTACATCCTGGCCTCTCCTCGGCTAGGCGAGGAGGTTTTTTTTTTTAAGGCATTAGAGCCTGACCTCTCCTCGGGTAGGCGAGTAGGTTTTTGAAGGCATTAGAGCCTGGCCTCTCCTCAGCTAGGCAAGGAGGTTTTTGAAGGAATTAGAGCCTGGCCTCTCCTCGGCTAGGCGAGGAGATTTTTGAAGGCATTAGAGCCTGGCCTTTCCTCGGTTAGGCGAGGAGGTTTTTTTTTGAAATGGCAAGACAAAACGGTCTTGAATACATGGTTTAAAGAGAAGTTTTTCACTGACACGTTTTTCTTTTATAACGAGATAACAGATCATTGGTAATACATTTTCAAGTGGTCTGAATGCCAGGGGTTTTTTAGTAGGGTTCCATCTGGTTTCGCGAGCCTGTAGGTTCCTGCTCGAATGTTGTCTGTGATTGTATACGGTCCTTCCCAGTTGGGTGAAAGCTTGTTTCTTCCTGGCTTGTTTCCCGTCACCTCGATTTTCCTCAATACCAGGTCACTGATCAAGAACGTGCGAGGATTCAGCCTTTTGTCATGATGGGCTTTGGCTAGCTTTTTGTAGTTGATGACCTTCATTCTGGTTTCGAGCCTTCTTTCTTCGAGGTAATCAAGGTCTAAAGTCCTTGATTCTGTGTTTGCCTCTTCGTTGAAATGGATGACTCTTGCAGTGGGAAGAGCCATTTCGACTGGGGCCATGGCTTCGGTTCCATATGTCAAGGAGAAGGGTGTTTCCTCGGTTGAACCTCGGCGAGACGTTCGGATTGCCCATAAGACGGCCGGAAGCTCCTCGAGCCAAGCTCCTTTCTTGTCGTCTAGCCTTCTTTTCAAGGCATGAAGCATTTGTTTGTTTCTAGCCTCCGCTTGGTCGTTCCTTTGGGGGTGTGCTACAGAAGACTTCCAATGGCGAATTCCCCTTTCCTCGCAACTTCCTGTGAATCTGTTCGAAAACTGTGTGTCGTGGTTCGACACAATGGCACTCGGTAATCCATATCTGCAGAGGACATTGTCTCGAATGAAGTCGATGGCCCTTTGTTCAGTAATGCTTGCTAGGAGTTTGGCCTCGATCCATTTTGTGAAGTAGTCCACCGCAACTATCACAAACTTATTCTTTCCTTTGGCGAGAGGGAATGGCCCGATAAGGTCAAGTCCCCACATTTCAAAAGGCCATGCTGCGATTACCGGGGTTTGAGGTGCCGAGGGCAATCTTGGAATATTAGCGAACCTTTGACATTTGTCGCATTTTCTGGCATATGCCTCGGCATCCTTTCTCAACGTCGGCCAATAGTATCCGTGGAATATAACCCTGTCGGCCAAAGTTCGAGCCCCAGGATGGCTCCCACATACCCCTTCGTGTACTTCGGCTAGTAATCCTTGTGTGATTTCTGGTCGGACACACCTTAGGAGAGGTTTAGTGAAAGATCGCCTGTATAGTACGCCTCCAATTAAAGTGTATCTGGCCGACCTTCTTGCCATTGCCCATCCTTGCTCTTTGTCGCTGGGTAATGTCCCTTGGTCGATGTATTTTTTGATGTCATCGATCCAACACTTTGTAGCTTGTTCCAGCATCATCATCTTTTCCTTATCAATGGATGGGGTATCGAGGATTTCGATCCATATTTCTGGGGGGAGCTCGCCGAGCTCATTGATGGCCATCTTGGAGAGGTGATCTGCTTTTGTGTTTTTAGCACTTCCTATTTGTTCCAATTCCCAGTATTCGAATTGGACGAGGACACCCATGGCTAGCTCTCGGTATTTGTCCAGGGTTGGGTGGTTTACCCCATACTCCCCCGAAATCTGCTTCACGACGAGCTGGGAGTCGCTGAAGATTAAGATTTGAGTAGCTCCTATCTCGGCGGCTAGTTCGTCACCAGCTATCAATGCTTCCTACTCGGCAACGTTGTTCGACGCTGGGAAATTCAGTTTAAGGGCTTTAATGATCTCCGTTCCGTCTGGTGTTACGAGGAGGATGCCTCCTCCGTTGCCATTTTTGCTAGACGATCAGTCCACGAACAATGTCCAGGGTTGAGATGGTCGCGTTTTGCGAGGACACTCTAGCCTGGGCACTTGTTCGCTGGTGGAGGGTCCTTAATCTGGTGCATCGTTCTTTCCTTCGGCCGAGGTGAAGGAGGTTTCGGCAATGAAATCAGCCAGGATTTGAGCTCTAATGGTTTTCCTTGAAAGATAAACAATTGCATATTTCGTCAGCTCGATGGCCCATTTCATCATTCTTCCAACAACGTCAGGCCTGTGCAGTACTCTTCGCAGAGGTAAGTCGGTATATACCCCAATTTCATGGGCTATGAAATACGGCTTCAGTTTTCTCGCCGTTATCATTAACGCGAGAATCACCTTCTCGATCTGTATGTACCTCGTCTCTACCCTAGTCAGTGCATGGGACACATAGTAGATGGGTTTCTGAAGTCCCTCTTCTTCTCGCAACAGCACCGATGCTATGGCTGTGTCCGTGACCGAGAGATAAATGTAGAGTCTTTCTCCCGGTACGGGGCAGCTGAGCAAGGGTAAGCTGCCGAGGTATTTTTTGAGCTCGGCAAAGGCGAGGTCGCACTCTCTGTCCCATGTGAACTTTCTCGCCCCTTTTAAGATTTTGAAGAAGGGGAGGCTTTTTTCGGCTGATTTCGAGATGAATCTTCCCAGGGCCACTATTCTCCCATTCAGCTGTTGCACCTGTTTGATGCATATTGGGACCTTCATCTCGGCTAATGCTTTTATGTTTTCGGGATTTGCCTCAATGCCGCGCTCGTTTACCATGCACCCCAAAAACTTCCCCGTCGTTACGCCGAAGGCACATTTGGCGGGATTGGGCTTCATTTTATTCTTTCTGAGGTTTGCAAAGGTTTCTCTAAGGTCGTCTATGTGGCCCGTTTCCTTTGTCTTAATCACCATATCGTCTATGTAGGCCTCCACATTTCTCCCTAACTGGTCCCCAAAAACTTTGTTCACCATTCGCTGGTAAGTGGCCCTGTGGGTTCCCGGGAAATTGCTCCCGCGCCTCGCGCCCTTGATAGGTGCACGCCCATGCGATGCGGTGACATCCATCGCTCCCTGCTCCAGCCTCCCTTGTTTAGGGGAGGACGAAATCAAAAGTGCGGGAGGAGTCTTTGTTAAATAGCGTTGGAATGCGCCTCGGTTGCCTTTTAGTGGATTTTTGATCCAATATGGGAGCTTTGGATTTTGTATGTCAAGTTATCCCTTTTTAGGGGATACCAGATATAGGAAAACATCACCTTTCCATTCCTATCCTCCCTTGTTTAGGGAGAACGCATTGAAAGTGCAAAGAAAGATGTTGCGCCCCACTATGGATTTTATGAAAATAGCCTTATGGCCTATTTCGGATCACTATGAGTGCGTTGGGTTTTCTACGTCGAGTTATCCCTTGTTTAGGGGATACCAGGACATAGGAATACATCACCTTTCCATTCCCATTCTCCCTTCTTTAGGGGAGAACGTGAAAGTGCAAACAAAGATGTTGTGAGGCCCCACTGGATCCAAAATGTTTTTAGAGTCGCCATCTTTATTTTAAGGCAAAAATAAAGCAAAACCCAGAAAATGAAAACCAGAGATGAAGAAAATGGGTTCGGAGGCTAAGTTACGAGTTGGGAAGGTGCTGGGCACCCAACTCGCTCTTTCGGTCTCAAAACGGTTTTCGGCTAAAGTATGCTTTTTGTTATATTTATTAAACAGATAAATAAAGCATTAACTACCTACAAATACATCCGTTACATCTATATTATTTACGGACTTGAAACAGACTCTTTTGCAAACAATTACAAATATACTTGGAAATATTTGGCCATAGTAACGGCTACATTTATTATTATTTCCTAAATAAATCCAGCATCATAACGCTATATATTGATATTGAACCGAACTTGAAATAATACATTTACAAATAAAGAATTTATTGAATAAATGAAGTAAATAAATACAAACTTATCTAAAAACATTTTGCCATAATAACGGCTACATTTAGTACTATTTCCTAATTAAATCCGGGCAGCACAACTGCTTATATGGCTACATTGGGCCGGACTGGAAATAATACTATTACATGGAAACGAAAAACTTAACAATAAAAACTTACAGACAGCGTAGGGGTGTGCTCGCTCTGTCCCTCAGGGAGAGAGAGTCTTTTTTTTTAAGGTGAAGTTGTGTGTGTGTGTGTTGTTTGTGTGAATTTGGGCAGCGTGACTGCTCTGAAAGTTACTTTTCGGCCTCGGGATCGGGGCAAGGTAACTATTTGTTTCTGGTTGTTTGTTTGACTGGAAGTAGGCTGAAATCGGGCAGAGTAACGGCTTATCTCTAGCTGTTTTGGCCTTTTAAATCAGGCAGAGCAACTGCTTTTTCCACGATTTTTGGACCGGGGAAAAAGGGTGGATACCTTGCTGGGGGCTAAGATACACTTCTATCGGTTGGATTTGTGTTTGGCGGAGGTTTGGCAGGGTTTCGAGGCTTTGAGGTGATCTCTCACTATCTCACACCGCCTTCTAATTCTCCCAGAACGTTAACGCAGAAGCTTTACGAAGGAATGTTATGTGAAATGAGGAGCCGGGCTCTTCTATTTATAGGAGGAAAACAGGGACATCGCGGGAATTAAAATTCCTTCACTGCGCTCCTTTTGATTGTACACCGCGCTGGATTAATTGTGCTTTGCGGCAACTGTTTGAAGATTGTGCGCTGAAGGAAGGCAGTTTGGGCGCCACTATATAGAGTTTTAGGCACCGTGCCCAAATTGGATGGGAGCCACGCCCATTTCTTCTTTTGTGCTTCAAATTATTGTACCTCGTTGGATAGGTTGCATTTTACCAAATCTTTGATGAGCGATTGGAATGGAAATTTGCCACTCATATATTTGGGCGCCATGCCCAAATATAATGGTGGTTGTGCCCAAATTTCAAACCTTGGTCCTTTTAGCACTTAGGTCCCTCAAGTAGCTTGTCCTTTGCGCATCCTCGCTTTGTCCTTTTGCACTTTTGACCCTGTAACTTGACATTTGTTAATGTTTTAACAGGTCTTGATATTTTATGTCATGTCACATACCAGGGGTACGAAATTGGGGTGTCTACAGAGCCCCTCAACGATGGAGTCTATGGGTAACCCGTAGCTTACTGAGTAGACGAACATCGTTGATTAGAATAGACTCTCCAATTTCGTTTTATTTCAAACGAGGGAGAAATATGCAGCAGTAGCAGCTTATAATGCAAGATTTATCAAACCTCCATATCCTAGACATTTTTAGTCAGTTATAGCAGGTTATCGCAGTTTTTTAGCAGATATGCAAATTGAATGCTCTGATGGTCGGACCTACTAATGTAGGCTGCCTATGTATCCCTTAATAAAAGGAATCAGACCAAACGTAGTTCGGCCTAAGCCGAAACAAACAACCAATGAGGAAGTTGTGCTCTTTTTTGGGTCAAACCTGTCCAAGAACACAAACGAATAAAAGATTTTCATGTTTTTCGAATAGTCGTATTCTTCCGGTCCGAAACCGTTGTCAAATACGGTATGAAGATTTTTGTGTTTTTCGAAAACCGTATTTCCCCCGGAAAATACCTGTCGTTGAAATACGTTAATAGGCATTTTCAAAATCATGTCTGGCTGGCCATATCTCTGATTTTCCAAACATAATAAGAAAACTTCAAATTTTCGAAAACTGTATCCGACCGATAAACTGTCATCGAATACGACAAAAAGAATTTTCTTCAAATTTTCAAAAACTGTATCCAACCGATCAAAATCCGTCGTTGGATACGACAAAGAGAATTTTCTTTTTTCTTCTTCCTCTCTTTTTTTTTATATTCCTCTTTTTTCTTTTTTCTTTTTTTTTTTGAAACAAACACCCTTTTGAAAAAGATTTCTCTTTTATTTTAAAAGTAAACTTTCCTTAAAAGGAAATTATTCTAATAGTCAAGGTAATAATATTGTACCTGACTTACCTTTTATGCCGGGGTGGCTACCGCGGATTCGGCTGATCTTGGCATTTTTGCCACTCTTGATGGGAATTTTATTCTCTCTCTTTTTTTTTTATTGTGATGGTCGTGCCTACTGAAATAGGCTGCCTACGTATCCTTATTCAAGGAATCAGACCAAACGTAGTTCGCCTCTGCTTGGGATTTTGGTCTTGTTCTTTTCTTTTTTTGCATTTTTTTATGACTTTAATTTTTTTTTTTCGAACAAAACCTTTGAAAAAGATTTATCTTTTATTTTCTGAAAGCAAAATAAGAAATCTTACCTTTCTTACCTGTTCAGGATTTTGACTGCTGCTGTTGGCTCAGCTGATTTGACTATTCCTGCCTTTCTGATTTTTCCATGCCGGGGATTTCCTTATTTTTTTATTATTATTATTTTCTTTTTCTTTTTGATTTCCCCCTTTTTTTCTTCTCTTTTTTTTTTCTTTTTCTTTCTTCATGACTTTATTATTCTCTGATTCTCTTTTTTTTCTTTCTTTTTTTTTCTTTTTTTCTTTCTTTGATTGATTGATTGATTTTTTTTTATTTCAAAAGGAAAAGGGACTTACCTTTGCCACTGAGTTTTCTGACTTTTCTGTTTGTCTGGCGGCTGACTTGCTGGAGCCATGAGCTTTCCTTTGCTTCTTGGGTGAAAGGCCATCAAATGTGATTAACAAAATTGCTTTTGTTAACCTTCTGTTAAGTCTCAGGGATCATTTTGCAGCTTTGAAATTTGGAGGACTTAAGTGCTGACGCTGAACTGTTTGGAGGGGGAAAAGTGAAAAATGTCACTTTTCCTCCTTTTGTCTCCTTCACTTACGAGAATGAAGGCAGAAGCCTTCATTCTTTTCTTTCTGCTTCAGCTCCTGCTTCCACCATTGCCGACGAAGTGAGTTTTCTTTATATTTTCTTCATTTTCTCTCCTTTTCTCAATTTTCTTCCGCCAAAATTTTTGTTTTTCTGCGCAGATGGCTTCTTCCTCTAGATCTAGGAAAGGAAAAGCACCAATGGACCCGGAATCTGGGGAAAAAAAGAAAGAACTTCCTCCTTTGGTTCAGAACCATGTCGACTATTATTATTCAAAGCACGATTGGGGCAATCTGGTGCGAGACTAGTATAAACACGTCTCGAATCTTCCTGATCCCAATGTGAGTATAACTTTCTCCCACCCATTTGGTTAATTTTTTCAGATCTGCTTATTTTCTGTGCTGTTTTGGACTTTTGGAGTATATATATGCAGCTTATGATATTTATACCTTTATTTTCTTCTTTTCGTCTTCTTTTCCAGGAGCGCGGGGTTTTGGACAAGGCCAGGGCCACTTGTGCCAGAGTATCTGATATATTTCATTCGATGCCTTTGCTACCAAAGCTTTGGTAGATGAGGCGGGTTTGGGAGTCTTTATATGGCCTTTACTCCCTTCCAGAGTCAGTCATTTGGATGCTGGAACTTCGGTGGGATACCACCCACACTTTCCACCTTAGCTGGGGAGAGATCACCATGACTCCCTGCGACTTTGCGGCTATTACTGGCATTTCTACCAAGAGGCAAGATCTGACCTCGATTATACTCTCTGCGAACGTCATGACAAGGTGGAGGACCTTTTGGGGTTCGTGCCCGATTACAAGACAACTCATGAGGTGACCATTCCCAGCGTGAAGAAGTGGCTTCTAGAAAATGCCAAGGTGTTGATCATGAGGATAGCGCTTGCCGGACGCTGCGGCTCGGCTGACATTTTATTCTTTTCTTGGGCACGCTCTTTTCGCCAATGCTTCTACTTCTTTGAGGTTTCCCTTGGCCGCTCGAGACACTGAACATGTGATTGATTATGATCAAGGTGTGTCCGGCCGAGCTTTACTTATGGATAATTGAGTCGCAATGACTCAAAGGTGATGACCGGTTTCGCCCCGCCTCGACGCATTTTTCACCTCTTTTTTCGTCAAGTATATATATATATTTTTTTATTATTTTGTCGACTTTACCTTTCTTTTTTTTCAAAGGGCTTACTCTCCGCTTCGACTTCAGACCGTTCATCGCGCATTTGCATGTCCTTGGCCCACCGTGACCGGGTCAAATTTGTAAATGCGAATCGGAAGGGACTCGACGCCGAGACA
>CM028380.1:120714529-120765304 GCA_013146195.2 Codonopsis lanceolata
TGCGGCGCCTTTACAACAAACGTGCCTTGTCTTAAAACAATTTAAATTCTTGTAATATTTTAACTTCTTTTATTTTTGAATGACCGCTAACATTAGCTTTAGTCAAACAAAATCGTCTTTTACTCGCTCTTCAAGCGATCAACATTTAACTAAGTTTTTACTACTTTAGGCGATCATCATTTAGCTAAGCTTTTACTCGCTTTAAAGCGATCATCATTTAGCTAGCTTTTACTCGAATGCCCCTCCCTTATGGGCATAGAGCCCTCATGCTTTCGTAATAAAGGACATTCGATCATCTTTACTAAACTTTAAAAAAGCGATCAACATTTACCAAGTTTTTCTCGAATACCCCTCCCTTACGAACATAAAGCCCTCTACGCTCGTAATAAGGGGTTATTCAATCATTTGGGAATATCCCTTCAAATTTTCTTGAACATAAAGACCTTTATGCTCGATCAAAGACTTGAAGGAATTCAACTTGAAGACCCTTTTCAAACACAAAGTTGAAAAGACAAGCGGGATTTCATCATTGCCATTTATCATGAGAGAGAAAAAGATCAAAGAATTACACATTGTAAATCAATTACCAATAGCAAATGATCCGCATGCCATGGATGCTTTAACTCATCACCATCCTACGTTTGCAACATGTAGGTGCCCTCGCTTAATAATTCTCGAAACTTGAAAAGGGTCTTCCAGTTTGGTGACAACTTCCCCCACTCGGCTCGATGGCGTGGCCTCAATCTTCTGAAGAACCCAATCCCCCGCGGCAAATGATCGACCACGAACTCTCTTCGTGGTGAGCCTTTGCTAGATTGCTATAATTGGCCATCCTCATTTTGGCTCAGTAGTCTTTCTTCAACAAGTCCAAATCTGGCATTCGGTATGTGATTAGAACCGGCATTGTAATTTAAGACCATATGGTGGGAAAATACATCTCTTTGAGCCATAGCATCGGAACCCATAAGCTAAAGAAAAGCGGTTTCCGGTTGGACCCACTACTTGTTGTTCTTAGTGCCCACAAGGGGTGACTCGTCTACCCATCTTCCAAATTTTTCTTCCAAATTCCACTTCAAAACATGCATTTGTTTATTCGCAGCCTTCCGCCTCGACCATTGCCTCATGGATATGCCACGATGATTGCTAATGTTTCACCCTCATTTGCCGCATGCCTTGGTAAATTTTTCGAAAACGGGTCCCATGATCGTATTACCTCATGACCCCAAACCAAAGACCTATATGTGCTCGTACAAAATCGATGACATTTACTCCTGCTTATGGCGCTGGCTTGCCTACCCACTTCGCAAGTAATCCACTCGAAACCACCGGATATTTCAACTTCGACTGCAACGGAAAGTGGACCAATCAAGTCAATTCCCCACATGTCAAATGGCCATGACGCTGAGCAATGTGAGTCCGCTCGTGATGGTAGTCGTGGAACATCTGCATAACGTTGACACTTGTCCGCGGACAAATGAACATATATTTTGGCATCCGTCGCCCAAAGTTATCCAATAAAATCCCTGCTAACACTTTCTGTTTAGCGATCGTTGGCGAGGATGACCTCCACACTTGCCTTCATGCGCCGCCCAAGATTCCTTCCGTCATCTCGGGGCGAACACACCTCGACAAAGGTCGTGTATAAGATCTTCGATACAAGGCGTTGTCTAAGATAATATAACGGCATGGCCGCTTACGACGGTTCTAGCTTCCTTTTTGTCTTCGCAACACCCCATGCTCGATGTATGCTCGAAGATCATCTATCCAACATTTTGCAGCTGGCTCTATGTCCATGACCACTTCCTTCTCGATGACAGGAATTTCCAGATGCTCGATCATGACTCGAGATGCAAAGACCGGATTTCATCCTCACCATTTTCGATAAATAGTGCTGCCGCATGTTGTCCTCCCGAGCAATTCTTACTAGCTCCCAAGAATGTCGAAATCTTTTTAAAATTTCTCTTACCATCGCACAATAACGAACCAAGATCGGGTGATGCACTCTGTAAGTCGCCCGACTTGATTCACCACTAATTTTAGTCACAATATATCACCACCGCCCGCACCCAATGTCTTGTGCGAGCTCGAGCCTGCAATTAAAGCCTTCAAGTATTCGGCTGATTGTTTGTGGTGGAATTTGAAACACAATGCCTTCTTAAATTCTACATCTTGCTCTGGTGGAACTAACACTAAACCAGCACCGCTCCCAAATCGACTAGCCGAACCATCCACATGAAGTTCCCAGCAATATTCCGGCCTCGGCTTTGGACTTGCATCACTCGTCACTGTTACTTTACTCTCAACTTCCTCGACAGGATCCTTGAAACTTGTCTCAGCCACAAAATCTGCAATAGCTTGCGCTTTAATTGCTCGCCGCGTGTGATAATCGATGTCAAACTCGGTTAACTTTCGATTGACCGGTGAGAGCAGGCGAAGTATCGGCTTGTGCAAAATCTTTCGCAAGGTGAATACACAACAATTGAATGAAGCGAGCGTAAAAATAAGCTCGAAGTTTCCGGCAACAACAACAAGCGAGTAAGCCAATTTCTGCATTAAAATATCTTCCCTCTACATCGGTGAGGGCTTTGGATACATAATATGCTTTTGTACATTGCCTTCTTCCCTAATCAAAATGGCTACCTTTGCCTTTCGGCTCTAGAGCTGCCGATAAACATATAATTTTTCCCCAAAGACCGGGCTACTCAACAAGGGTGGACTTCCGAAATACTCTACCAATTCTTTGAAAGCTTTTTGGCATTCAGGAGTCCATTCAAACCCTTTATTACCCCGCAACACCTTGAAGAAAGGCAGGCAACGCTCTGCCGACCTCGAGATGAACCTTCCTAATGCGATCACCCTGCCATTTAACCTCTGCACATCTTTAACACAGCGAGGAAGCTTCATAGTGACTAATGCCTCTATCTTCTCAGGATTGGCCTCAATTCCCTTCAAGTAACCATGAAACCGAGGAACTTGCCCGCCTTTACCCCGAACACACATTTGCTCCGGATTCAACTTCATGTTGTTTCTTCCGAGATTAGCAAAAGTTTCCCCAGTGTCCTCTCAGATGCTCGCGCCCCTTAGTCTTGACCACCATATCATCAATATAGGCCTCCACATTTCGCCCGAGCTGCGAGCTAAACACCTTGTTGACCATCCTTTGATAAGTGGCCCCAGCATTCTTCAAACCAAAAGGCATCATCTTATAACAGTACAACCCCCCTGCTGCTCGGAAAGCTGTTAGAGCCTTATCTGATCCAGCCATCTTCACTTGATGATATCCGGAGTAAGCATCTATGAAACTTAACAACTCGAACCCTGCAATGGCGTCGACCAATTTGTCAATTCTCGGCAGAGGATAGCAATCCTTTGGACAAGCCTTATTCAAATCTGTGAAGTCAACACACATCCGCCACTTTCCGTTTGACTTCTTTACCATAACCACATTTGCCAACCAAGTTGGATAATGGATCTCCTCGATAATATCTGCTTTGAGTAACTTCTCAACTTCCTCCTTGATCGCTTGATCCTTTTCTACCGAATAAACCCGTGGTCGCTGCTGGATTGGCCGGTAAGCCGGATCAACGCTCAACCGATCTGCAAGGCCACATCCTCACTCACCCGCATGTCCTCCACGGTCGCCAAGCAAAGACATCCAAACTATCCTGCAATTGCTTAATTAAGCTTTCTCTTGCCTGTGCCGTCAAAGCCCGACCAATTTTGATCTTCTGCTCGGGATAATTTGGATTGATGACTATCTCCTCCAGCTCGTCTTGAGCTGTAAACTCTGGCTCGTCTCGCATTTGGAGCGTATCACACTCCACTTTTTCATCTTGCTCAGCTCGTTCCTCAACGTTATCAAACTGGTCTACCTCCATAGCCTCAACTGGTTCCTCAGACATGGCCGCTAACAAAGATTCATTCTCAAGGTCAACGACCTCCTCTCGTTCCTTAAATCCCCCCGACATCAGTGTCGGCAAGTGATTGTTAATACCTTCCTCGGCCATCTCTTCTCGCTCAGCTTGTGATGGAACCTCAACATCTGTTCGAACAGTAGCCCCTATTATCTCTTCTTCATTTTGACCCTGCTCCCCCGACTTCAATGTCGGCACGGAGCTCGCTCATATGTCTTGTACCATTGCTACCACTGATGGTCCTACAGTCAGATGAGAAGTTTCCTTGGTGTTGATAGTAACTTTCTGCTCGCCATCCTCCAAGGTCAACTTCTGCTTCTTTCTTTGCATATCCCGAACATACTCGAGCACTGCTCGCGGCTGGCTCCGCAATACTCCCACTCCTTGATCCGTATAAAATTTGGCTCTTTGATGCGGAATTGAAGTCACCATCTGAAACTTGGCCATGCTCGGTACGCCCAAAATAATGTTGTATGGAGATTTCAAGTCGATTACCATGAAGGTAATCCTTTCAGCCCGGGTCCTGAGACCCTCACCAATAAATACCTCCAACTCGATAGTACCCTTCACCGGGACCTTATGATTTGTGAAACCCTCTAAAGCCCCAGCATACGGCTTCAAGCGGTCATCACTCAACTCCAACCCTTGGAAACAGGAGTAGTACATCACATCCCGGCATGCTCCAGTATCCACTAAGATTCTGTGCACGACCCATCCATCAACCAACGCTGAAACTATCAACGATTGCTCGCCTGCAACATTACTCGACAACTCGCTGCGAGTAAATTGTATGGCCTGTTCTCCCTCTTGCAAAGTCGCTGGTCGATCCACCACTTTTGACAAGGAGTAGATTTGCTTACCGAGCTGTGTCGGAGTGAGCTCTTCATCCATTATAACATTGATAACCCCCCTGATTGGTGGAGCCTCCCGCCTTGGAGCATTCCCTCTATTTCCTGCATCTCGTTTGAAGCGGTCTAACCGCCCCTCGTTGATCAACTTCTGGATGGCCTTCTTCAATGGCCAGCATTCTTCTGTGGTGTGCCCATAATCGTCATGATAGGCACATCTCTTCGTCTGATCCCTTTCCCCGGCTGTATTTGGATTCATACGAGGTGGATTGGGAAGCTCGTTCCTAATCTCGTACATAATATCCTCGCGCAATGTATTGAGCGGGGTCAAGTCTGATTCGCGAAGAAACTCCTTCGGCCGATCATACCGAGACTTACTCTTATTGTAACCACCACTTCCTGCCTGGCCGTTTCCCTTTACATTCCCCGCAGCTTCACTGCTCTCTTTCTTCTTTTCCTTCTTTGCTGTCTCACCAGCGCACCACTTCTGTGCCCGCATGAGCATCTCTGCCTGTGTCTTCGGTTCACGCATACTCAATTCTGATCGCAAACCACCTTCACCCTCGAGCAAGCCAGTTTCGAAACATAGTGTCACTTCTTGCTCGGTCAGACCAGGAACTTGCTCGAGAACCTTGGTAAACCTCTCAAGGTAACTCGCTGTTGACTCATGCGCACCTTGCTTAACCTTAGACAAGTCGGCCCTTGTCTTTGCTAGTGAGCTAGCGGTCCCGAAATCGGCCAAGAACTTTGTTCGCAAATCTGCCCAATTGTTGATCGAGCGTCGTGGCAGTGCTCCCATCCAAGCCAAAGCCTTTCCTTGCAAGGCACCAACAAAAGCTCTAATCTTCAATGCTTCGTCTGAAGTCACCAAACCAATCTGGGACTCAAAAGACATCAACCAGTCCCTAGCCTTGGTCTTGCCAGTATACTCTTTAATGTTTGGAAAAATCAATCCCTGGGCTGGTGGAGCATTCTCGATCCAAGGTGCCAATGGGCTAGCAGATGTACCCAAAAAATTCCCATCGAGAGCCTTTCCCTGTTCCCAGGCCTCCATTCGGCGCTTCAACTCTTCAAAATCTTGCATATTAATGGTTGCAGGCAAACCACCCCCGGGCTGAGGCTGTACCACAGGCATAGGAGGGGCCTGTGGGGGTCCCATAACCGCAACTGTTTGTGGAGCCCCCACGGCCTGCGCCACCTGTCCCTGAGGTGCCCCAGCGAGCTGTGCAACAAGTGCAGCGGAATGATGAGACCGCCTAGGAGAGGGAGTCCTATGTCTCCGAACATAAGAACCCCTGGGTGATCGTGAACGGCGACTATAAGCACGAGATCGCCGTGGTGATGGTGAACGAAATCTGCGAGCATGCGACCTCTGTGGTGAAGGCGAACGTCGGCGACGACGTGACTGTGCTGAATCCTCGCCAACTCTGGGTCCCAACCTTGAATGGACACTAGGGACAACCCTATGACTGGCCTTACTCCCCTCTGGTTGCTCATGATGCTTAGAACCACCATGCACGCGTGGTTGTGAATGAACGACCATAGGATTCATCTGATTTCCCCCAGTGCGTGAAATTCCCGCTGCCAGACTCGGTGCCGACAAAGCTGGCAGTGGATCCAACTCGATGGGCAATGGTGGCTTGCCCATAGCAATCAACTGTAAGTTGAGTTGATGCATCTGACCGAGATAGATGGCTCTCTGACGTAAAGCCTCTTCACGAAATTCATGGGCTAACCCAACCGCTGCTTCAGCACTTCTGGCCATCGATTCAACCCCCCGCCTTTGATTCAACTGATGACGTGCATCATGAGGTGGAGGGACATTATTCCCAACGGCCTGATTGAGGCTGTGATTCTGATGTGCCTCCTCTCTGCGACTGTCGCCGCCACCATTCACTCCATTCTCCGCCATGAATAAAACCTTTCAAATAATTAGGATTTCTGACTGAACTTGTAATGCCGTAAAAACTTCTTTCCCGGCAATGGAACCAACTGATGCGTCCAAGATAATCTGGACCCACTAAATCAGCCCAGTCCAAACACCTGGCTTTCAACGTGTTTGTAGATCCTCTGAGCCCTAAACTGAAATGAAAAAGAATAAACGTGAACTGGGCAGGGGCACCCCCTGCAAAAGCCCTTCGGCGCGTGAATTAGTATAGTGAGTTAACAATCCAGCAGAGTTTAGGCTAGGGAATAAGATTGCGCATACCTCTCTCCAAATTTTGACAAGGTTTTTATATGTGCCGGAGGCATAATTGCCCATAATCATGAATAACTGCCCATGATTGGCATTAACTGCCCATGATTGACATTAACTGCCCATGATTGGAATTAACTCCTCTGCAAACTGTCATGGCTTATAGTCGGGATTATTGCTCGGGTGTAACCACCCTCAACTGTTTGTCTTAATTGCCCGGGTATAACCACTCTCAACTGTTATCTTGATCTTTTCCGGACATCAATGCCCTCAACTGTTTGTAACTTACTTGGTGAAATCGAGCAATGTTGCTTGCTCCCTCAACTTACTGATGCAATCGAGCTAGGTTGCCCGCTCATCGATGTTGCTCGCATAACTAAGCCCCCATCTCAAGTATTTATCCTGGCCAAGACAGAGATTTTACCTGATTACTCGCGTAACATTTTTGCTCGCTTGCTCGGAAGATACACAGGCCTGACACGTGGCTCCTGGCTTGGGCTTGATTGGGCCGAGCAGCTCAGAAATAAATATGGTGTAATATGTAAAAATATTGGATTCTGTGCCACTATTATATGAGTTTTTTGTCTTAAATTAAATGATTATCAAATGAATTATTTTATTAATAGTTAATTATTTATGTTTAATTTTTAGAGTGCTTGATTCAATCTCTTATTCATGCTCTTATGCAATCAATCTACGGTTAACGATTAGGAAACAAGTCGAATATACCAAGTATAAACCTACGATGTTTATCTAGCCGACTCATACATGTTAGCAATCAATCAATTCTAAAACTTTACTTTATAAAAAAAAGTTTCGGAATGCAATACAATCTAGCTTGTTGTGAACGAGGACTTGATTACTCTGATAAATAGATTAGTTTCTTCGAGTAAGGCGATACCGCCACATCGGTGCGGTGCGGCAGCTTTGTTTTCGGCTTTTTTTAATTAGGCAATTTAGGCTTTGATATTGTATGTTATACGTAATTGTAACTTTAGAATGTGTTTAACGCTGACATAATAAAATTTCAATAGTCCATTGGTCATAATCTCTCTTTCTATTTTTTTATTAATCTTGGATTACTTTATTAATTATTTGTAAAGTATTCTGTTATGCACAATAAACCTTTTCTTTAATAAACTAGAGTCCAAATAATCAATTACTATAATTAATTAATAAATTACCGAAAAAGGTAAAAACTAATTAAATTAGGCAAAAAAAAAAAAAAGGAAACACTGTTTTACGAGTATTTTTTGTAAAACAGATTCCTAACCGAACACATCGTATATTAATGGAATGAGTTGTGAGTTGTGACTTATGACATAATAGGGCTCTATTTTATGAATTAAAATCAATAAGATTATTCCTATTGTTATGTTTTTGTTATTCTTAACTTTATTCTTAGCTAAAAATAACAAAAACAACAATAAGAGCAAAATTCTTAAAGAGCGAGAATAAGAAAAATTATAGGCTAAAAATTTCCAAAAGGAGTCTTCTTGACTACTTAACAGTTAACACCCTGTGTGACCGGTTTTTGCGCTACGGGACGTAAATAAAATATTTTTTATTTAAAAAATATCTAAAAATAATATAAAAAAATATATATAAATAACAGTAAGACCTAATTAAGAACATTTATAAAAATAAATACACAATATGAATGCTTTAAAACCGTCACACAAAATTCTTACTCATTAACTTATTTAAAATTAGATTACACCATCAGATTCTCAAACCCAACAGCACCCCCTACTCAATGATTGCTTTTTTTGTTTTTTGTTTTTCCTGATCTCCACAAATTCAAGCCAGATAGCTATCCGTTCGTTCCCATATATACTTTATATGCACTTTCCTTTAATATAAATATGATCATATTGGACATAAGAATCTATATTATAAAAGAGGTTATGGTATAACTGACGATCGTAATGGAATTATGTTAAACATAACTAACGATTCAGATTAATTCGTAAGTATGTAAGTTTCAAATGAATTTCTCAGTTATAAGCTATGTTTGAATTACCCTCTATAATTACATATAAAACCTTCAGTTGTGAGTTTTGTTTGAATTACCCTGTCAGTTATGAATTTTGTTTATCCTGACCATTCATTGAACTGATCTCACACCAACAACATGTCTATGATATGGACATGTATACTAGTTTATGTTAAAAAAGATGCATATATTTATATTATAAAAAAGCTCATGGTTTAACTGACGATCCCAATAAAATTGTGTTAAACACAACTAACGGTCCAGATTGATTCGTAAGTATGTGAATTATAAATGAACCCCTCAGTTATAAGTTATGTTTGAATTATCCCTCTATAATTACATATAAAATCTCTAGTTGTAAGTTTTATTTAAATTACCTCATCAATTATGAGTTTTGTTTATCAACTATTCATTGAACGACCTTATATTAATACCGTACCTATGATATGAATGTATATAGTAGCTTACGTTGAAAAAGATGCATACAAATATAGTAAAATAATAACGACGTCAGCAAAACCTTCCACTATTACTCATTCTTAGTTGTTAATCATTGCAGCTTTTTAGCAGACTCAATTGAATGTACCCTATTTAAAACATAGACAAAACCTAGCTACCCACACTTGAATCAAGCTTTGATAGTGGGTAACACAAGTAGATTAGTGGGAGTCATATTCATTAATGGATATATGATGACATAGTTGAACCTTAAAAACACAAATACTTGCACACAGTAACCAACCAATCTAACCACTATGTCTTTCTTTCTCTGAGATATGCTTTGGTGGGAGAATTAGGGTTTACAAGAATAATGTTTCTGTTGTGATTTTTTTCATAATGACTAATTCATATATAATTCTCCATCAATTCCTAAAAAAATATGCTTTTCGTGTTCTACATTTGAAAAGTTTAATTATTAAAAATGTATCGATAATATAGGAATTGATCATAATTAAGGAAATATTTAAGTATAATCATTAACGTTCGATATAAGTGGATGGTAAAAATAAAAGGTTATAAAAATTGTAAACGTACATTTTGAAAGTAAACTCTTTATGTAAAACATCCTAAAATATTATGGAAGATTTTTTGTTTAAAACAGACGGAGTATATTGTACTCCATCCGTCCCCAAATTATTGTCTTTTTTTTTTCGTTCATAACAAAATAATTATCTTGTTTGAAACTTAACTTTTTATGACAACATTTTTACCACTTTACCCTTACTCTGTCATCTTACTTTAACTATGGGTCACATACACATGTATTTTAAAGTAAACTACACATCAAACTAATATTAATAATCCAGTTAAATGCGTTTTTAAACCGTGCGCCAAGTCCACGAAAACGATAATTTATGGATGAAGGGAGTATATGATTCGTCCCACATATTAAAAAAAGTTAAATGACTTCATTATAAACATTATACTCCCTCTGTTCCAGGTTAAAAAATCTATGTTTGAAAGTCCAACTTTCTAAAAAAAATAACATTTTTAGTAGTTTATTAGTTAAACAATGATATTTTTATACCTTAATTTTTGAAAAAAGTTGACTTTTTAAGTAAAACATGTAAAAATGAAATAGTACTCTTTAAGTAGTAAGTTATGTACTCCCTCCTATTTCAAAATATTGTCTGGGTTGATTCAGCATACCGTTGAAGAAAAACGAATGTACTGAATTATAAATATCAGTTAAATGTGTGCTTTCCTTTAATGCCTTGAGTATGTGGTCATAATTAAAGTAGGTAGAAAAAATAAAGGTAAACTTGTAAAAGTGTTTTCTAAAATTAAAAGTTTTGAAATAAGAAATTTTTTCAAAAATGGACGAAAAAAAAGGTAGAAAATAATTTGAAAATGGACGGATATTTTTTTTAAATAACTTTCTAAAATATTAAGATGTGTGCATTTTTTAAAACCGAACAAAAAGATAATGCTAAAAACTTGTGTAAAACGATCTTACATATATTTTTTGTAAAATAGATCATCTTTACCCAACTCATCGTATATTGGTGAGTTGAGCTGTGAGAAAGTGAGGTTCCGTCTTACGAATTAAGATCTTTAAGACGATTTTATATGAAACCTACTCAAAGAAAATATACATTTTTTCAAGGTTCACGCATGTGCAACTGACTATGGCTATTCAGAAATTAAGATTAAATTATTTTAATAAATTTAATAGTTGAGATTCAACAATATATTCACATGTGTGAGTAGTTATTCATTTGTAACTCCCTATTTTTTATTTCTCTATTCCAAGTCACCACATACAATTAATATTATGAGCAGTCACATATTTTTCTTCTTCATATGTTTTATCTTCACATTACAAAGTCACATCATACGATTAATCTTTTGAATAATAACTCTTATAAAACATAATCCCTCAAATATCATTTGAAGTAATGTATCTCTCAACTGTAATATTTTTTTTTAATCAAAAACTCTTGTTAGATACTATTATTTTAATTAGCAAATTCAGATATAGTGACATCATATCGTAGATACGAACATAAAGATATAGTTTTTAATTATATTTACTTCTTCTACGAGAGTTTAAGTGTTTAACTCAACCCATACTATATATCTTATGGAATCGAAAGTACGGGGAAGTAAGAAGACAATAAGAACAAACGTGTTAACAAGATGAGCATAGTTCAAGTTCGAATGCTAAAATAAATATGTACTAAACTACAAACATATACTCCCACTCTGTTTCGAGTAAAAAATATTTATTTGAAAGTTAATTTTTTTTTTAAAAATGACATTTTTAATAGTCTATTAGATCTTTATGTCCGTGTCTATGACACAGTGTAAGTATATCTGATTTCGTCAATTGAAATGATAGTGCATAAATAAAATGTACGATTTTAAAAAAAATATTATAATTGAGGAGTACATTGTTTCAAGTAATAATTGAGGGATTAATGTTTTATATGAAACGACTGTTTAGAAGATTAATCGTATGGTGTGACTTTCTAATATAAAAATAAAACATAGAGATAAAAAAAAAAGTAGTGACTGCTCATAATATTAAGGGGTGGTCTCCTGTAGGACGGTCTTACGGATCCTTATCCGTAAGACGGAGCCCCATTTAAGAATTTACGGGTTAATAATTAAATATGTTAACGAAAATCATAAATATGAGTTTGGCAAGATGGACAGAAGTGACGCCTTAGGGTTTGTTCGGCCAGAGGTTGCGGGTTCAATACTCCTTAGCTACATAATTTGGTTTTAATTCTTCTTAAAGAGAATTATTAATTTGTGGGTCATAATAAATTAATAATACGTTAAAAAAATTCATAAAAACTAATATGGTGAGATGGTTTATATGAATTTTATAAGTTGTTGGAATTAGCATGCTTGGTCTAATGTTCGAAACCTTTTAGGATTGTTTTTAATTTTATTACAAGGGATGTGTTATTTTGACATTGTTATCAATCAGAGTGTTACTTTTAAGCTTGGCGTGTGTCACTTTGAAAACAAAAGTGTGTCACTTTTGGATAATTGTTGCCTTAGGTCTGATTAAGTTTACTTAGTTACTTTAAATCAAAGTGTCACTTTTGAACATAGAATGTGTCGCTTTTAAGTTTTACGTGTGTCACTTTTGGCAAAAAAATCACTTTTCATCTTTAAATTTTTATTCATAAGTGTCACGTTTAGTATGTCACTTTTATGTATTAATTGTGTCACTTTTAGGCATTAGGTGTGTCACTTTTGATAAAACAACTCATTTTTATAATCATACAATTTGTATCAATAAGAGTGTCACTTTTAGGCTTGGAGTGTGTTACTTTTAGGACTAAAGTGTGTCACTTTTGAGCTAGTGATTGTAATAGCAATAATCAATTGAACACTACGAATTATATCTTCTCATTCATAAAATTGTATATAATCTCAAGTGTTATTCGTTAAAAACACAAAACCATAACTTTTTCAAGGTAAAGTATATGTTTTTTACTCAAACTTACAAAATTTACTGAAAATGTGTCATTTTTCAAGGTAAAGATTGTTTTTAATTTTATTACAAGGGATGTGTCATTTTGACATTGTTATCAATCAGAGTGTTACTTTTAAGCTTGACGTGTGTCACTTTGAAAACAAAAGTGTGTCACTTTTGAATAATTGTTGCCTTAGGTCTGATTAAGTTTTACTTAGTTACTTTAAATCAGAGTGTCACTTTTGAACATAGAATGTGTCGCTTTTAAGTTTTACGTGTGTCACTTTTGGCAAAAAAATAACTTTTCATCTTTAAATTTTTATTCATAAGTGTCACGTTTAGTATGTCACTTTTATGTATTAATTGTGTCACTTTTAGGCATTAGGTGTGTCACTTTTGATAAAACAACCCATTTTTATAATCATACAATTTGTATCAATAAGAGTGTCACTTTTAGGCTTGGAGTGTGTTACTTTTAGGACTAAAGTGTGTCACTTTTGAGCTAGTGATTGTAATAGCAATAATCAATTGAACACTACGAAATATATCTTCTCATTCATAGAAATGTATATAATCTCAAGTGTCATTCGTTAAAAACACAAAACCATAACTTTTTCAAGGTAAAGTATATGTTTCTTACTCAAACTTACAAAATTTACTGAAAATGTGTCTAAAATAATCGAGCATTAGGAGTCTTGGAACCAAATTCCTTGGCTTGATGGGAATCAGAAAAATAAGTAGTCTTTTTCTTGCCCTTTTCCATACTTCCCTTAATTCTTTTTCTCTTTCCCTTCGTAACAGAGCGAGCAGGATCTAGGCATGTAGAAGATGAACTTGGAACACGAGATGATTCATTTCGTGGTCCGGTAAATTATTTAAGGAAGAGTGTCACTTTTTAGTATTAAGAGTGTCACTTTTTAGTATTAAATGTGTCACTTTTTAGTATTAAATGTGTCACTTTTTAGTATTAAGAGTGTCACTTTTTAGTATTAAGAGTGTCACTTTTTAGTATTAAGAGTGTCACTTTTTAGTATTAATAGTGTTACTTTGTATTTTAATAAAAATTATAATAAATTTTCATTTATAGTGTCACTTTTAACATTAAAATGTGCCACTTTTTGTGTTTTTAATGTGTCACTTTTGGTTTTAAATGTGTCATTTAGCATTTCGTCAAATTCTGTTAGGATCTGTCAAGTATCCCAAGGTAATTGATGCTAACGGATGGCTAACGGAGCTAACAAACATTGAAAGTGGAGGGGCACCGGAGCAAATAGAGGAAATTAACATAAAAAATAAATTTTGTTGTGGTTCGGTAAATTATTTAAGGAAAAGTGTCACTTTTTAGTATTAAATATGTCTTTTTTTAGTATTAATAGGGTTACTTTGTATTTTAATAAAAATTATAATAAATTTTCATTCATAGTGTCACTTTTAACATTAAAATGCGTCACTTTTTGTGTTTTTAATGTGTCACTTTTGGTTTTAAATGTGTCATTTAGCATTTCGTCAAAGTTCGTTAGGATCTGTCAAGTATCCTAAGGCAATTGATGCTAACGGATGGCTAACGGAGCTAACAAACATTGAAAGTGGAGGGGCACCGAAGCAAATAGAGGAAATTAACATCAAAAATAAATTTTGTTTTTGGCAGGGGTTGAACCTTCGACCAACAAGCGACATAATCTTCAAGGTTCACCATTCACCAACTCATCCAACCAACTTTTATTGGTTATGTTAACAAGTTTAGTTATTAACCCACAAATTTCTAAATGAGTATTAAAACATAATGTTGAAAGCGGGGGGTTTCAAACCGCAGACCTCCTTGGGGCTGAACATCTACATTCCGGCCAACACCAACTCAGCTAGCCTATTTTTGTCATAATTATTAACAGATTTTGTTATTAAAACCTGAATTTGTAAATGGGGCCCCGTCTTACGGATTTAGGATCCGTAAGACCGTCCTACACAAGTCTTTGCCTAATATTAATTGTAGGGATGACTTGTAATAGAGAAAGAAAAAATAGAGAGTTAAAAGTAATACCTACTCACACAAGTACATGTAAAGGTGAATCTCAACCGTTAAATTTTTAAAGATAATGTAATCTCGATTTCTAAATAGTTCCAATCAATTACCTAACCATTAAATGAAATATTTCAAAATAAAATAGTAAATTCTTTATATAGAACGTAATTCATTACAAATACATTTTTGATTAGAGTATAGTTCGCCCTAATAGCCTCCTAGTTCATTTGTACTTCTCGTTGAAGTACACGATTTAGGGACCGTTTAGAGCATGGTCATTGTACATCTTTTCATTTTCTTATTTATTGAAAGGAGTGATAATATTACCACTTAGGATAGAGTGTTAGCCAATTAGGAGAGAGTCTGTTTTCTTCTTAAATAGGAAGAAACAAAAAAAATCTTTTTATGTGTCATGTGTGTGAGGGGGGCAAAATATAATATTTTTTATTAAAATATGTTAAATTTAATATTTTTTACGTAAAAAGATGTATAAAAAAATTATACAATGTTCAAATATATTTTTAAATTAATAAAAAGATAAAATATGTAAATGACAATAAGACTCAATTAAAAAGATGAAGAAGTAGGCGATCTCCACTCGTAGGGCGACCAAAGGAAGACTCACTCATCTCCTTTATTTCAGTCGAGCTTCTTTTCTATTTATAAGAAAATTATGCAATAGAGATGCATCATCAGTGACATGACTAGAAATCAGGAAACGTGAATACCAAAACTAACGTAAGAGAAATATGTTAATGAGGGTAGAGTGTGTGATGACTGTACTTTAAAGTGACAAATTTTTCTATGTAACCACCCCCAAATAATTGAAAAGGCTAGGTTGAGTTGAGTTAACCTCATGAAAAGTAATGAAAATTATAAAATTAGTAATAATTACAAATATTTGAAAGTATTCTAGAAAGAAAAAGAAACTTTTACAATAATAAGGAGGAAGTATAATACTTTGACACGCAATTACAATCTGAGCATCATTTAAATGATTAAGAAAAGTAAAAAAAAAAACCAACCAAAGTATTCACTCAATCTCAAAGTGCTTCTCAATCTATTTTTTTTCTTATAATGTCACCTCACGTGTGACGTGTCCCACTTTGCCACATAACCAATACATATGTTATATTTTTCTCATTTGTTTTATACTTAATAATTAGATGACAAGAGGTAAAATGAGACAAATGGTAATATAAGGTGTAGTATGGCAAAAAAAATAGGTTGAGGTGTACTTTAAGATTGAGTAGATATTTTTGGGTAATTACATTTTGGCCTTAAAAAAAATACTCCCTCCGTCTCCAAGTTATTGTTTTGCTATCCTTTTTCGTTCGTCATAAAATAATTATCTTGTTTAAAACTTTTCTTTTTAGGACAATATTTTTGTCTTACATTTATTTTTCCATCATACTTTAATTACGAGCCACATATGTACGAACTTTAAAATAAACTACACATCTAACTAATATTAATAAATCAATTAAATATGTTTTTTAAAACCGTACGACAAGTTTACCAATACGATAATTTAGGGACGAACGGTGTAGAAGAGAAAAAGAAAAAAGAAAACTGATTTCAACTTGGATAATGCCTACACCACAAGGGCCACTTGAAATGTGGTTCATCTGCATGGAAGTCACTTTGGGTTAGGCATAATTGCGCGACATCGGGTCTCCACATAGATATATATATATATATATATATATATATATATATATATATATATATATATATATATATATTATATTGTTGTTCTTTAATAGTGGGATACTTGTCCCAAACGCTCTGTTTCTCAACAAATCTTGAAAGAGAGTTTGTCCTATTGCTACACTCAACAATGCACAAATCAACATAAGCCTGCCCTACCAATAACTTAATTGGATTTTACATTCCATAAACACAATTAATTATTATGAGTGCTTCTACACTATGTTTAGTTGACTTGACTATTCTTTTGTTGAATTGGAGGGCTCAATCCCAGACAACATACCCGATCCTTCGAAGCGAAATGAGATGAATTGTCTTACGAGTAAAGTCCTTTAAGCCAAGGAAGTGTATTGATATGGAGTTCGAAGTTTGGAAGCATAAAAGATTGAGGCTTTGAATAATTCAAAGAGGATGAACCATGTTTAATAATTCATCAAGAAAGGCTGAGGAGTCCAACTGCGCAAGACAAGTCCATAAAAAGAAAACATGGGCCCAAGGAAGAAGCCGAAGAAGGTCCAAGAAAGGAATACAAGTTTCCCTTGCAAGGCAAGCAAGCTTTGGTGCTCTAAAAACTACATAGATTAGGTAATTATCAAGTTTCCTTATTTTTTAATTAGGTCAATTTATTTTGGGGAAGGATTGTTAGGCCTTTACTTATTCTTTTAAGATTACGATTTACAACTCATATAAATAAGGGTTGAGACTTATTGTTTTATTAGACAACTTTGATTATTAATTAATAAAGTTTTCAAGTGTTTTTTTCAAAGAGGTGGTCTCCTGTAATATGGTTTTACGGATCCTTATCCGTAAGGCGGAGTTATTCAGGTTAAATGGGGTAAAATTCAAAAATCTCAATACAACCTCTTAGTTTTTAAAAATTACAGCGTCGTCTCTCATAAAAATATTTATATATATTGTAACACCCCAAACTAGGGTCCCACTACATGGACCCACATGTGACCACGTCACTACAATTTTAAACTTAAATAAAGACTAGTCAAATGTCATACAACCAAAATTACAATAGTCTCCAACTTAAAATACAGTCATCCAAAATAAATTCTTAAACAAAGTCTACTAAATTTACTACATCTTCATTAAATTCCAAATATATATGTCCAAAAAAAAATCTTGATTTCTTCACTAGTATCCTCTACCTCAAGCTTAGTCCTTAATTTCGACCTGGAAGAAGAAGAGGGTTGTGAAGGGTAAGCGAACAAAGCTCAGTAAGATCATACGTCGCCCCTCCGGTTTCTAAGGAGGGGTGACTCGAAGAATGATCATGATGTATGTAAAACAAAGTTTAGATATTTGATAACTTGCAAAATCAAATATAGGTATCGATCGACAAGAATATAAATTCTTTTAAAAAAATGGAGAGTTCAAATAAAACAATATGGAGCAAATAAATTCGTCATTTCTGGATGTATCATACCAGCTAGTAATAACCGAAGATTCAAAATATTTATTTGGATCACATAAGGGTCTATTGACCAAGAACCAAATCCCCCGAAGGGTACGTAAATCCACCGTAGGGTACACAAATCCCCCGTAGGGTACACAAATCCCCCGAAGGGTATAATATTTAGGTATATCCGGATAACTGCACTCACAGGCCAAGTGATGCAACTTCAATTATTTCAAATGTTGTCACGAAAATCCTCGTGACGGGTTGATCATACTTAATGATCATAAATAGTTTCAAAACATGAATAGTACTGTTAATGAACTATTATCAAAACGTAAAGCATACCAAAATTCGTCATTTTTTTGTATATCAAACAGTATACCGACAAAGGTTTACAAATACAAGCAATTTCTCAATAACAAAGGTATTTCATGAAAATCCAAGTAAACATGAAATATGCGAAAACGAAGATATAATGAAGATATCCAACAAAGCTAGCGACGGAGTCAAAGCAACTACCGACATGAGGTCGGGCATGGCAAATGAAGAACGAAATTCAAGTATAGCGGAAGCATAACATAATATATATATATATATATATATATATATATATATATATATATATATATATATATATATATATATATTTGCAAAGAACCTAAAAGAAACGTAATCTCTTACCTTGTTAAGGTGTGCTCACGACAAAGCCTCAAACCGCAATTAAAACCTTAATTCGTCTTGCCCAAAACTATTTTAAACAAAACACTAAAATTAAAATTCTGAATTTCGGGTCTTATTATTTCTGAACTTAAATAACCCAACAAAAGTAAAATAATACTAATGACAACTAATTAACTGTTAAAGAGTTAAGGGGTCATTTTGTAAATAACGGAAATAATTAACTCTGTCCAAAAGCCTAGGGGAAAAACGAAATTTCCATCATCTTCTTCCTGAAGCTCCCTGCTTCGGCTTCTTTCTGTTTCCATCATTTTTTTTTATTTCTCTTGTCCTACTCACTGTTTGATATGATTCTGACCACCAACCAAGAACCAAGATTGTCACAAGCAAGAGAGAGACATTGGAAGCTTGGAGATCAAGGTTCGAGGGTTCAAAAGTGCAAGTGTAACACCCCGCTCCTTCGTTAGCTCGGTTTGCGTGCTATACTTGCACTTCTTCCTTTGTTGATTGTATGTTTGGTTTACGAGAGGGTCTAGATATGTATGAGAGACCACGTTAAGACCAAAGCACTATTAAGATGTTTAGATGTGTTAGACTTCAAGTTGGAGGTGTTCCTTAAGTCTATCGATGATTTGGAAGCTTTGGAGATATCGTTCGTCTATCAGCGTAGTTCGGGGCGAGGCGCGTAATGTCGTTCACCTTTGGAATTCTTATTTCCCTAGTTGTTAGTCAACTTTCTAGAAGTATTTAAGCTTCTTCATTAGCCCTTAGACTTGCCTTAAAAGTCTCCTTTCATTGCTCGTTCGATTTCGAGTTCATACGTCGTTCCGGTTGCACGTTGTTGCACCCCTTCCCGGTTTCGCTCCGAGTTGTTTCGGGAGTTCTTCGGGTGTGTTTCCGACTTGTTTTGAGTTGGTTTAGACCTTAGAATGGTTGCCCATGAGTTTGGGACCATTTAGGACATGTTTAGACCAAGTTCAAGGGTTAAACAAGGTGGCGCATCAAATTTTGACCACTAGCCCGCCTCAAAGGCGAGAACAATTCAAAATCAGTCCAAGCCCCAGCATCTGAGCGCCCGCTGGAGCTTTGGTGAGGCGCCCACCTCAACATCAGAGACCTCCTACGGGATTTTTCCCCTGTTTTGTGTTTTGACGAAAAATACCTATCCTACCCTCATTAAACCCCCTCTAAACCCTTCCTAACCACCCATACTTAACCCTAATCATGTCCTAACATTAGTTAGAAGTTAATTAAGGTTAGATTAGTGATTGATTAATCTAATCTCTACTAATTGTACCAAGGAATTCCCCTGTTTTGCCCTCATTACTTGGGAAGTATAAATAGCCTAACCTCTTCACAAATTCAGCCAAACCTCTTCATTTCTCCTTCTAAAATCAGACGTATGAGAGAGAGAGAGACTCCATGGGAGATTCAATCCCTAGCCTTCTTCTCTCTTCGATCCAAGACGATCCAACCACCCGATTGCCTTCAAACTTGATTCGTGAAGCCCTCGGCGTGTAGAACAACTTCACCGTTCAGATTTTGGTTCTCTTGAGTTTTCACTCAAGCTAGGTAAGTTACTTCCTTTTAATTTTGGTTCATTGGCCCTAAGGAAAACAACCTATATGCTATTTGTGGGCAATGAACACTTGATATGCTTTGTATGTGTTAATTTGGGGATTTTTGGAAGTATAAACTTGTTAGGAGCATTTGTAAGATGACTTCTATGATTGTTGAAGTATATTGTTACTCTTCATCTTGTGTTTCTAATATTGAGAGCATGCTAGAAATCATGTTTACCTTTTATTTAGGTTTATTATGAAAGTATGCATAAGTTTGGGAATTTGGATGTGTGATTTCACTAGATTATATGAGTATGACCATTTAATTGAAATTAAGTGATTTATGAAATGGGTTATGATTTATGATTGGGTTTTGTTATGAATTTTAGGGCTTGAGAATCAACCCCAAATTATTGGAGAAATTGTTGTTATTTGAAGTGGGTGTTAATGTTGATATGGATAAAAGGTTTAAGAATGAAACTTAGTGTTTAGACTATACGGAGTAAGTAATAGGTTCAATATTGTGTTAGCGAACTCGGGTTGAAGTCCTACGTCATTTGGGTTTCGTTGACTATGACTATGATGAATTCTTGGATTTTAGGCTTGGGAAATAAGCTCGGATTATTTTTGGGAAAATTCTATAAACTTGAATGATGTGTTAATTTTGGGTTGTATGAAATGTGTATTTAATGTAATGCGATATTAAGACTCAATGGAGTTGTTATAGGTTCAATATTATGTTAGGTTCAATATTATGTTAGGTTGAAATCCTACGATGATTGGGTTTGGTTGGTTTTGATGATGAGTACCCGAGCATCTCGAATTGTGTCCCATTTGTGACACCCACGATATAGAAGCTTATTGGGGATTTATTTAGAGCGTGCTCGTAGAGCACGGAGCATTAGAGACCAATCAATGATCTCGTGTATCCTTAAGAAATGATTATTTGAATGAGATTTCTTTTAGGAAATTCAGATGAGCGTTTTACAGGGAAACTTGCGGGTCTTGGACTACGGTGTAGTCTTGTCATTCATGAGAATAGTTTTGAGGATGTCGATTATATGCGACGGTTAGGACTATGGTTGAGTCGGTATGCCTTTATGTATAGACTAAAATGCTAAGTCTTGATTTATGATTGTTCTTAGACTAAAATAATAGTCTTTGGTTTAATCCCGAGTAGAGGGCTATAGTAGACCTCATATTGTGATTTCTTGAGCTTATATGCTACGTTTGATTGGGTTGTGACTTGAGGGTTAAGAGTACCTCATTATGTGGGTCTTTGACTAAACTCATAAGTTGGTTGGATTTGTTAAGTATGTGCAAATATGTGCATTGTTAAATTGGTGTGTAGAGCTTTATGACCTACTTGATTTGGTAAGTCTGCTCTTGACGGTCTTGGTTCTTGTTTGAGCATGCGAGTAAATATCTACTTGTGCATTGCATGTAAGTCCAGCTGGCAATATTTGGATTGGTTTTTATAGGTCAGGGTAGGACGATACATCGTCTATACGAATCGTAAGATTCGTATTCGCTATGGATCGCCGTACCTGGGACCTCACACACCCTCCACTGTTGGCCCCAGTGGGGACGTTAGCCCATTTCATAACCAATAGAGCGAATGGATTATGCTAAGCTAGACTGAGAAAGGGCTGCCTTTTGAGGCGTAGCCACTCAGTACGTCGATGTATCAATCACGTGCATCGTGTCACGAACCAGTATAACATTGTGTATTGCAGGAGCAACACAACGACACTATTTGGGTAACTTCTCTATCCCTTATGTGGCTTGCTATAAGCATTTATATGAAAGATAATGTGCTAAGTGGTTTATGAAGTTTATGTTACTTGGTGACTTAATACAAGTTTATTATTGGTATGCTATTAAGATGCCATGATTTTATGCATGCTTGTGTATTATACCATGCCACGCCATGCTATGCCATACATTGCATTTAGTAACTTACTGGGTCATTATGACTCATTTCGTGAGTTTGTTTTCCTTAGTTTTGCAGTAAGCTCGTTAGTGCGCGTTGCAGCTTCGGGTGCTTGTTGGATAGCAGGTGGTCTTCCGGGCATTAGCTTGGTGTTATTATTATTATTATTGTATTTATTATCTTGTGAGACACGGATGTAAAGTTATGTAAACTTTACTTGGGTAGTTATGTTAGTATTTTATTGTCGTTTATTTTGGGAGCCGACTTGTTGGGTCGAGCTATTGTATTTAATTAGAAGTTATTCTGTTGTCTTTCCGAGCAAGGTTTTAGCTCGCAAGTTCTAGTATTATGTTATTGTTATTTCTGTCTCCGACAACTTTAGTCGAGAGACATTGGTTTAGTTGTTAGTATTTAGTATCTTATTCGTTTAGTTGATTTGTCCCTCCGGCATGTTGTAGCCGTTGAGTGGTTGTTTATCAGGTTGGTATTCTGTTGATTCGCCGGCCTTAGGTTTGCCGATGGTTTGTTGTCCGTGCGCAATGTTGCGTCACGCGAGTCGTAGATTTGTCGAGAGATAGTTATCTCTCAGCCTTGCGTTCCTTTGTTTAGGATTAAAGGCTCGGGTTCCACTTATGATTTGCTTCCGCAGATTTTAGATTTTGGTTGTTCTGTATCGCCGTTATGGCTTTACATTCCTGTTTCGAGCTAGTTAGCTCATTGTTTTGACTTGCACCATTATGATTAGCAGGTGCTTGTCCGTCTTTTAATCTGTCTTGACGGCACGACCTTGGGATTCCGCATTGGAGTCCGGGTCGGGCTGTCACAGTTGGTATCAGAGCTATAGGTTAGCTATTTCGCCAGGATAGGTTCCTTGGCCTAGTTTGGGTTGGGTTTATTGTTGAGTTATTAACGCTGAGCGTTCCTTGTAGGCGTATTACGTCAAGAACTTGGCGTGGAGCTAGTTCTAGTAGACCCCGTTCGGGTACAACTCGTGGCAACGAGAGAGGGGAGAATGTTATGGATCCGCGTGTGACTCCTCAACATATGTTTGGAATGGAAGATGATTCTGCCATTCTTGCGAGATTCTTGAAGTTGAAACCTGAGAGCTTCGATGGAGGACCCGATGCTTCTAAAGCAGAACTTTGGATAGAAAGCATGGAGAAGATCTTTGCAGCTATGGGTTGTACGCCAGAAGAGATGGTGACCCTAGCAGTGTTTAAATTGACTGGTATGGCTGACCATTGGTGGCATGTGTTACGAGATAGTTGGAGTCACCATGGAGTGCCTCTAGTGTGGGAAAACTTCACGATGGAGTTTATGGCACAGTTTATTCCGGCAGTGGTTCGGGAAAGAAGAGAAGCGAAATTCATGGCATTAGAACAAGGAGCTATGTCGGTGGCTCAGTATTCAGCGAAGTTCACAGAGTTGGCTCGCTATTGTGGTTACTTAGTACCAGATGAGGCTAGGAAGACCGAGAGGTTTGTGAAAGGCCTGAGGACGAAATATCGTAGGCAGCTTATTCCATTACAGCTTACGGATTACCAAGGGGCTATGGATCGTGCACATGCTATGGAGTTGGACATCGAGGAGTATGCTCAAAAGAGAACACCGAAGACTAATAGGAGCAATGATAACAAGAGAGGACAACCGGCACCTCAGACAGTTAGTCAAGGAAACGTGCGTTCGGGTGGCCGGAGTGGTGTTACTACTTCTGCTCAGAGGCGGCGAAGTGATGAGTTGATATGCCGTTATTGTATGAGGACGGGACATACCGTGAATAAGTGCTGGGGTAAGTCAGGAAAATGCTTTGCTTGTGGCGGCGATCATGTTCGTAAAGATTTCCCAAGGATGAGAGTTAGTCAGTCTGGGAGTACTAGTCAACAATCTAGTGGCTCCAAGAGGGATGGTGACGGTCAGCCCAGAGTTTGAGGCAGTGCGCGTGTGGCGGTTGGCCATTGTGGAGTTTTGAAACCTATCAGAAACAGGAAGGTATATTCTTGTATATATATATGTGTATATATTATACCGTTGCTACTATTACCGTTATTATGAGTACGCGCTTTAATCGGTAGCTCATGTGCATTCATACATACGTTACATGGTGTATTGTGTAATATTGGTTATTTGCTCAATCGGGAATAATACCCCAATGTGAGATCGATATATGATATGGTTTGTTTTGTGGATTACCGGTAGGTAATCGTACGTGGTGTATGGATTCTTGTTTAGTCTACATATGTGTAAGACTATGCTATATATAGAGTTGTGGTTTTGTGTTGATATATATATAAAGGCCATAATATGTATATATATATGGAGCATGAATTGTATAATGATGCTTATCGGTTTGGTATGATGTTTGTATATTCTATAAAGGTATGTTTTATGTAATGAATGATATAATATTATGGTATTGTTAGTAGTTACTATGCGAGTAGGATATACACTCGACTTGTGAGAAGGTTGAAGGTTGCGATTTAGAGGATAATCACAGCTGCACGGGAGAGATTGACGCTTCACCGTGAGTATTGAGACGTTAATGTTGTGTTAGGATGCTTAGAGTGCATTGATTGTAGACTTGGTCTAGAGCCTAAGAAAGGATAGTCTTGCGGAGTATAGACGTTACGAGTATCGGTGAACTTGTCGATTCATTGTGATTACTACGAAATTATCTTGGTTGCGTGTACTAGGTACACAAGCTTTGTGGTAGCTATGATTGTTGGTTGCCAAGGTAATAGACCTTGTTACTTGGTCTGAATTTTTATTCAATTACGTGCATTAGTTGTAGGAAACACCTATTTGATGCATTTACATTGTAGTATATTAAATTCTCATTTCGTCATTATTATCTCATGTTCATTCATTTTATTAGCATAGGAGACTGTTTGAAGGATGCTTAAAACTTTTTATTCATGAACCTTCGCATCCTTACGACGGAAACTTTTGAAGCTAATTCAGTAGGTACCCTGAATTGGTGAGCAAAAGGTATTCGTCGTTGGACTAGGATTGGTAAGAATTAAGTTAGAAATTGACTATACCCGTTACCAAATGGAATGGACTGAAATGGAATGAATTTTCAAAACATTTCATTAATGTGCTCTTACGTGTTGTTACTCGCGATAGGAAAATCGCGAGTATAATTTACATGGTTTGAAATGCTGACTTGATTATCTCTAATTTGCAAATTGCTCCATAGGCAATTACTATTTATTTTAACTTGGAATCTTTTGTGATTGAATTTCATGATGTGCCCCGAAACAAATAGTTTCGGTAGTTGAATGTGTTCTTATGTTAAAAATTTGGAGTTTGGCTTTCATGTTTGGCGTAGTATTGTTCGTATGGTATTCGCGACTCAAGTATGGGTCGTAGTATTTTCAATCGTAAGTGTTAATGTCGTTGAGTCTATTGAGATTTCGTAGACTTTTGAATTTGGATTATTGCAGTTTGAACCTCGTGCGTATTGTGGTTGAGTGTGGACCTAATGTTGGTTTGTATCATGATTTAGAATTCGGGACGAATTCTTTTTAAGGTGGAGAGAGTGTAACGCCCCGCTCCTTCGTTAGCTCGGTTTGCGTGCTATACTTGCACTTCTTCCTTTGTTGATTGTATGTTTGGTTTACGAGAGGGTCTAGATATGTATGAGAGACCACGTTAAGACCAAAGCACTATTAAGAGATGCCATATAGTTGTTGACTTGCTAAAGTCACAAGTCGTGACCCGACGATAGTCGGAATGCGACGCGATTGAGGGTTTGCTTGCGTTTTGTGTTCGTGACCTCGGTTTGGGTCCTAGACCTCTATAAGATGATTTATTAACATGTTTAGATGTGTTAGACTTCAAGTTGGAGGTGTTCCTTAAGTCTATCGATGATTTGGAAGCTTTGGAGATAGCGTTCGTCTCTATCGCGTAGTTCGGGGACTGAGGCGCGTAATCGTCTCACCTTTGGAATTCTTATTTCCCTAGTTGTTATTCAACTTTCTAGAAGTATTTAAGCTTCTTCATTAGCCCTTAGACTTGCCTTAAAAGTCTCCTTTCATTGCTCGTTCGATTTCGAGTTCATACGTCGTTCCGGTTGCACGTTGTTGCACCCCTTCCCGATTTCGCTCCGAGTTGTTTCGGGAGTTCTTCGGGTGTGTTTCCGACTTGTTTTGAGTTGGGTTAGACCTTAGAATGGTTGCCCATAAGTTTGGGACCATTTAGGACATGTTTAGACCAAGTTCAAGGGTTAAACAAGGTGGCCGCATCGAATTTTGACCACTAGCCCGCCTCAAAAGCTGAGAACAATTCAAAATCAGTCCAAGCCCCAGCATCTGAGGCGCCCGCCTGGGCTTTGGTGAGGCGCCCGCCTCAACATCAGAGACCTCCTACGGGATTTTTCCCCTGTTTTGTGTTTTGACGAAAAATACGTATCCTACCCTCATTAAACCCCCTCTAAACCCTTCCTAACCACCCATACTTAACCCTATTCATGTCCTAACATTAGTTAGAAGTTAATTAAGGTTAGATTAGTGATTGATTAATCCTAATCTCTACTAATTGTACCAAGGAATTCCCTGTTTTGCCCTCATTACTTGGGAAGTATAAATAGCCTAACCTCTTCACAAATTCAGCCAAACCTCTTCATTTCTCCTTCTAAAATCAGACGTATGAGAGAGAGAGAGACTCCATGGGAGATTCAATCCCTAGCCTTCTTCTCTCTTCGATCCAAGACGATCCAACCACCCGATTGCCTTCAAACTTCAGATTCGTGAAGCCCTCGACGTGTAGAACAACTTCACCGTTCAGATTTTGGTTCTCTTGAGTTTTCACTCAAGCTAGGTAAGTTACTTCCTTTTAATTTTGGTTCATTGGCCCTAAGGAAAACAACCTATATGCTATTTGTGGGCAATGAACACTTGATATGCTTTGTATGTGTTAATTTGGGGATTTTTGGAAGTATAAACTTGTTAGGAGCATTTGTAAGATGACTTCTATGATTGTTGAAGTATATTGTTACTCTTCATCTTGTGTTTCTAATATTGAGAGCATGCTAGAAATCATGTTTACCTTTTATTTAGGTTTATTATGAAAGTATGCATAAGTTTGGGAATTTGGATGTGTGATTTCACTAGATTATATGAGTATGACCATTTAATTGAAATTAAGTGATTTATGAAATGGGTTATGATTTATGATTGGGTTTTGTTATGAATTTTAGGGCTTGAGAATCAACCCCCAAATTATTGGAGAAATTGTTGTTATTTGAAGTGGGTGTTAATGTTGATATGGATAAAAGGTTTAAGAATGAAACTTAGTGTTTAGACTATACGGAGTCGTAATAGGTTCAATATTGTGTTAGCGAACTCGGGTTGAAGTCCTACGTCATTTGGGTTTCGTTGACTATGACTATGATGAATTCTTGGATTTTAGGCTTGGGAAATAAGCCCGGATTATTTTTGGGAGAATTTCTATAAACTTGAATGATGTGTTAATTTTGGGTTGTATGAAATGTGTATTTAATGTAATGCGATATTAAGACTCAATGGAGTTGTTATAGGTTCAATATTATGTTAGGTTCAATATTATGTTAGGTTGAAATCCTACGATGATTGGGTTTGGTTGGTTTTGATGATGAGTACCCGAGCATCTCGAATTGTGTCCCATTTGTGACACCCACGATATAGAAGCTTATTGGGGATTTATTTAGAGCGTGCTCGTAGAGCACGGAGCATTAGAGACCAATCAATGATCTCGTGTATCCTTAAGAAATGATTATTTGAATGAGATTTCTTTTAGGAAATTCAGATGAGCGTTTTACAGGGAAACTTGCGGGTCTTGGACTACGGTGTAGTCTTGTCATTCATGAGAATAGTTTTGAGGATGTCGATTTACGACGGTTAGGACTATGGTTGAGTCCGGTATGGCTTTATGTATAGACTAAAATGCTAAGTCTTGATTTATGATTGTTCTTAGACTAAAATAATAGTCTTTGGTTTAATCCCGAGTAGAGGGCTATAGTAGACCTCATATTGTGATTTCTTGAGCTTATATGCTACGTTTGATTGGGTTGTGACTTGAGGGTTAAGAGTACCTCATTATGTGGGTCTTTGACTAAACTCATAAGTTGGTTGGATTTGTTAAGTATGTGCAAATATGTGCATTGTTAAATTGGTGTGTAGAGCTTTACGACCTACTTGATTTGGTAAGTCTGCTCTTGACGGTCTTGGTTCTTGTTTGAGCATGCGAGTAAATATCTACTTGTGCATTGCATGTAAGTCCAGCTGGCAATATTTGGATTGGTTTTTATAGGTCAGGGTAGGACGATACATCGCCTATACGAATCGTAAGATTCGTATTCGCTATGGATCGCCCGCACGGGACCTCACACACCTCCAGCTGGGACGTTAGCCCATTTCATAACCAATAGAGCGAATGGATTATGCTAAGAGAAAGGGCCTTTTGAGGCGTAGCCACCAAGACGCGTCGATGTATCAATCACGTGCATCGTGTCACGAACCAGTATAACATTGTGTATTGCAGGAGCAACACAACGACACTATTTGGGTAACTTCTCTATCCCTTATGTGGCTTGCTATAAGCATTTATATGAAAGATAATGTGCTAAGTGGTTTATGAAGTTTATGTTACTTGGTGACTTAATACAAGTTTATTATTGGTATGCTATTAAGATGCCATGATTTTATGCATGCTTGTGTATTATACCATGCCACGCCATGCTATGCCATACATTGCATTTAGTAACTTACTGGGTCATTATGACTCATTTCGTGAGTTTGTTTTCCTTAGTTTTGCAGTAAGCTCGTTAGTGCGCGTTGCAGCTTCGGGTGCTTGTTGGATAGCAGGTGGTCTTCCGGGCATTAGCTTGGTGTTATTATTATTATTATTGTATTTATTATCTTGTGAGACACGGATGTAAAGTTATGTAAACTTTACTTGGGTAGTTATGTTAGTATTTTATTGTCGTTTATTTTGGGAGCCGACTTGTTGGGTCGAGCTATTGTATTTAATTAGAAGTTATTCTGTTGTCTTTCCGAGCAAGGTTTTAGCTCGCAAGTTCTAGTATTATGTTATTGTTATTTCTGTCTCCGACAACTTTAGTCGAGAGACATTGGTTTAGTTGTTAGTATTTAGTATCTTATTCGTTTAGTTGATTTGTCCCTCCGGCATGTTGTAGCCGTTGAGTGGTTGTTTATCAGGTTGGTATTCTGTTGATTCGCCGGCCTTAGGTTTGCCGATGGTTTGTTGTCCGTGCGCAATGTTGCCACGCGAAGTCGTAGATTTGTCGAGAGATAGTTATCTCTCCCGTTCCTTTGTTTAGGATTAAAGGCTCGGGTTCCACTTATGATTTGCTTCCGCAGATTTTAGATTTTGGTTGTTCTGTATCGCCGTTATGGCTTTACATTCCTGTTTCGAGCTAGTTAGCTCATTGTTTTGACTTGCACCATTATGATTAGCAGGTGCTTGTCCGTCTTTTAATCTGTCTTGACGGCACGACCTTGGGATTCCGCATTGGAGTCCGGGTCGGGCTGTCACAGTTGGTATCAGAGCTATAGGTTAGCTATTTCGCCAGGATAGGTTCCTTGGCCTAGTTTGGGTTGGGTTTATTGTTGAGTTATTAACGCTGAGCGTTCCTTGTAGGCGTATTACGTCAAGAACTTGGCGTGGAGCTAGTTCTAGTAGACCCCGTTCGGGTACAACTCGTGGCAACGAGAGAGGGGAGAATGTTATGGATCCGCGTGTGACTCCTCAACATATGTTTGGAATGGAAGATGATTCTGCCATTCTTGCGAGATTCTTGAAGTTGAAACCTGAGAGCTTCGATGGAGGACCCGATGCTTCTAAAGCAGAACTTTGGATAGAAAGCATGGAGAAGATCTTTGCAGCTATGGGTTGTACGCCAGAAGAGATGGTGACCCTAGCAGTGTTTAAATTGACTGGTATGGCTGACCATTGGTGGCATGTGTTACGAGATAGTTGGAGTCACCATGGAGTGCCTCTAGTGTGGGAAAACTTCACGATGGAGTTTATGGCACAGTTTATTCCGGCAGTGGTTCGGGAAAGAAGAGAAGCGAAATTCATGGCATTAGAACAAGGAGCTATGTCGGTGGCTCAAGATTCAAGTTCACAGAGTTGGCTCGCTATTGTGGTTACTTAGTACCAGATGAGGCTAGGAAGACCGAGAGGTTTGTGAAAGGCCTGAGGACGAAATATCGTAGGCAGCTTATTCCATTACAGCTTACGGATTACCAAGGGGCTGTGGATCGTGCACATGCTATGGAGTTGGACATCGAGGAGTACGCTCAAAAGAGAACACCGAAGACTAATAGGAGCAATGATAACAAGAGAGGACAACCGCACCTCGATTAGTCAAGGAAACGTGCTCGGGTGGCCGGAGTGGTGTTACTACTTCTGCTCAGAGGCGGCGAAGTGATGAGTTGATATGCCGTTATTGTATGAGGACGGGACATACCGTGAATAAGTGCTGGGGTAAGTCAGGAAAATGCTTTGCTTGTGGCGGCGATCATGTTCGTAAAGATTTCCCAAGGATGAGAGTTAGTCAGTCTGGGAGTACTAGTCAACAATCTAGTGGCTCCAAGAGGGATGGTGACGGTCACCCGAGTTTGCGGCGGTGGCGGTTGGCCATTGTGGAGTTTTGCCATTGTGGAGTTTTGAAACCTATCAGAAACAGGAAGGTATATTCTTGTATATATATATGTGTATATATTATACCGTTGCTACTATTACCGTTATTATGAGTACGCGCTTTAATCGGTAGCTCATGTGCATTCATACATACGTTACATGGTGTATTGTGTAATATTGGTTATTTGCTCAATCGGGAATAATACCCCAATGTGAGATCGATATATGATATGGTTTGTTTTGTGGATTACCGGTAGGTAATCGTACGTGGTGTATGGATTCTTGTTTAGTCTACATATGTGTAAGACTATGCTATATATAGAGTTGTGGTTTTGTGTTGATATATATATATAAAGGCCATAATATGTATATATATATGAAGCATGAATTGTATAATGATGCTTATCGGTTTGGTATGATGTTTGTATATTCTATAAAGGTATGTTTTATGTAATGAATGATATAATATTATGGTATTGTTAGTAGTTACTATGCGAGTAGGATATACACTCGACTTGTGAGAAGGTTGAAGGTTGCGATTTAGAGGATAATCACGGCTGCACGGGAGAGATTGACGCTTCACCGTGAGTATTGAGACGTTAATGTTGTGTTAGGATGCTTAGAGTGCATTGATTGTAGACTTGGTCTAGAGCCTAAGAAAGGATAGTCTTGCGGAGTATAGAGTATAGACGTTACGAGTATCGGTGAACTTGTCGATTCATTGTGATTACTACGAAATTATCTTGGTTGCGTGTACTAGGTACACAAGCTTTGTGGTAGCTATGATTGTTGGTTGCCAAGGTAATAGACCTTGTTACTTGGTCTGAATTTTTATTCAATTACGTGCATTAGTTGTAGGAAACACCTATTTGATGCATTTACATTGTAGTATATTAAATTCTCATTTCGTCATTATTATCTCATGTTCATTCATTTTATTAGCATAGGAGACTGTTTGAAGGATGCTTAAAACTTTTTATTCATGAACCTTCGCATCCTTACGACGGAAACTTTTGAAGCTAATTCAAGAGGTACCCGAATTGGTGAGCAAAAGGTATTCGTCGTTGGACTAGGATTGGTAAGAATTAAGTTAGAAATTGACTATACCCGTTACCAAATGGAATGGACTGAAATGGAATGAATTTTCAAAACATTTCATTAATGTGCTTACGTGTTGTTACTCGCGATAGGAAAATCGCGAGTATAATTTACATGGTTTGAAATGCTGACTTGATTATCTCTAATTTGCAAATTGCTCCATAGGCAATTACTATTTATTTTAACTTGGAATCTTTTGTGATTGAATTTCATGATGTGCCCCGAAACAAATAGTTTCAGTAGTTGAATGTGTTCTTATGTTAAAAATTTGGAGTTTGGCTTTCATGTTTGGCGTAGTATTGTTCGTATGGTATTCGCGACTCAAGTATGGGTCGTAGTATTTTCAATCGTAAGTGTTAATGTTGTTGAGTCTATTGAGATTTCGTAGACTTTTGAATTTGGATTATTGCAGTTTGAACCTCGTGCGTATTGTGGTTGAGTGTGGACCTAATGTTGGTTTGTATCATGATTTAGAATTCGGGACGAATTCTTTTTAAGGTGGAGAGAGTGTAACGCCCCGCTCATTCGTTAGCTCGGTTTGCGTGCTATACTTGCACTACTTCCTTTGTTGATTGTATGTTTGGTTTACGAGAGGGTCTAGATATGTATGAGAGACCACGTTAAGACCAAAGCACTATTAAGAGATGCCATATAGTTGTTGACTTGCTAAAGTCACAAGTCGTGACTCGACGATAGTCGGAATGCGACGCGATTGAGGGTTTGCTTGCGTTTTGTGTTCGTGACCTCGGTTTGGGTCCTAGACATCTATAAGATGATTTATTAACATGTTTAGATGTGTTAGACTTCAAGTTGGAGGTGTTCCTTAAGTCTATCGATGATTTGGAAGCTTTGGAGATAGCGTTCGTCTCTATCGCGTAGTTCGGGGACTGAGGCGCGTAATCGTCTCACCTTTGGAATTCTTATTTCCCTAGTTGTTATTCAACTTTCTAGAAGTATTTAAGCTTCTTCATTAGCCCTTAGACTTGCCTTAAAAGTCTCCTTTCATTGCTCGCTCGATTTCGATTTCGAGTTCATTCGTCGTGCTCGGTTGCGTTGTTGCACCCCTTCCCGATTTCGCTCCGAGTTGTTTCGGGAGTTCTTCGGGTGTGTTTCCGACTTGTTTTGAGTTGGGTTAGACCTTAGAATGGTTGCCCATAAGTTTGGGACCATTTAGGACATGTTTAGACCAAGTTCAAGGGGTTAAACGAGGCGGCCGCATCGAATTTTGACCACTAGCCCGCCTCAAAAGCTGAGAACAATTAAAAATCAGTCCAAGCCCCAAGATCGAGGCGCCCGCCTGGCTTTGGGTGAGGCGCCCGCCTCAACATCGAGACCTCCTACGGATTTTTCCCTGTTTTGTGTTTTGACGAAAAATACCTATCCTACCCTCATTAAACCCCCTCTAAACCCTTCCTAACCACCCATACTTAACCCTAATCATGTCCTAACATTAGTTAGAAGTTAATTAAGGTTAGATTAGTGATTGATTAATCCTAATCTCTACTAATTGTACCAAGGAATTCCCTGTTTTGCCCTCATTACTTGGGAAGTATAAATAGCCTAACCTCTTCACAAATTCATCCAAACCTCTTCATTTCTCCTTCTAAAATCAGACGTATGAGAGAGAGAGAGACTCCATGGGAGATTCAATCCCTAGCCTTCTTCTCTCTTCGATCCAAGACGATCCAACCACCCGATTGCCTTCAAACTTGATTCGTGAAGCCCTCGGACGTGTAGAACAACTTCACCGTTCAGATTTTGGTTCTCTTGAGTTTTCACTTAAGCTAGGTAAGTTACTTCCTTTTGATTTTGGTTCATTGGCCCTAAGGAAAACAACCTATATGCTATTTGTGGGCAATGAACACTTGATATGCTTTGTATGTGTTAATTTGGGGATTTTTGGAAGTATAAACTTGTTAGGAGCATTTGTAAGATGACTTCTATGATTGTTGAAGTATATTGTTACTCTTCATCTTGTGTTTCTAATATTGAGAGCATGCTAGAAATCATGTTTACCTTTTATTTAGGTTTATTATGAAAGTATGCATAAGTTTGGGAATTTGGATGTGTGATTTCACTAGATTATATGAGTATGACCATTTAATTGAAATTAAGTGATTTATGAAATGGGTTATGATTTATGATTGGGTTTTGTTATGAATTTTAGGGCTTGAGAATCAACCCCCAAATTATTGGAGAAATTGTTGTTATTTGAAGTGGGTGTTAATGTTGATATGGATAAAAGGTTTAAGAATGAAACTTAGTGTTTAGACTCTACGGAGTCGTAATAGGTTCAATATTGTGTTAGCGAACTCGGGTTGAAGTCCTACGTCATTTGGGTTTCGTTGACTATGACTATGATGAATTCTTGGATTTTAGGCTTGGGAAATAAGCCCGGATTATTTTTGGGAGAATTTCTATAAACTTGAATGATGTGTTAATTTTGGGTTGTATGAAATGTGTATTTAATGTAATGCGATATTAAGACTCAATGGAGTTGTTATAGGTTCAATATTATGTTAGGTTCAATATTATGTTAGGTTGAAATCCTACGATGATTGGGTTTGGTTGGTTTTGATGATGAGTACCCGAGCATCTCGAATTGTGTCCCATTTGTGACACCCACGATATAGAAGCTTATTGGGGATTTATTTAGAGCGTGCTCGTAGAGCACGGAGCATTAGAGACCAATCAATGATCTCGTGTATCCTTAAGAAATGATTATTTGAATGAGATTTCTTTTAGGAAATTCAGATGAGCGTTTTACAGGGAAACTTGCGGGTCTTGGACTACGGTGTAGTCTTGTCATTCATGAGAATAGTTTTGAGGATGTCGATTACGTACGACGGTTAGGACTATGGTTGAGTCCGGTATGCCTTTATGTATAGACTAAAATGCTAAGTCTTGATTTATGATTGTTCTTAGACTAAAATAATAGTCTTTGGTTTAATCCCGAGTAGAGGGCTATAGTAGACCTCATATTGTGATTTCTTGAGCTTATATGCTACGTTTGATTGGGTTGTGACTTGAGGGTTAAGAGTACCTCATTATGTGGGTCTTTGACTAAACTCATAAGTTGGTTGGATTTGTTAAGTATGTGCAAATATGTGCATTGTTAAATTGGTGTGTAGAGCTTTATGACCTACTTGATTTGGTAAGTCTGCTCTTGACGGTCTTGGTTCTTGTTTGAGCATGCGAGTAAATATCTACTTGTGCATTGCATGTAAGTCCAGTGGCAATATTTGGATTGGTTTTATAGGTCGGGGGGGACGATACATCGCCTATACGAATCGTAAGATTCGTATTCGCTATGGATCGCCGTGCACGGGACCTCACACACCCTCCATTATTGTTGGCCCAGTGGGAAGTTAGCCCATTTCGTAACCAATAGAGCGAATGGATTATGCTAAGCTAGACTGAGAAAGGGCTGCCTTTTGAGGCGTAGCCACTCCGTACGTTGATGTATCAATCACGTGCATCGTGTCACGAACCAGTATAACATTGTGTATTGCAGGAGCAACACAACGACACTATTTGGGTAACTTCTCTATCCCTTATGTGGCTTGCTATAAGCATTTATATGAAAGATAATGTGCTAAGTGGTTTATGAAGTTTATGTTACTTGGTGACTTAATACAAGTTTATTATTGGTATGCTATTAAGATGCCATGATTTTATGCATGCTTGTGTATTATACCATGCCACGCCATGCTATGCCATACATTGCATTTAGTAACTTACTGGGTCATTATGACTCATTTCGTGAGTTTGTTTTCCTTAGTTTTGCAGTAAGCTCGTTAGTGCGCGTTGCAGCTTCGGGTGCTTGTTGGATAGCAGGTGGTCTTCCGGGCATTAGCTTGGTGTTATTATTATTATTATTATTGTATTTATTATCTTGTGAGACACGGATGTAAAGTTATGTAAAGTTATGTAAAGTTATGTTAGTATTTTATTGTCGTTTATTTTGGGAGCCGACTTGTTGGGTCGAGCTATTGTATTTAATTAGAAGTTATTCTGTTGTCTTTCCGAGCAAGGTTTTAGCTCGCAAGTTCTAGTATTATGTTATTGTTATTTCTGTCTCCGACAACTTTAGTCGAGATACATTGGTTTAGTTGTTTGTATTTAGTATCTTATTCGTTTAGTTGATTTGTCCCTCCGGCATGTTGTAGCCGTTGAGTGGTTGTTTATCAGGTTGGTATTCTGTTGATTTGCCGGCCTTAGGTTTGCCGATGGTTTGTTGTCCGTGCGCAATGTTGCGTCACGCGAGTCGTAGATTTGTCGAGAGATAGTTATCTCTCAGCCTTGCGTTCCTTTGTTTAGGATTAAAGGCTCGGGTTCCACTTATGATTTGCATCCGCATATTTTAGATTTTGGTTGTTCTGTATCGCCGTTAGGGCTTTACATTCCTGTTTCGAGCTAGTTAGCTCATTGTTTTGACTTGCACCATTATGATTAGCAGGTGCTTGTCCGTCTTTTAATCTGTCTTGACGGCACGACCTTGGGATTCCGCATTGGAGTCCGGGTCGGGCTGTCACAGCAAGGTTTGAGGCTCAAGAGTTCCCGTAAGGTTCGTCTACGGCCTAGGAGGCACAAAGATCAACTTGGAAGCACAAAATGGACCAAACTGATGTCCTTATGGTTCCTAAACCCTAATGGGTTGTTTTCCTATGTTAAATTAGGGTTAGGGGAAGGTTCTAGGCACTTTACAAAGTGAGTCTTGTAGAAAAACGGGATTGGTAGATTTTCCTTATTTTGGTTGTTATATGTTTCCTAATTAGAATAGGTATCTTACCTAATTGTTGCCTACATAGATTAGGTAAGTTGTTTCCTTTTATTTAGGTTATCCTTTTACTTTTAGGATTAGAATTCACAACCCATATAAATAAGGGTTGTGGTTTATTGTTTTGGAGACAACTTTTTGATTATTGATTAATATAGTTTTTGAGTGTTTTTCAAAACCTCCTTGTTCTTCATTGAACTTGTGATTATTTGGTGAGAGGCTAAGTAATCGAAACCCGAACTTATCAATAGGATATTCATCCCTATTGTGGCGTTCTTCCTTATACCAAGGTTCGTGTTCGTCTCGTAATTGGATCGCGGAGTACCACGTTCAATAACGGATCGTAGCATTGGGTCAAGGTGTCACAATCCATCAATTCATTGACGTTCTTCGCTTGCCGTGCTGCGTGCTCTTTGATTCTTCCATCGCGAGTACGCGTCTAGGAATCATATCATTTGGTATCAGAGCTAAGTTTCGTTTCTATAATCTATCTTACTTAAATTGTTCTTATTTTGTTCATCTATTTGATTCTCTTCTTCCTTCAAACTAGGATCATTAATCTTAGTGTGTTCTTTTAAAAATTTGTGTTTTGTTTGTTTATTTCAAGCCCTAAATCTTCTAGGGTTATAAATTAAAAAAAAAGAAGTTACTGTTCACGGCACTGTTCATCGTGCACTGTTCACGCTAATTACTGTTCACCGGAATCACTGCTCATTGCTCACCGAATTACTGCTCACCGTAATCATGCTCACCAAGATCGCTCATCAAGATCGCTCATATTAAAAAAATTCTGTTTTAAATTAATTTTGGACAGCTTGATTACAAAAAAAAAATATGTGTATTCGGACAAAAAAAAAAAAAGAAAACAAATCCGAAAATTAAAAAAAATACAGAAAATTTCAGATTAAAAAAAAGAGAAATCTGAAATTAAAAAAAAAAAAGGTGTTGCTAGTTGCCGAAAGAAAAAACAAGTTATTGCTTGAAGTTGGAAATTGCTAGTTGTGCAAATTGAGAAGCTTGAAGTATTATCATCATCTAGGTTCAAGAATTAAAATTGAATCTTCTTTTACAAAATAATCGTTGAGCCAATCATCCTTGAAATTCCACTCTTAATTTTTTTTTCTCTACACGTGATTCTTATTGATTAAGTTTCTTGGTTTTGCTTGCTTTGTTAATCACTATTTAATTGCTTAGTTCTTTTAGAACTTCGAGGAATTGAAAGTGAGGAAGAGTAGGTAAACACGAGAGGAGTGTCATTAATTGAGCGATACACGTAAGGGAGTGGGAGAGGTGATTTTGCTAACCAATTTTCTTGCAGGTACACCATGGATAGTAAACTGTATATGGATGGTATGGGGAAGAGATAAGAAAAATGATGAGAAGACAAAAAGAAGAGATCCGCGAGGAGATTGATAGGTTAAGGAGGGATTGTAGAGAGAAATCTAAACCTGAAATTAGAACCAATAGAGATTTTCATAAACCTAGGCTCAAGGAGGAGTTTGGAGAGTATGTGTATGAACAGAAGTCTAATAATGGGAAGTTTAGCTATAATTATAGGGAGAGTCCTAGAGAAGATAGAGACACTATGGAGTTTGATCTTCCAATTTTCAATGGTAGGAATAATCCTGATTTGTATTTGGAGTGGGAGATGAAAATGGAGATATTCTTTAGGAACCATGATTATTCCGAGTGGAAGAAAGTTAACATAGCCTCTAAACAATTATCTTATTATGTTGCAGTTTGGTGGAAGGACTTGACACTGGGTAGTCCAATGTGTGGAGGACAATGGGTTGATACTTGGGCAAGGATGAAGTGGTTAATGAGGAAGAGACACATTTCGATTGAATACCAAAGGGAACTCAACAAAAGGTCCAAACTTTTGACCCAAGGTAGTAAATGTGTCGAAGATTACTTTAAAGAGATGGAGGTAACTATGATTAGGGCTAATGTGACGGAGTCTATAGAAGCTACCAAGGTTAGATACTTGAGGGGAATGAAGCCCAAAATTACTAGATTCATGGATATACAAGCTTATAGGAGCATGGATGACTTGGTTCAAGAAGCGTTTAAAATTGAGAGGATGCTCAAGAGGGAGGATTTTTATAGGCGAAAATATAAACAAGGATCCAAGGTAGAGAAGATTGATAAATCTAAGGACGAGAGTCCAAGGATCATTACCCAAAGCCCAATTCTTGAAAAACTAAGTTCTATGAAAGAAAGTTTGAGAGAAGAGAGAAAGGCTAGTGAGGAAAAGAATATAGAGAAGCCTTTAAAAAAAAGAGCTTGAGAGAAAATAAAGAGAGTTTGGCTAGAGAGCAAAGTGAGGAGTGTGAGATAGCCAAGAAAAAGGAGAGCTCAAGTGAAAATAATGAGAGTTTGGCTAAAGATAAAAGTGAGTTTTGTGAGATAGCCAAGAAAAATGAGAGCTTGAGTGAAAACAAGAATGAGAGGCCGGCTCATGAGACTAGTGTTTGTTGTGAGATAGCCGGGCAAAAGGAGAGGAAAATTAGAGAGAGTGAGCAAAAGAAAGAGTGTGAGAAAAAGAAAGAAAGTGAGGTAAATTTTCATACTAACAAAGTTGAATTGTTATTGCCCAATTCCATTGTTTCTCATTCGCAAATTGTTCATGAGTTGAAGCCTACGCCGTCTAAAGAAATTGTGAGATTCAAGGTTGAATACCAACAAGGTAAGGAGATTGTTGTAGATCCTACACTTTCTCAAAGGTATGATCTTACTCTTTCTTTGAAAAATAAGATATGTGGTGAATTGTTATATGTTAATCACCATGATATTGATCATAAGCTCAATAGTGTAGTTGTTGAGTTTGGAAAGTTAAGTAGTCTTGTAGACACTTCAGTCATGGGTGAGATTGTTAAACCAATTAATTTATTATATGATGTACACCATAACCTTGGTGAGAAATTCAGAATTGAGAGAGGCGTTGCTTTGAAAAATCTTATTAGTATTGTGAATGTCGTATTCATGAGAAAGATTGTTAGACCACTTGACATGTGTAGAAAGTTTCTATTGCAAGATTTTGTTAGTCACCATGGTCTAAGTGATTTGATGAAATATGGTGAATACATTGGTGATGACTTAAATTTGACATTGCATAAACCTAATCATTCGTATGTGGATCCATTCATGGATGTTACATTGGTTGTTAATATGGTAGGATTGAATTGTGCATTGCAAGTTGGAAAGAAAATTCTGAATTTTGCATTGGAGATTTCTATGTTTCACCAAGATGTGAATTCTAAACTTGTGATTATGCATGATGTTTCTATGATGAATTATTTTGTTGCATGTTATAAGATTGTTGAAGTTTCCCATGATGCATTGATGTTTCATAAAATTTATGGATTGCATGATATATATAAAGCTTTATCTTCTTTGTTACATCCAATTCTTCATAAGCATGTTAAACCTTGGAAAGGTGATGAGATTCATATTGTTGATGATTATAAGAATGTTTTAACACATGATCAGATTTTTGAGCATAAAGGATGTTTATCCTTGAGATTACACTCTGGTTGTAATTTCTTATCGTTGCATGATTCATTATTGATAAATATAGATATGCAAAAGATGAAAGTTTTTAGGTTGATCTTTAAACATGGTGAAACCAATTGTTTGTTTCAAATTGAGGAATTAAGTAAATTGATGAGCGAAAGATTTGATTATGGTAGTATCTTGTCTTATATAATCATTTTATTGATTTGCATGATTTATGGTATATGCTTTGGATTGCATAAAGTTGCGATGTTGAGCATGGTTGTGCTAAAAAGAGGATTTACTAGGTTAATGTTTAAACCTGGTGATTGTGGTCCTATAAAGGATTTTCAAGAGGGAACATCGAGTTGTGATAACTTGATGAGTGGGATTATAAACATTGATGGATTTACTTGTCATGACGGATTTGGATACATGGGTTGGTATGCCATATTGCATATTATCCAATTATACTTATTGATATCTTTCATTGACATTCCTTATGATTATCTCGTTGTGTTTAATGTTGCATATGTGATGTTGTCATTCATGGAAAGTCACCGAGTAATGCAAGTGAGATATGTTAGATTGGTATTTGAACCCGGTGATAGGGTTTGGATTCGTTTAATGGTGGGACACATTCCTACACCAATAGATGTTTGTGCTAAATTGTTACATAACCAATTGTGTGCTAACAATGTTGTTCTTGTTGTAGTACATCGTTTTGTTGTGTTTATTCTACAACTGAAGATGAAAATCTTGATGGAGTACCAAAGTGTACCGATGGAAAGACAAGCTATAATGGTCTTTGATCGTGGTGATTGGAGATACATGGACTTGAATGGAATGGTTTGCAAACATGGAAAGTTTGAGCAAATCGACGACATGAAATCATATGGTAAGCATAATTTTAGAGACTATATCTTGGTTACTAAATCGTGTCTATGTGATGTAGGTCTTGATTTGAGGACAAATCCTTTCCAAGAGAGAGGGAATGATATGATTCTGACCACCAACCAAGAACCAAGATTATCACAAGCAAGGGAGAGACATTGGAAGCTTGGAGATCAAGGTTCGAGGGTTCAAAAGTGCAAGGTTCGAGGCTCAAGAGTTTCCGTAAGGTTGGTCTACGACCTAGGAGGCACAAGGATCAACTTGGAAGCACAAAATGGACCAAACGGATGTCCTTATGGTTCCTAAACCCTAAGGGGTTGTTTTCCTATGTTAAATTAGGGTTAGGGGAAGATTCTAGGCACTTTACAAAGTGAGCATTGTAGAAAAACGGGATTGGTAGATTTTCCTTATTTTGGTTGTTATATGTTTCCTAATTAGAATAGGTATCTTACCTAATTGTTGCCTACATAGATTAGGTAAGTTGTTTCCTTTTATTTAGGTTATCCTTTTACTTTTAGGATTAGAATTCACAACCCATATAAATAAGGGTTGTGGCTTATTGTTTTGGAGACAACTTTTTTATTATTGATTAATATAGTTTTTGAGTGTTTTTCAAAACCTCCTTGTTCTTCATTGAACTTGTGATTATTTGGTGAGAGGCTAAGTAATCGAAACCCGAACTTATCAATAGGATATTCATCCCTATTGTGGCATTCTTCCTTATACCAAGGTTCGTGTTCGTCTCGTAATTGGATCACGGAGTACCACGTTCAATAACGGATCGTAGCATTGGGTCAAGGTGCCACAATCCATCAATTTATTGACGTTCTTCGCTTGCCGTACTGCGTGCTCTTTGATTCCTCCATCGCGATTACGCGTCTAGGAATCATATCACTGTTACCCATACTCTCACAGTTAAAGAATCAAACAAGCAACCAAATTACTTCCTGTTCAAAACATCTCCATTAAAATGCACCATCCAAAATATATACCTTAACAACTATTTTATATTGATATACTTCAAAATTAATGTTAATTAAATACTCCCTCTGTCCCTAAATAATCGTCCTAGTTGACCCGGTGCACAGTTTAAGAAAAAACAATTGGCTTGATTATTTATATTGGTTTGTGTAGTTTCCTTTAAAGCCCATGTGTATGTGGCCCATAATTAAAGTAGAATGAAAAAGTAATGGTAAAGTGGTAAAAGTGATGTTCTAAAAAGATAAGTATCAAACTAGACAATTATTTTGGGACGGACAAAAAAGGAAAGGAAGACGATAATTTAGGGACGGAGGGAGTAATATGGAAGGAAATCAGTCAACTCCTATTAATCCTTTACATACATGTGTCGACACAACTGCCCGAGCCTCCCAAGGAAGATCTCATATAAATCATACTAATTGTGTTAACTAATTACCTTTAATCATACTAGTATTTTTATCAAGTGAATGGAACCAAACCTGCTGTATAATCTTGCCGAAAATCTTCCTTCTTCAACCGCATGCTCCTTAACTTGCCGGAGCACACGTACAACCAAAACTTTGCAGCCGGTTTGTTCCGTCGACGCCTCTCCCTCTCTCTCTCGACTCTACTAAAACAGAACCCCAAAGCACCGGTAGGATAACTTATAAATTACAACCCATTCCATGATTGAATCGTATCTGAACTCTTAAAGGGAGAAGATTTCCTTCCGATATCAACCGAGGAAGTAGCAGAGTCCTTCCCAAAACATACCCGGCAGAACAATATTATCCCTTTCATGGTCATTATCTACCATTATAATATTATATTTACTTATTATTATTATTATTATTATTATTATTATTATTATTATTATTATTATTATTATTATTATTATTATTATTATTATTATTATTATTATTATTCCTAAAGTGAGCCAAGCCCAAAACCACTAACAGTATAATTAAATATGGGGGAATTTCAAGTGGGTACAATTTTGAAAACATGTTTTCATCTAAGACCATTAATTTTTTGTACATTTCATAAAACTACAAATTGCTTTCCAAATGACAAAAATGCCATTAATGAAAACTCTGATGCCAAAAAATCAATCTGATGTCAGGCATCAGAAATCAACCGATGCCAAAATCAACCTGATGTCAGGCATCAGAAATCAACCTGATGCCAGGCATCAGAAATCAACCTGATGCCAAAAATCAACCTGATGTCAGGCATCAGAAATCAACATGATGCCAAAAATCAAACTGATGTCTGGCATCAGAACCTTCAAAATTTAAAATCAAAACTCAAAACTCAAAATCAATAACTTCGTCATCGCCATCGTCGTCTTCGTCAGCCGAACTGTCTTCGGTCATAGGCGGGGCTCTCTGCACCACCTCCTGTACATCATCGTCATGAACCTCAGCCTTGAGCATTTGAATGAAGGAGACAGAGAGGTAAATGTAAGCGGAATTGGAGAGCCAGAGGCTAAGGGCATAGAGTAAGCCAATTGGGACGACGGATTTGAAGTAACGGTGGAACAGTATATAAAGTGCGCCAAAAGCGCACCTCCACCATCTACGCTCTCAAAATGGTCAACGACGACAGTGATCCGATGATGCGCCGTCAGATTTTTCGTGAAATGGAGATCCTCCGCCGCACTAACTCCCCGTTCGTCGTCCACTGCCACGGAATATTCGAGAAGCCCAATGGCGACATCGCCATACTTATGGAGTACATAGACGCAGGCACCCTAGATTCCCTCATGAAATCCAACGGCACGTTTTCCGAACACTCACTCGCAAACATTGCGCGTTCATCAGATCTTGGTAATTAATTGAAGACGGGAATGGTGTTAATTGGGGGAAGATGATCAGCATGATAATTGGGGGTAGTGATGTATTTTTACCCCAAAAATGTACCTAAAAGTTATGTCTAAAAAATGACTGGATTGATTTGAAAAAATGTTTTAGAAAATGTACCGGCTTGTAATTATTCCTAAATAAATTTTACTAATGGTATTGGCCCAACACAAATAGGTGACAAGTCTAAGATAGGCCCAAAATAATTTGATTTCAAATATTTAGATTGGCCCAAAGCAAATATAATATTAATTATTAATATATATATATATATATATATATATATATATATATATATATATATATATATATATATATATATTGGGGTATTACATATGCAGAGTGTCATTTTTAACTATTAACAGTGTCACTTTATAGTATAAAATGTGTCACTTTTGGCCTTAGAAGTGTCACTTTGCATTTTTAATGAAAATTATAATTTTTTTTCCTAAAAGAGTGTTACTTTTTGGGATTAAATGTGTCACTTTTAGTCTTAAATGTGTTACTTTCACTTTGAAATGTGTCTCATCTTTTTATAAATAAAAATCATTATGTTTGACATTAAAATGTTACTTTATGACATTAAAGAATTACTTTATAACATTAAAAGTGTCACTTTTTATAATTAAATGTGTTACTTTTGACAGTACAATTGTCATTTTGCCTTATAAAAAAAAATCGTCGTTATTGACCTTAAAAGTGTCACTTTTTTAGCATTGAAAATGTCACGTTTTAGTATTAAATGTGTTACTTTTGACAGTCAAAATTAGTTTTAAAGTGACACTTTTTAGTATTAAAGGTGTCACTTTTTAGTATTAAGAGTGTCACTTTTTAGTATTAAGAGTGTCACTTTTTAGTATTAAATATGTTAGTTTTTAGTATTAAGAGTGTTACTTTTTAGTATTAAATGTGTCACTTTTTAGTATTAAATGTGTCACTTTTTAGTATTATAAGAGTATTACTTTATATTTTAATGAGAATTATAATAAATTTAACTTTATAGTGTTACTTTTAAAATTAAAATGTGTCACTTTTGTGTTTTCAATGTGTCATGTTTGGCTTTAAATATGTCATTTAGCATTTCGTCAAAGTCCGTTAGAATCCGTCAAGTATCTCAAGCCAATTGATGCTAACGGATGGCTAACGGAGCTGACAAATGATTAAACTGCAAGGTGTGGGAAGCATAAGAATTTCGGCGCAAATATTGAAAGTGCAGGGGCACCAGACCAAATAGAGGAACTTCTCATTAATGAGAATTGAAACTAAATAATGTGGTTAAGAGGTGTCAAACCTACAACCTCCTTGCTCTAAACTTTAGGACGTTAAGTCTGACCAACTCGAATAACATGTTATTGTATCTTTTTCTAACATGCTTACTTATTAACCCGCGAATTCCTAAATAGAGCTCTGTCTTACGGATTTAGGATCCGTAAGACCGTCCTACACAAGTCTTTGCCTTTTTCAAAACCTCATTGTTCTTCATTGAACTTGCGATTACTTCGGTGAGATGCTGATTAATCAAACATGGATTTATCAATATGATCAAACATCCCTATTGTTGCGCATTTCATTATACTGAGGTTGGTGTTTGTCGTATTCGAATCAAAGAGTACTTCGAGTCTTTTAAGCATTGTAGCATTGGATCGAGGTGTCACAATTTGCATAGCTTTATTGATGTTGCTTCAAGCTTTTCTGCTACGTGAGATGCGCTCTATCATCGTGAGAACGCGACTAGAACCGTATCGATGTTTCTTGTTCACGACTAGAACCGTATCAACGTTTCCTGTTTAAAAAGAAAAGAAAAAGAAACTAAAAAGTTGTAAGCGCTGTTAAGATTTGTGATACTTGACTTGATTGTTATATCTGCATCTAGATTCGAGAATAAAAATCGAATTTCCCTTTAAAAAATTAGTGGTTGAGCCTTTAGTCCTTGAAACTCCACTCTTGAATTCTTATTTTTATCCGTAGATTCTTGTTGATTGAGTTTGGATTTGCTTACTTCATGGTAATCAATTATTTAATTGCTTAGTTCTTTTAGAACTTGGAGAGATTGAAGGTAAGGGAGAGCAGGTAAACACGAGAGGAGAAATATTGATTGAGCGAAACACGTAAGGGAGTGTGTGAGGTATTATTTTACTGACAATTTCTTATAGGTACACCGTGGGTAGTAGAGAGAGATCAAAACCCGAAGTTAGAAACAATAGAGGTGTTAATCTTGAAATACCAACTTTCTATGGCACATGTGATCCCGAAGAATATTTAGAATGTGAAAAGGAGATGGATAAAATATTTGGTTGTTATGAATGTTCCGACTTGAAAAAAGTTAAGGTTGCCACTAAAAGTTTGACCCATTGTACTGAGGTTTATTGAAAGGACTTGACAATAAATGGAGTATTAAGTAGAATACAACCGATCGAGACTTGGATGGAGATGAAGAAGGTAATGAGGATGGAATTCATTCCAGTTCACTACTTTAAATGTAAATCTATACAACCGAATTCTAAACATAAGGTTAGATATGAAGAGAAAGTCAAAGAGGGATTTGATTTTGAGAAATTTTGGGAGGATCTTCAGTTGCAAATTAAGAACTCAAAATTAAAAGAAGAGGAGGTACATAAGGATGACAAAAGTTCTTATAATCCTTTACGATTAGGTGATGAGAGAGAAAAAAAATATTGTACTTAGGAGGATGTTGGAAATGAGAGTTCCAAGTGTTGAGGAGATTGAAAAAGAGAAAATATTTTTTACTGAGTGGAAAGTGCAAGAGCGAGTTTGTGGGGTGATCATTGATGGAGGTAGTTGTACTTATGTTGCTAGTGTGACCATGATTGATAAATTAGGGTTACCTACAACCAAACATCCTAAACCCTACAAGTTACAAACCTTAAATGGAAGAGGTAAGTTGAGGGTTAACAAGCAAGTGCTTCTGAAGTTCAAGATTAGTAGATAAGAAGATGATGTGATATGTGATGTGGTGCCAATATGAAAAAACTCATTTATTGCTAGGGTGACCTTGGCAAGTTGAGAGGAGTGTTACTTACGATGGCAACACAAAAATACATTCATTCGTACACAATCAAAGAACCATTAAACTTGCACCATTGACTCCAAGACAAGCTTATGAGAATTATATGATGTTAAGTTCAATAGCTATCGAAGAGAGAAAGACTAGTGAGAAAAAGAATATAGAGAAGCCTTTGAAAAAGGAGAGCTTGAGAGAAAATCAAGAGAGTTTTGGCTAAAGAGACAAGTGAGGAATGTGAGATAGCCAAGAAAAAGGAGAGGTCGAGTGAAAATAATGAGAGTTTGGTTAGAGATAAAAGTGAGTTTTGTCATATAGCCAAGAAAAAGGAGAGCTTGTATGAAAACAAGAGTGAGAGGCCGGTTTTAGAGACTAGTAAAAGATGTGATAAAACTGGGTAAAAGGAGGGAAAATTAGTGTGTGAGAAAAAGAAAGAGTGTGAGAAAGAGAAAAAAAATGAGGCAAATTTTGATACTAATCAAGTTAATGTTGTATTGCCAAATTATATTGTTTCTTTGTCCTAGATTTTTCAAGAGCTGAAGACTACACCAACCCAAGAAGTTGTGAAATTCAAGATTGAATGCCAATAAGGTAAAGAGATTGTTGTAGAGCATACACTTTCTCAAAGGTATGATCTTTATCTTTCTTGAAAGAATAAGTTGTGTGGTGAATTGTTACATGTTAAGCACCATGACATTTATAATAAGCTCAATATAGTTGTTATTGATTTTGGGAAATTGAGTGATCTTGTGGCCACTTGTGTCATGTGTGAAATTGTTAAGCCACCTAATTTATTACATGTTAAACACCATACCTTGGGTGAGAAATTCAGAATTTTTAGAAGTGTGGCTTTAAAAAAAAAGATTAGTCTTATGAGTGCCTTGTTTATGAGAGAGACTGTTAGACCATATGACATGTGCAGAAGGTTTCAATTGCAAAATTTGGTTAGTCACCATGGTCTAAGTGATTGGATGAAATGTGGTAAGCACATTGGTGATAAACTTTATTTGACATTGCATATTCCTAATCATGTGTACATAGATCCATTCATGGAGAATACGTTGGTTGATAATTTGTTAGGGTTGTATTATTCATTAGATATTGAGAGGAAATCTCTTTATTCTGCATTAGACGATAATACTAGAGTTCATATTGTTAAGATTTCTATGCATAATTGTATGAATGTAAATCTGAATATATGATATCCTAAATCATACCATGAGATTGTTGGTATATACCATGATGCCTTATTAGGTGTTGAATTGGTAGATGTGCATGGTGTGTCTGGATTTCGTTTTTACATAAGTCCTACAGTTGTGAAAGTGCATGATTTTTCATTGATGAATTATCTTGGTGCATGTCACAAAGTAGATGTTGATTTTCATGCTGCATTATTCTTTCATAAGATTTATGGGTTGCATGAATTACATATGGATTCATAGAAAGAGACAACTCGTGTTAAGTATGTTAAACCTTGGAAAGGTGATGAAATTCATATTGTTGATGATTATAAACATGTTTTAACGCTTGATCTGATTGTTGAGAATAAAAGATGTTTATCCTTGAGATTGCAATCTAGTTGTAATCTCCTATTGTTGCATGATTACTTATTGTTAAATATGGATATGCAAAAGATGAAGTTTGATAGGTTGATCTTCAAACCTGTCGAATTTGGTTGTTGTTTGTTTCAAGCCACATGAGAAGACTTTCATTTGTGGAGATTATAGCTAAAAGACCATAGAGTATGGTAAGATTACCTGTTTTGAGAAAACTTTGACTAATAATCAATTGATAAGTGAAGGACTTAACTGGGGTAAGATCTTAATTTATGAAATCAATTAATTGTTTTGCATGTCTAGCAATATATGCATTGTATTGCATAAGGTTCTTAAGTTGAGCATGGTTGTGCGAAAGAGGGAATTCATTAGGTTGATGTTTAAAATTGGTGATTGTGGTTCTATCAAGGCTTTGCATGAGGGAATATCCAGTTGTGATAACTTGATGAGTACAATTATTAACCTTGATGGATTTACTTGTCATGACGGATTTGGATACATGAGTTTGTATGCCCTATCACATATTATCTTATTATACTTATTGATATCTTTCATTGACATTCCTTATGATGATCTCGTTGTGTTTAATGGTGCATATGTCATATTGTCATTCATGGAAAGTCACCAAATGATGCAAGTGAGATATGTTAGAATGGTATTTGAACCCGATGATAGGGCTTGGATGTGTTTAATGGTGGGACACGTTCCTACACCAAGAGATGTTTGTGCTAAATGGTTACACGAAAGATTTTGTGCCAACAATTTTGTATTGCAAAGTCTTGTTATGTACATTACGCAGGTTCAAGAGACATGTGCACGACCGTTAGTTGATTCCAAGGACAACTGTTGTGTGCTTTTGGAGGTTGGATTGAGATCAAAGCACAAAGGAATAACGCATGTGTACATGAGCTTAAAAAGAAAGTTTAAGGGTGAGAATCATTAATATACATGTCCTTCTTTTACTAAATCACATCATTATGATGTAGGTAAAGATTTGAGGACAAATCTTTTTTAGGAAGGAGGGAATGATGCGATTCGTCCCCCGAGCAAAGTCCTTAAGCCAAGGAAGCACATTGACTTGGAGTTTGAGGCTTGAAAGCATAAAGGATCAAGGCTTGGAAAAATAAAGAATCGAGGGTTTGAAGAATTTAAGGAGGATGGGCCATGTATAAGTATTCATCGAGAAGAGCTAAGGAGTCCAAGTGCACAAGACAAAAGAAAAACATGGGCCTAAGGAAGAAACGAAGGAAGGCCCAAGGAAGTAATGCAAGTAAGCTTTAGAACCTTGAAAACCCTTTATCCCATTTTTCTATGTTGACTAAGGATAAGGTTAGTCCCAAAAACGGGATTGGTAGTTATTAGGTTAATTTATGGTTCCTAAATTAGATTACATAAGTATCTAGTTGTTTTCTACATAGATTAGGTAATTATTTAGTTTCCTTATTTGTTAATTAGGTCAACTTATTTTGGGTAAAGGATTGTTAGGCCTTTGCTTATTCTTTTAGGATTATGATTCACATCTCATATAAATAAGGGTTGAGACTTATTGTTTTATTAGACAACTTAGATTATTGATTAATATAGTTTTCGAGTGTTTTTTTCAAAACCTCATCGTTCTTCATTGAACTTGCGTTTACTTCAGTGAGATGCTGAGTAATCAAACACTGACTTATCAATAGGATCAAACATTCTTATTTTGGCGTTTTTCATGTTGGGTAAAACCCTATACAATCTTATAGAATATATAGTAAATAATATTGAATAACGAAAACTTAAATCGTTAAGCTGTTGGTTGCTTCAAACCAAGTTCTCTGGTGATATTGGGAAGTCTGCTGGTGACTTGAAATGAAGTCTGCTAGTGGCTCTGCAAGGTCTGCTGGTGGCTCTGCAAGGTCTGCTGGTGACTTAAACCAAGGTCTTCTGGTGAAGGTCTACTGGTGGAAGTATTGCAGTGGAAAGTTGAAGTCTGCTGGTAGTAGGTAAAATGTATCGAGGCCTGTGTAAACACAATTTCCTTGAAACGTTATTCGTCCCACTCCCCTCAGTGCGTGAGTTTTACGCATGACCGATCGCCTCCCAGATACAACCGGCCGCACCGGATGACTATGCACCGTAGGTCCTGGCGAATCAATAGATGTCTCAGACTATCAAACAAAAAGGCCAAGAAAGACGATGATCAAGATGCAATGCTAATGCAAGTGCACCGGAGGAAGGGAATTTCGTGTTTTCGTGTGTGTCTCCTCTAAAACTGTGATTATGCCCAATAAA
>CM028380.1:120765404-120803622 GCA_013146195.2 Codonopsis lanceolata
CCCTAATGTTCCCTTTACTGTCAACAAACTCTCTCAGTTCATTCATAGGCCGACCACTGAGCACTGGAATACGGTCAAGCAAGTTCTTCGGTATCTCTGTGGCTCTATTAATATGGGAATCCTCCTTCATCGCCAGTCTCCTCCTGCTCTCCATGCCTTCACTAATGCTGACTGGGCTGGCAACAAGGATGACTACACATCCACCAGTGCCTACATTGTCTATCTTGGGAGCAACCCGATCTCTTGGAGCTCTAAGAAACAGTGTACTATTGCTCGCTTCCCCGATCAAGTCGTATAACGAAGGGCTGGTCGCCACCGCGGTTGAAGTCGTGATTGTGTCTCTTCTTAGTGAACTTAGTCTAACCTCCTCGACTCAACCAGTCATTTACTGTGATAATGTGGGTGCCACGAGTCTCTACTCAAACCCAATTCTTCATACTCGCATGAAGCATGTGGCCCTGGACATTCATTTCATTCGGCAACAAGTTCAGGATGAGCTTATGCGAGTTTGTCATGTCTCCTGAACTGATCAGTTGGCCGATGCCTTGACCAAGCCTTTTGCTCACCAACGATTTAATCAATTACTTCACAAGATTGGTCTCTTCTCTCGGACGTCCATCTTGCGGGGACATATATTAGAGAATAATATATTTATTATTATTCTTATTTATTTATAATTATTAATTAGTGGTAATTACCTTGTATAGTTCTTTCCTTATTATGTTACCTTCCTTGTATATGTTTCTTGTACCCTACTCCAAGTGTAACCCTAATTGTAACTCTCCCTATAAATAGGTGATTCAATCGATGGAAAGGCTATGTCGTTAATCCTAAATTTTATTAGTTTCTTCAACGTATGATATTATTCCTTTTAAAAGGAGTGTAAGTCACTTAATTTTATTTCTATTTCCATTTGGAATAAAGGAAGTTAGAGATAAATAAAGAATTGACTTTAATTACTACTCTGACAATGTGGGATAATCTTTAATTTGTTTTGAGTAATGCAACATTTTGAGAATGAATCACAAAAAACATACCTAGCAAGTCCTTAAACTATTTCTAGCCATAATCTAATCTTTATTTACACATAAAAATTATGTCACAGGTCATCCGTAAGCTTGAAATGGGTAACAAAGCTCGCATCAAAGAGTAGTTTACTTGGTATTGAACTAATTTTTTTTTATTAATTGATGAAGGTTTATAGTTGGTCATGTTATTTAGTTGAATTGATCACTCAAATGTTAAGTGTTAAATATCGAGTGCGTTGTTTTTTTTTATCTAGAAAAATGAAATAATGATGTGCATGAAAGAATGATGAACATAACTATAATGCTACTCTCATATTACGATTGAATATAATTCACATATCTATATTATAATTTCGTTCAGTAGTTAACAATCGGTTAGATCATTTTTATGAAACATAATTTGTGGTCAGGATTAAATCTTCTAAAAAGTTAACTACTAGTCAGGATTTATTTTTGCCAAAAATAACCACTAACTAGCATTAAACCTCAATTTCCACAAACATATGTACAACAGTTAATTCTAGTAACAGTTAACTACTGAGATTTTACAACCGTAATTATCCAAGAATGTAAATGACCGTTATTATTTTTGAAGATTTTACGGCTTTAATTAAAGTATGTGTCCTAACTATGATTTACTATTTTATGGTTTTACTAGACATTTATTGTTTTACCGAGATCTTATCCGACTCCTGCAAAATCTCAAGGATATACTAATTTATTCACATTATACTCACTTCATATACTAATCATCTTCATATTGATTTTGTGTCATAGGCACGAAGAAAAAATATAGTTGTTAAATTACAACAACTCTCTAGGCTCTAGCTACTAAGAGCATCCACAATTGTGGCTCCCAGTAACACACTCTATCCACCTCGTTTTTTGTTTCATTTACACTTTGTCAACCCTCTAAAAAAATATTCACTCCAATAAGCATCATCTTTACACAATACTCTATAAACACCAAATCTCTCAAAAACTCAACTAACAAACCTAACTACCAACATATATTTCTTTTTTTTTCCCACCATGATTGGAATGAAATATATTTTATTTTAAATTTTATATTCTATGGAAAAAATATTTTGTGTTTTAATAATTTCAATTACTTTTAATCAAAAATGTGTGTCAATCTAAGGGAAATTTATGTTTAAAATACATTTTCGTCATTTTTATTTTTATCCTATCCACATTAAAACATTAAGGACACGATACAAATATTTTTATTGATTAAAAATAATTCGTAATTAATTTACAAATTTCATAACAAAATTATTATATAAACTGATATTACTCAAAATACAAATTCAAAGTCTGTATCTCAACATTTACAAGAACACATCAGTGAACTTAATACAACTACAAACTGGGTAAAAATTAATGTCTATACGAACATGGTCCAAAATAATTTTATTTTCTAATTTATATTTTTATTAAAAGAAAAGGAAAAAGGGTTATTATTTCAGATTTAAAAGTGGCAAAGACATTTGTAACATCAGATTTATAATACAAAGGAAATAACCTCATAAAACAAAAAAAAAATCACTACATTTGATAGGTAAAACCGCTATCCGTTTATAGATTTAACTGGGGAAGGACCCTAAACGTCCAAATGTAGCATATCAAGATAGTTCAATGCATTAAGAATTCGAGAAGTAAAAGGCAATTTACTATATTTACCCAAAGGACATACATGACAAAATTGATTATCATTTATTTTTTCATGCATAGGTAAATTAGATTGCTGATATAAAATTTTAAGAATTTGACTAGAGAGATGACCTAAACGTGCATGACAAATATCTTGACTTGAGCGTTCACCAAGAAGAGCAACAGGACTTTCTGACGAATTGGACTTGAATGACAATTTGTATAATCCACCAAAAATAATTGCCAGAGATAAGAGTCTCTCGCATCAAATTGTCCTTCACACGAAAACCACAAGAGTCAAGTTCAAAATAACAATTGTTATCTTTTTAAAATCGACGAATATATATTAGTGGTTTATGTAAACTTGGGACATACAAAACATTATTGAGAGAAAGAACGATTACTAGATTGAATAGAAGATTTAGCAATGTGCAATATATGTAAACGAGACCCATTGCCTAAAACTACCAACTCTTTACCTAAGTATGGTGAATATTCTTAAAGAGATGACAAGTTCGAGGTCAAGTGATTGGTTGCCCCCGAGTCCAGAATATATGGTTCAGTTTGAACAACATACGTCGCATTGTAGCTATGTGAACAAACTTGGGCATTGTGACCACTCTTGAAGCAGACTTGGCCTGGACTGTAAGGGGTAGGAAGAATACCATGACCTGGGTTTCCACGACCAAAACCACCTGGAGTAAACTGACCACAATCTCTCCCTTGTCCTCATCCATTAGCTTTACCTTGTCTATGAGTGAAATTCTTCCAACTTTCATTATTATTCCGCCAATTTCCTCCACTATGGTTACCACGATTGGAGCCCTTTACAGAGAGAAAGATAGGATGAGAGAAGATAGAGACGGGTTCTTAAGGGAATAATCACCGTGAATATTACTTCCTTTGTCCCAAAATATATGATGTTTTGAGGAGTTTTTACACAGATCAAATAAACATATTGTAAAGACTAAACTACTCTTATCCAAACATTAATCAGGTGTCTTAATATTTTTACCCAAATAGCCAAATATGAGCTATGGAGTCAATCGATATAGATAGAATTAGAAAAAAAAAAGTTCTTTAAAAATTACAAGTGTCATCTATTTTGGAATAAAAAAAGGCAAAAACTTGTATAGGACGGTCTTACGGATCCTAGATCCATAAGACGGAGCCTCATTTAGAAATTCGCGGGTTAATAATTAAACTTGTTAAAAATAATCACAATATTTGGTTAGCCAAGCTGGTCATTGCTTATCTTCTAAGCTTTAGCGCATTGGCGGTCAAGGGTTCGACTCTCCTGTGTCTCAAAATTTCCTCTACTTTCAATGTTTGCCGCCGAATTTCCACGCCTTGTAGTTTAATCCTTTGTTAGCTCCGTTAGCCATTCGTTAGCATCAATTGCTTTGAGATACTTGACATATCCTAACGGACTTTGACGAAATGATAAATGACACATTTAAAACCAAACGTGATACATTAAAAACACAAAAGTGACACATATTAATGTTAAAAGTTATACTATAAATGAAAATTTATTATAATTTTTATTAAAATACAAAGTAACATCTTAATACTAAAAAATGACACTATTAATACTAAAAAGTGACACTTTTAATACTAAAAAGTGACACTTTTAATACAAAAAGTGACACTCTTAATACTAAAAAGTGACACTCTTAATACTAAAAAGTGGCACTCTTCCTTAAAGAATTTACCGGACCAAAATGAATCATCTCGTGTTTCAAGTTCATCTACTACATGCCTAGATCCTGCTCGCTCTGTTACGAAGGGAATGAGAAAAAGAATTAAGAGAAATATTGAAAATGGCATGAAAAAGACTATTGATTTTTCTGATTCTCATCAAACCAAAGAATTTGGTTCCAAGACTCCTAATGATCGGTTATTTTAGACATATTTTCAGTAAATTTTGTAAGCTTGAGTAAGAAACATATACTTTACCTTGAAAAAGTTATGTTTTTGTGTTTTTAACGATTGACACTTGAGATTATATACATTTCTATAAATGAGAAGATATATTTCAGTAATATTTAATTGATTATTGTTGTTAAAATCACTAGCCCAAAAGTGACATACTTTAGTCCTAAAACTAACACACTCAAAGCCTAAAAGTGACACTCTTACTGATACAAATTGTATGATTATAAAAATCAGTTGTTTTTACCAAAAGTGACACATCTAATGCCTAAAAGTGACACAATTAATACATAAAAGTGACATACTAAACGTGACACTTATGAATAAAAATTTAAAGATAAACAGTGATTTTTTTGGTCAAAAGTGACACACGTAAAACTTAAAAGCGACATATTATATGTTTAAAAATGACACTCTGATTGATCGTAAATGTAAACATTGCCAAAATGACAAAAAAAACTCAAAAACAACACAAGGAAGGATTCAAACGTAAGATCGCGCACTTTGCCTACTGCACCTTATGAGGCGCACTTTGAACCATCTCAACAGATTTGATTTTATGTCTTTTTTTAACGTATTATAAATTTATCATGACCTGCGATTTTTTCTAAATGGGGCTCCGTCTTACAGACAAGGATCCGTAAGACCGTCTTACAGGAGACCACCCCACAAAAAAAAACTCTCTCAAAACATCATATATTTTGGAACGGAGGGAGTATTCCATATTGAGTGAAGAATATATACTGATTACAAAGTCTAACATACCTTAATTACAGTCCAATAATTTATGTTAATCACAACTAATTATAGTATTTTATTCTGATTACAATATCACTAAAATATTTGATTGTCAACCATATAATTAATAGCTAATGCTGAGCTGATCTACACTTTAAAAATAACTGTGTATACGAACATGGTCCCAAATACTTTTATTTTATAATTTTATATTTTTATTAAAAGATAAGAAAAAAAAGTTTATTATTTCAGCAAGGTTTGAAGACTTTCGTTTTTGATTGTTCACTCTCTTTAATTGCTCCAACCGACTTTTCCTTATCTTTCTTTCTTTTTTCTTTGTTTTTGATAAATACAAAATGAGACCTCATAACCCAAAATCCTACCTCAAAATCAAAACCCATATATTTACCAAACACACATAGACACAAAAAAAAAAAAGTACTCCCTCCGTCCTTATATTAGCGTCCTCTTTTCATTTTTGTCCGTCCCAAAATAATTATCAAATTTAAAATTTACATATTTAGAACATAACTTTTATCACTTTACCATTACTTTTTCAATCTACTTTAATTATGAGCCACATACAAATAGGCTTTAAAGAAAACTACACATTAAACCAATATAAATGATCAAGTCAGTTGTTTTTTTAAACTGTGCGACGGGTCAACTAGGACGATTATTTAGGGACGAATGGTGTAGTAAGACTGACCTCTGAAAAGTAGTCCATTACCGGTAGGAAAACACTCGAAGTGACATGTCCTTGACCAAAACAATTTACATTGTACAATAATCAAAGCACTCCTGTGATGCACAGAGCCTATATTCATATCAATACTATAGCTAAAAATTTAGTACTATTAAAATAAAACATATTATTGCAACATAAAGATTATGATTTCGATGTGTAGAATTGAATCTCATAATTTTGTAACATTAATATTAAAATTATTTTGTTTGGCTCTCATCTAGAATTCAATTAAAAATCAAAATGTATAAGCAAATTAATAGAAAGAAAAAAATTAAAGAAAATCAAGAGTCTTTAGGTTTAAAAATGTTTTAACTTTGGAAAAAAAATCAACTTATGGAATAAAAATATTAAGAATTTCAGTACAATTCAAATTCTAATATATTTTCTAGATATAAACAACAAAATTTACATTGTAGCCCACAATTCCAATTTCAAACAATGGAATTGAGGCCTCAAAAAATTTAAATTCACTGATGTGTTTCTCATATTAAAAAATTATATTAAAATATATACAAATAAATCTCTATAAATAAAAGTCACATTAATGTTTAAAAAATTGATAGTACATATAATATCAGACAAAGGAAAAATTATTGTGATATAACATGTTTTGTAACAAAACCTTCAAAACTACATTTTTCAAAATTGGTAATTTTTGCGAAATAATTCAAGTATTATGGTTCAATTTAAAAATCAGCTATAAAGAAAAAAGGAATAAAAATAATATATAACCAAGAAAAATAAATGTAGGAGACGGGTAAAGGAAAATGAATCAAAAATTCAAACGATCGATGAATAGACATCGGAAAATTTTGTTTACACCGGGTTATGACTAACTTTTGGACCGTGACCCGGTAAACATAAAATCACGTTGTTTCTTCAGTCATTTCTTAATTTTAATTCGTGATTTAGTTTACTAACAAACAAATTCGATCCAAATATTAATTAATTTCATCATCAATACTTTTTTTAGATCTGAATTTTTTAGGAAAATTGCTTATTTTACCTACATACTATATGCTAGTAACACAATTAATCATGCACTTTATATAAAACAAATTTAAAAAATGTACTAAAATTTGAAACAAAATGTATGAAATGGACAATCAATTTATACAAAATATGACAAAATTCTATAAGTTGTCGTCGAACTTCGTTAAAAACCCGCTGACATGGCTATCCATGCAAGCAGCCACGTACAAATCCACATCATCGCTCATTAACGACTTGTAAATGGGCGTTACGTAATTGGTGTCATTTATATTTAAAATAGAGTACCTTTGTTAAATTGGTCTAATACAAAGTACATGATCAATTGTGTCGCTCCTAATTAGTACCTTGGTTAAAAAAATATTTTTTCGAATTTTTTAACATGTATATTTCACAAAAAAAAATCAGAAATTATCTGGTTTACATTTTTTTTACATGTAGCTAGCTGTCTCAAAAAATTGGTCACATCTCGATTTATAGATTTTTTTTTTACTATAATAAATTTGGTTATGATAAAATGGATAAAAAAATTGTCAGATCTAGGTAATATTATAAATTGATTATCAGATCTGTGAATTAGTTTAATTTAAAATGTGTGTATATAATTTAGTTTCAAAATTGTTGTTTTATTTCATGTTTATTTTTTCTAGCCTAGATATTGATGCAAAGAAATTGACAAAAAAACTATGGTTTTGTTATCTCTCATGTTTCTACTATGCATATTTTTCTTAATATACTAAAGAAGAATATGAAGATGTTTTGGAATCATTTATCCAATCAACCATAATAATGACACTTTTTATTTTAAATTTCTAATGCAAAAAAGTGGCTTGTATACAAATGAGAAGTGTTTCTAAATTTAATAATATACCCCTCTCTTTATATATATATATATATATATATATATATATATGAGGTGGTCTCCTGTAAGACGGTCTTACGGATCCTTATCCGCAAGACGGAGCCCCATTTAAAAATTCACGGGTCATAATAAATAAATAATATGTTATAAAAATTCACAAAATGCAACTAGCTGAGGTGGTTCACGAAAAATGCTTAATGTTTGGTCCATAGCGTGCCTAGGTCAGTGGTTCGAAACTCCTTTGCGTTATTATTAAGTTTTATTGCCACAAATATGTTGTTTTGCTCCGGTACCCCCTGCATTTTCAAGGTTTGCCACCGTAATTCTTATGTTTTCCCGCCTTACAGTTTAAACCTTTGTCAGCCCCGTTAGCATCAATTGCCTTGAGATACTTAACGGATCTTAATGGACTTTGACAAAATGTTAAATGACATGTTTAAAGCCAAACGTGACACATTGAAAAGACAAAAGTGATATATTTTAAGGTTGAAAGTGACACTATAAAGGGTAATTTATTATAATTCTTATTAAAATACAAAATAATACTCTTAATATTAAAAAGTGACATTTTTTATACTAAAAATTGACAAATTTAATATTAAAAAGTGACACTTTTAAATACTAAAAAAATGAGAGAGTCATGGTGAAGAGGAATCAAAGAATTAAGAGTGTCACTTTTTAATATTAAATGTGTCACTTTTTAGTATTACAAGTGTCACTTTTTAATATTAAGAGTGTCACCTTTTAGTATTAAATTTGTCACTTTTTAGTATTAAGAGTGTCACTTTTTAATATTAAGAGTGTCACTTTTTAGTATTAAATTTGTCACTTTTTAGTATTAAGAGTATCACTTTTTAATATTAAGAGTGTCACTTTTTAGTATTAAGAGTGCCACTTTTTAGTAATAAGAGTGTCACTTTTTAGTAATAAGAGTGTCACGTTTTAGTATTAAGAAGATCACTTTTTAGTATTAAGAGTGTCACTTTTTAGTATTAAATGTGTCACTATTTAGTATTAAAAGTGTCACTTTTTAGTATTAAGAGTGTCACTTTTTAGTATTAAATGTGTCACTATTTAGTATTAAAAGTGTCACTTTTTAGTATTAAGAGTGTCACTTTTTAGTATTAAATGTGTCACTATTTAGTATTAAGAGTGTCACTTTTTAGTATTAAGAGTGTCACTTTTTAGTATTAAGAATGTCTCTTTTTAGTAATAAGAGTGTCACTATTTATTAATAAGAGTGTCACTTTTTAGTAATAAGAGTGTCACTTTTTAGTATTAAGAATGTCACTTTTTATTATTAAGATGATCACCTTTTAGTATTATAAGAGTGTCACTTTTTAGCATTAAGTGTGTCACTTTTTAGCATTAAGTGTGTCACTTTTTAGTATTAAATGTGTCACCTTTTAGTATTAATAGTGTTATTTTGTATTTTAATAAAAATTATAATAAATTTTTATTTATAGTGTCACATTTAATATTAAATGTGTCACTTTTTAGAATTAATAGTGTCACTTTTTAACTCTAAGAGTGTCATTTTTTAGTATTATAAGAGTCACTTTTTAGTAATAAGATTTAAGAGTGTTACTTTTTAGTATTATAAGAGTGTCAATTTTTAGTATTAAGAATGTCACTTTTTAGTATTAAAAGTGTCGCTTTTTAGTATTAAATGTGTCATTTTTTAGTATTAAAAGTGTTACTTTGTATTTTAATAAAAATTATAATAAATTTTCATTTATAGTGTTACTTTTAACATTAAAATGTGTCATTATAATAAATTTTCATTTATAAGTCCGTTAGAATATGTCAAGTATCCCAAGCCAATTGATGCTAATGGATGGCTAACGGAGCTGACAAAAGATTAAACTGCAAAACATGAGAATTCGGCGACAATTTTAGAATTAATAGTGTCACTTTTTAACTCTAAAAGTGTCATTTTTTAGTATTATAAGAGTCACTTTTTAGTAATAAGATTTAAGAGTGTTACTTTTTAGTATTATAAGAGTGTCAATTTTTAGTATTAAGAATGTCACTTTTAGTATTAAAAGTGTCGCTTTTAGTATTAAATGTGTCATTTTTAGTATTAAAAGTGTTACTTTGTATTTTAATAAAAATTATAATAAATTTTCATTTATAGTGTTACTTTTAACATTAAAATGTGTCATTATAATAAATTTTCATTTATAAGTCCGTTAGAATATGTCAAGTATCCCAAGCCAATTGATGCTAATGGATGGCTAACGGAGCTGACAAAAGATTAAACTGCAAAACATGAGAATTCGGCGACAAACATTGAAAGTGGAGGGGGCACCGTAGCAAATAAAGTAAATGATCATAAAAGCAAAATTCCGTAGCTAGGGAGTTCTGAACTCATGACCAATTTGGACCAAGCCTTTAAAGCTCGCTAAGAACCAACTCGGTTGGCCCGTGTTTCTGACTATTAATTATAGGTTTACTTATTAAACCTCAAATTTCTAAATGGGGCTCCGTCTTACGGATTTAGGATCCGTAGCATCGTCCCTACATAAAGCTATTTGCCTATATATATATATATATATATATAGATTGAGTGATGACTATATACTGATTACAAAGTATAACGTAACTTAATTACATTCCTATAATTTATGTTAATCACAGCTAATCATAGTATTCTATTCTGATTACAATATTTGAAAGTCAATCATATAATTAATAGCTAATACTAAGCTGATCTACATTTTAAAAATAACTGTGTATACGAACATGGTCCCAAATACTTTTATTTTCTAATTTTACATTTTTATTAAAAGATAAGAAAAAAAAAAGGTTATTATTTCAGCAAGGTTTGAAGACTTTCGATTTTGATTGTTCACTCTGTTTTATTGCTCCAACCGACTTTTCCTTATATTTCTTTTTCTTTTGTTCTTTTTTTGATAAATACAAAATGAAACCTTATAACCCAAAATCCTACCTCAAAATCAAAACCCATATATTTACCAAACACACAGACAAAAAAAAAGTAGCAAGACTGACCTCTGAAAAAGTAGTCCATTATTGGTAGGAAAGCACTGGAGCACCTCATAGCCATTCGTTGGTGCTACAAAAAATCCCATCTCCTTTTATTCGACTCGTCCGCCGTTCATGGCTGCTTCCTATTCTTCATCATCTTCTTCATCTTCTTCCTCCCGCATCGCACGGCCGCTTCACGATGTTTTCCTGGGTTTCTGCGGCGCAGACCAGGGCCGGCTCTGAGCATAGGCTCAGTAGGCAGCTGCCTAGGGCCCCCGATTTTTTTCACTAAAAAAGGGTCCCCTAATCTCACTTTCTACTTAATAAATAAATAATAATTTGATATGGATGATTGTTTTCTTAATTAATCAATAGTTTAAGTTTTTAGATTTTGTTTACTCTCTCAGTCCCAAAATTATTGTCATGTTTTCCTTTTTTGAACGTCCCAATTTTTTCTCTAGTTTAAAAGTTTTTTTTAGGACAACATTTTTATCGTTCGATTTTTAATTGTTCCTCCTACTTTAATTATGAGTTACATGAATGTAGACTTTAAAGAAAACTACACATCATACAAATATTATTAATGAAGTCAATTGTTTTTCATTAGTCCATGTGTCGGATCAAACAAGACAACTTTGAGACGGAGAGAGTATTTTTTTATTGTGAATAATTTTGTGTTTAAATATTTATTAGTTAGTGTGTCTATGAAAGTGTATTGTTTATTGATTTCTTTTTTAAAAAAAATGTTTAACGTTTTGTTAGCTTTTAAAAGAAATTCAAAACATGGATGTGAGACAAAAAAACAAAACGAAAAACAATTGATATGGTCTCAAACCAAAGCTTTTAATATTTTAACATGTATATGGTTGGGGCCTCATTTATTCAATTTGCCTGCGCCTCAAAATCTCAGACGCACCGGGCGCATAACTGTAATAACTTTACTCAGCCACCTCTTGAAGCTTTGAATCGGCAACGCTTTCAACCTTCCAGACAACACCAAGCTTTCGCAAATGGCGAAGACATTAGTTCGAATCGCGAAAGCCATCGAGGAATCTCGACTCTCAATTGTTGTGTTTTCAAAAAGAGTAATGCTAGAGCCGCTCTAATAGCACTCAATTTTGGGTACCAAATGATTTGGTTTCCAATGTGTCATCTTTTTTGTATTTTATGGGCTCCACTATAAGTTGAAAAGTTATGTTAATAATATGACACATAAGATACCACATCATTTGGTACCCAAAATTAAGTGCTATTAGAGCTAGATTCAGACACTTATGGTGTACCACTTTTCATCTTAACCATTGGTTGAGATACAATGATTAGGATGCAATGGTCGAGATGAAAAGTAGTAAACCAGTGATACACACAAGTGGTACAGGAGATCTGGACTCTAGCATTACCCTTTCAAAAAATTACGCTGATTCGAAATGGTGTCTTGACGAACTAGTGAAGATAATGGAATGCAGAAGGTATTTAAACCGGATTGTTCTTCCTATATTTTACGATATTGATCCATGTCTATATTATAATTTCATATTACGATTGAATATAATTCACATATCTATATTATAATTTCATTAGTTAACTACCGGTTAAAATTCATTTTTATGAAACATAATTAGTAATCATGATTAAATCTTCTGAATAGTTAACTATTAGTCATGATTCATTTTTGCCAAAAATACCCTCTAACTAGGATTAAACCTTAATTTCCACAAACATATGTACAACAGTTAATTCTAACAACAATTAATTACTGAGATTTTACAGCCATAATTATCTAAGAATGTAAATGATCGTTATTATTTTTTGAAGATTTTACGGCTTTAATTAAAGTATGTGCCCTAACTATGATTTATTATTTTACAGTTTTACGAGACATTTATTGTTTTACCGAGATTTTATCCGACCCCTGCAAAATCTCAAGGATATATTAATTTATTCGCATTATACTCACTTCATATACTGATCATCTTCATACTGATACCGTGTTATAGGCACGGACACGAAATATACTGCTCAAGTATGGAAACCTTTGACTTGTCTTGGAGAGCAAGTCATCGGTGCCTCATGTTTGACGTGTGCCCGGGCGAGCAGGGCTCTGCCCAAGTGTTCAATACGTATTGTTTCTGAACTCATTGTGGATCCAAGAGGTGGCCCCTGGTCGGGCAGGCAAGGCCAATGCTCAACCACGTTTAGACAAGGCGAGTCTGGTTTCTTTGCTAAGTACATATGATGTCCGGGCATGGCCCCTGGTCGGATAGGCAAGGCCTTTGCCCGACCAGGTTTGGATGAAAGTTACGTTGCTCGGTGCTCACTGGGTCGTGGGCTCCATATGCACTGTGTTCGTGATTGGCACGTGATGCTAGCTCGTGCCCTACTCGTGACCCGGTTTGGGCCGGGTGTATCAGTGGCCCCTAGCTCCCTGTCTGGCGGGCATTCATGCTCGAAGCGAGGAGCGTTCAAGTCTGACATTCGCACGGGCTTCAACACTTACGAATTTTCAAAAGGACAAGGAATTCAGCGGGGCAGATTTGAGGCGTGTCAAGGAAGCTTTTTGTCAAGGGCGTGCCAGGCGCGTGGGCGAAAAAGGCGCGTGAGCCGTCAGAAGTTGAGACGATTGGACGGGGCACAAAGCACGAAGGGCTGCATTTAATGCCTTGCGATGATGGGCCGCCGACTCCAAGCGCCGTTTCGGGCTCCGAGCTTTCCCCCTAAAACCGTTCAGAGGCCAGCCTATAAAAGGCACACCCTACTTCCTCTTCTCTCTTTTATCGTCTTCAAATTTGTTTTCTAGAGAAAGAAAGATTCTGGTGAGCTTCCATTGCCGATTTCTGTAGTTTTCAAGACTTTGGTGACCATAGCCGATCAAATCCCGTCGCTCATTCGTTCCAGGCGTTTCTCACTTTGGAAGAGTTGTCTTCTTCTTTCGGTTGTTTACAGAAGACTTCCCTCATCGAAACCAACGGTAAGCTCTTTGAGCCCTTTTATCTGTTTTTGATGTTTCTGGTTTTCCTATGATTAGGAATGATTTTTATTTTCTCTATTCACCTCCTTACGTCTCTGTTGGGGTTTAAGAGGGTAAGACCGCCCTTAGGTAGAGATCGAGGAATAGAACACATGATCTTGCTCGTTCGGCGGGCAGAGCCCTTTGTGTTGACCTAGACTTAGGATTTTTTTTCCTTTTTCTTTACCAATTACCCGAACAGGATTCTGATAGCCTGCTTCCTCGATCTCTTTGTAGATGTCTGAAATTTCCGAGAACGACCGTGAGGCCTTTAGCTATGGCGGGAAGAATGACTCGCTAAGCAGTGAGAAGTCTCTCTCCATTGGCAGTGAGAGCGACGAGGGAGCCAAGTCCGTGGTCGGGCCTACGGTTCAAAGGCGTGCAGCTGCCCCTGTGGTAGATTTAACTGATTCCTCCAGCAAGGAAGACTCCGGTGAAGATAGTGTGACCGGTGGCTTTGCTGTTAGAGATTTTGCTGGGTATGTAAGGGCCGAGCAGGGCGATATGGCCGGAGAGGCTTCTGATGCCGATGAGGCAGACAACATGCCGCTTGCCCAGCGTTTTAAGAAAACTGGCCGCTCTCAGGTGGAAGCCATTCCTGAGAGGGAAATGGATGACCAGGATAACGCTTCAATTGCTCGCTGCTTCGTTGCGGTTGAAGGTTCTCGAGTGGAGGTCCCTATTGATGAAGTAGTCAATGCAGATGAAAGCCGGTATGCTACTCACTAGGCCACTCTTGACACGGCGGACAAGGTGACGGCGTGGCTCGCGTCCCTCGGTGTTGATCCCGCTTATTATCGGGCAAGCAAAATGGATGTACCCGCTAGGATAAACCTTTCTCGCGAGCAAGGGAACGAGCTCTTATTCTTCGCCGATTTTTTCCGCATTGGATTACGTCTCCCGCTAGAGCCTTTGTTGGTGGACTTCTTATACGAGACCAAGGCCGTCCCTTGTTATTTAATGTTAAATATTGTTCGCGCTATCACAGCTTTCACAGTGGCGAGCAGGCTGCTAGGGTTTGAGCCGGACATGTATTTGCTCAGGAAGTTATTTATCTTTGCCCCGAGCACGGGAGGGAGGATCGGAGTGAGGGCGAACTCCAATTTTTTGAGACTGCTGGCCGAGGTCCCTGGGAAGGTGCAGTCTTGGGACAGGAGGGTGTGAGGTTCCCGGGGTGCGACCCGCGCCCCGCGCGCCCTTTGATAGGGGTGCGCGTACGTGCGGATGCAGGACACCACTGCTCTCGTTCCACCCTCCCTTGTTTAGGGGAAGACGAAATCAAAAGTGCGAGAGGAGTGTTGTCTATGTTAGCATGTTGGAATGTGTCTCGGTTGCCTTGAATGGATTTTGTATCCAATATGGGAACTTATGGTTTCCCGCATCAAGTTATCCCTTTTTTAGGGGATACCAGGATATGGGAATGCATTACCCTTTCATTCTCATTTTCCTTTTTTTAGGGAAAAACGGAAAAGTGCAAAAAAGGATATTGTGACGCCCCCACTATGGATTTTATTAAAAATAGTCTTATCGCCCATTCAGATTACTATGGGAGCTTTGGGTTTCCCACATCAAGTTATCCCTTGTTTAGGGGATACCAGGATATGGGAATACATCACCCTTCCATTCCCATTTCTCCCTTTTTTAGGGGAGAACGGGAAAGTGCAAAGAAGGAGTGTTGCGAGGCCCCACTGAATCTGAAAGTTTTAGAGTCGCCATCTTTATTTTAAGGAAAATAAAGCAAAACCAAAGAAAAGAAAAATAAACCGAGAGAAAAACGGGTTCGGAGGCTAAGTTACGAGTTGGGAAGGTGCTAGGCACCCAACTCGCCCTTTCGGTCTCAAAAATGGTTTTTGGCTGAAGTATGCTTTTTGTTATATTTATTTCGCAAATAAATAAAGTATTAAAAGACAGGAAATTAAAACAAATACATCCATGACTACATTATTTACGGACTCGCAGCCATTTCTTTACAATAATTACAGACATATTTAAAAATATTTGGCCATTATAACGGCTCTTTTACATAATATTTCCTATTCTAATCCGGGCAGCACAACGGGTTATATTGGCTACATTGTGCCGGATTTAAATAACAACTTTAAAAAATAAATAAAAGACAGAAAAATAAAATAAATGAAATAAACAACGCCCTTAAAGGCTTTACCTTTTAGAGCGGTGGTGTGCTCGCTCTGTCCTTCAGGGAGAGAGAGTCTTTTGTTTTGTTTGTTGTGTGGTTGTTGTTTTGATTTGGGCAGAGTGACTGCTTATTTATGAGACTTTGGGCTTGTCAACTTGTGCAGAGTGACAGCTTATTTTGGTAGGTTTTGGCCTTTTTGGTTGGGCGGAACCTAGGCTTAGTTTTTTGACTTTTCAGCTCGTTACTCGGGCAGAGTAACGGCTTACTTTGGGATTTTTGGACCGGGGAAGTGAGGTGGATACCTAACAACTAGGCTAGGGATCACTTATAACCTATGGGTTTTTATTTTGGCAGAGTTTGGATGGGGTTTGGAGATTTTAGGGGCTTCCACTCACCTATCTCGCACCTCTCGTACTAATTTTTATCGTCGAAGACGAAGGGACATGGCTTCGTTGCGATTTTTAATCGCGGACATGAACACTGGAAATGAGAACCGAGGCCTCCTATTTATAGTTGGAGCGAGGAGCAGACACGGAATTTCTTGATTTCTTGCAGGCCGACTTGTACCTTGTGCATTAGGTCTTGTACATTTTCCATCGAGAGCCTTCAATGAATGTCTTGGTGCCACCAAAAGCCCTTGGTGCGGCACCAAGCAAAGCTATTCAAGTTTCATTTTTGCACTTTCACCCCACAGTTCAGCATTTCGCGCATCCTGCTTTTCCTTTCGCATTTTTGACTCCTATAACTTGACATTTGTTAAGTTTTAACGATTCTTGATATTTTATGTCGGTCACATACCAAGGAGTGCGAAATTGGGGTGTCTGAGCCCCTCAACGATGGAGTCTACGGGTAACCCAAGGCTTACTGAGTAGACGAACATCGTTGATAAACAATAGACTCTCCAATTTCGTTCATTTAAGAACGGGAGAATGCAATTGGTAGCAGTTATAATGCACAGTTAACATGCTATCCAAACTCCATAACCTAGACATTTTTAGTCGGTTATAAAAAGTTATCGTAGTTTTAAGCGATATGAATTTAATGTGCTCGATGGTCGGACCTACTAATGTAAGTCGCCTCACGTATTCCCCATTAAAGGAAATCGGACCAAGCGTAGTTCGGGCCAAAACCTAAACTACAACCAAGTGAGGATGTCATGTTCTTCGGGTCAAGCCCGATCGAGAACACAACGGAAAAAGATTTTTGTGTTTTTCGAAAAATTCGTATTCTTCAGGTCCAGAACGTTGTCAAATACGGTATGAAGATTTGAATGTTTTTACCCACCACATTTCAACCGGTCAATACCTTGTCGTTGAAACATGTTAAGAAGAATTTTCAAAGTTGTGTCTCGCCGCCTTGTTTCCAAACATAACCAGAAAACTTTCAAATATCCAAGAAAATTGCACTCGACCGATAAAGATCCGTCGCAGAGCACGGCAAAGTAAACATTCTTCAAGTATTTTCGAAAATTGTGAAGTGGAAAACATTCTTTTTCCTTTCCTTTTTTCTCACTCTCTTTTTTTTCAAATATTCCTCTTTTTTTGTGTTTTTGAAATATTCCTATTTTTTGTGTTTTTTGTTTTTGTTTTTGTTTTTGTTGATTTTATTTTTGTTGTGATGGTCGTGCCTACCGAAATAGGCTGCCTACGTATCCTTATTCAAGGAATCAGACCAAACGTAGTTCACCCTTGCTGGGGATCAAGTGTTGTAATGCAGACAAGTGTTATGCGGAAAGATAGTCGTAATATCCATTACAACCTAGTGAAAAAAGCGCATATCAAAATGTAAAACCCATTGCATCACAACACTAAACGCAATATCCATTGCGTTGACACAAAGCGAATGCAATATCCATTACGCGAAAAGCGGATGCAATATCCATTGCATCGGAACACAAAACGCAATATCCATTGCGTCGACACAGAACTTAATGCAATATCCATTGCATTAACACGGAAAACGGATGCAATATCCATTGCATCGCAACACAAAACGCAATATCCATTGCGTTGAAACAAAATTGAATGCAATATCCATTGCATTAACACAGAAAGTAGATGCAATATCCATTGCATCACGACACTAAACGCAATATCCATTGCGTCGACACAAAACTTAATGCAATATCCATTGCATTAACACAGAAAGTAGATGCAATATCCATTGCATCACGACACTAAATGCAATATCCATTGCGTCGACACAAAACTTAATGCAATATCCATTGCATTAACACGGAAAGCAGATGCAATATCCATTGCATCACGACACCAAACGCAATATCCATTGCGTAGACACAAAACTTAATGCAATATACGTTGCATTAACCTGGAAAACGGATGCAATACCCATTGCATCGCAAAAAAAATATCCATTGCGCCACAAACTTAATGCAATATCCATTGCATTAACACGAAAACGGATGCAATATCCATTGCATCGCAAAACAAAACGCAATATCCATTGCGCGGCAAACTTAATGCAATATCCATTGCATTAACACGGCGATGCAATATCCATTGCATCGCAAAACAAAACGCAATATCCATTGCGCCGACATAAACTTAATGCAATATCCATTGCATTAACACGGAAAACGGATGCAATATCCATTGCATCGCAAAACAAAATGCAATATCCATTGCGCCGACACAAACGTAATGCAATATCCATTGCATTAACACGGAAAACGGATGCAATATCCATTGCATCGCAAAACAAAACGCAATATCCATTACGCCGACATAAACTTAATGCAATATCCATTGCATTAACACGGAAAACAAATGCAATATCCATTGCATCGCAACGCTGAATGTGATATCCATCGCATTGACACAGAACGACGGATGTAATATTCATTGTATCGCAACGCTGAATGCGATATCCATCGCATTACACGGAACGACGGATGCAATATTCATTGCATTGCAATGCTGAATGCGATATCCATCGCATTGACACTGAAAGACGGATGCAATATCCATTGCATCGCAACGCTGAATGCGATATCCATCGCATTGACACTGAAAGACGGATGCAATATCCATTGCATCGCAACGCTAGATGCGATATCCATCGCATTACTAATAGAAGGTATGTCGTGATGTATGTGCTGTAAAGGTAGTCTATCAAGTGTTGTGATGCATGAGATGTCTCCTCAGGAGCGCTGCCTTCGTCGGAGAACAAAACCTTTCCCTCTGATCCGGGGTTGTATGCCCCTTAAAGGAAAGTTTTCCAACACAACTATTGATGCACAGAAAATGGGTAAAATACTTACCTTTTTCTTACCTTGGCTTTGCCTTTGCGACTTCTGTCTCTGCTGTTTTTGTTGTACTTGTTTTTCTTGAACTGGGGATTTTGTTGCAGTTCCGACTTTTCTTTGGAAATATATATTTTTTATTTGCAGTCGCAATTTCTGGTCTTAGCTGGAAATTTCTTCTTTTGCTCTGCTGCCGATTTTCTGGCTTTTCTACCCCATTTGCCGACTAATCTGCTGGGGATCTGGACTTCACTTTTTGTGACTTTTGATGATGCTGTGGAGGATCTTTGGGAGGTGATCCTTGGCGAGATGCTGGCAGAACATTCATAGGCCGATGCGGCGGAAGACCTGATAAGATGCAGTAGAAAGATGCAAGCAAAGGATGCAAGCATACGAATGAAATTTTCCCTTTCTTTAAAAAAAAAAAAAACTTTTGCATGTGTATGTGTACCATCTTTTTCTTAAACATGTTAAGACAAGATAAGGCAAGATGATGGAAATGCAATATAAGAGCTTGAGATGTGACTTTTTGTTGGCCTTGGGGGGTTATGTGTATAGGAGTTGATATTTGAAATGGAGGCGGATGATGTGTTGGGTCAGTTTTCAGCCTTTTGACTAGTGCATCATTCAAAAAAAAGAATTCAACCGGGACTAGTGAGCCCTACTAATCAATGCCTCGGAGGAACCATTTTTTTTCTTATTGTTTGTTTGTTTGTTTTTTTTGTTCGTGCTCTAACTTTTGCCTAGGCCGCCCTTTCGGGTTTTCAACCTAGCGAGCTGTTTACCTTGTAGGGAGCCAGTCTTTCGATGCATGCGAGGATGAGCTGCTTATTTTTTTTAGGGATCACGGCTTTATAGCCTTTTCCTTTCTTCAGGCGGAGGTGGAAATGACAACTGCCTCTGGAGATAATGAGCCTTTGTGTACCAATGATTTTGGCGAGAGAAAGCCCCAGGATGAATTTAATCAACCAAATCTTGTAAGATGGGATGGGCAAGCTTCTGAAGGGATTAACTGCAGACAGCCCCAGAAAGACTCGATTGAGAGGGACTTTTGTGGGAGACGGGAATGAGTATGCTCACAGAAAGTGGATGACTCTAATGGATAAAAAGAAGAGTCACGATCCAGAGTTTATCACCGCATATCATAGGTTTTAAGGACCCTACTTAACATTTATCTTTTGATAATTTTATGTGTCTTTAGTGAGGAGTTCTGTCCTAGACCCAAATCACGTTGCATCCGATTAAAACAGAGCTATAGGTGGTCACTAGGTTATGGTATAGTGTTCAAGCATTTGGGATGGTTTAGTCTTTAGGATTGAGGATCTGATCGGCCTCTTGCTCAAAGGTATTTTGGGCCATGGGTTTGGTTTTTATTTTTTAGGAGAGGCGATCGCAAGGCGATTATTGGGTGGCCTTTTTGGCTGTGGGTTTGGATAGAAAGTTGTTTTTTTTTTGGACCTGGTTGTGGATATGGTTGGGAGGTCGGCTTTTGGCTTTGGTTGTGGGTCGTGGGGTTGTCCAAGAGTGATTGATGTTTTTCTTTTGTTGCGAGAGAAATATTTTGAAGCAATTACTCAGGAGAGGTTTTTCTCTCTTTTTTTTTTTTTTCTCTCTTCCCCCCCCCCCTTTTTGAGAGAGGGAAATTCTCCTTCTTTTTCTTTCTTTTTTTTTGACCTCTCGGAGCAAATTGAGAGAGTGCTTGAAAAGATACTCATTTTCTCTCTCTTGGGATAAAAGAAGATTATCACTCTTGGTGGATATATATAAGGGTGGAGCAGTCCCAGTTTTGAGAAGCTGGGTTTTAGAGATGGTTAGGCTTTGGAAATTGGTGGGTTTGTTCAGGCATTTAGAAGGGGTTGGGTGTATGGTTGGGAGTCCCTAGTGTACCGTTTAATAGCTCGGCCGCAATGGGTTGAAGATGACCTTTTGGCAAGACAGAAGATTGCTTTATCAAACTTACATTTTAATGGTTTGTGGGTCCATATTCTTGAAATGAGTCATCACCAACTCGTGCAGTTTTATCATGTTTTTTCATGAGTTGACTCGTCATCTTCATATTATTTTTTTATAACAGATATTTTGGCGATATGTGGTGCTCAGAGATCAAGAAAAAGACTCGATAAGCTAAAATAGGAGAAGCAAGAGTTTACCAGGCTCGAATATAGATAAATACCTTCGGAAAGCTCGATATGAGGACTTGATTGGACTTTTGAAATAACGGAGACCAAATGGGTTCGTGAGCATACTTTTGCATGGATGGGCTGCAGGCATCAATATGAGCGAAAGAGACACCCCTAGGGTTTGAAAGCCCCTAGTCCTCCTGGAGTCGACCTTTTCTGGATTTCCTGCCTTTCCAGATTTTTCTGCCTTCTTGGCTTTTCCAGCTCTCCTTTCTTTTCTAGCTCCCTATCAGTCCTTCTCTCTTCTTTTTTTTTTCATTTCTTTTTTTTTTCATCATTTTTCTCTTTTCTCTTCTTGTTTTTTTGTTTTTTTTTGCGGTGGTAGACTTTGACATCTCAAAGTAGGACTTGCTATATATATATATTTTTTTTTGAATCAAGAATGACTGATGCACTTATCAACTATTGATGGCGATTGAAAATAATGGTGAGGGGGAATTTCCTGTCTTTGCATGTTTTGGAAAACAGAAGACAACATATAGAAAAAAACTTTCTCTCCTTTTTTTTTTCGAAGACTCCTTTTTTTTCTTAGAGAGAACGAAATCTCCTTTTTTTCTCTTTTTTTTTCAAAAAAAAAATCAAAATTTTTTTATGAGATTTAATGATTACGTACCTCCGAACAGTCTTCTCAAGAGAGTAAATGACAGTAGTCAACTTTTTTTTAGCCCCTGCTGTGGGTTCCCGGGAAAAGTGCTCCCGCGCCCTTGGATAGGGGTGCGCGTACGTACGGATGCGGTGACATCCACTGCTCCCGTTCCACCCTCCCTTGTTTAGGGGAGGACGAAATCAAAAGTGCGGGAGGAGTGCTGTCGGAATAGCGCGTTGGAATGCGCCTCGATTGTCTTTAGTGGATTTTGATCCAATATGGGAGCTTTGGATTTTCTATGTCAAGTTATCCCTTTTTTAGGGGATACCAGGATATAGGAAAACATCACCTTTCCATTCCCATTCTCCCTTTTTTAGGGGAGAACGTGAAAGTGCAAAGAAAGATGTTGCAGCACCCCCACTATGGATTTTATGAAAATAGCCTTATGGCCTATTTCGGATCACTATGAGTGCTTTGAGTTTTATACGTCAAGTTATCCCTTGTTTAGGGGATACCAGAACATAGGAAATTAGGAATACATCACCTTTCCATTCCCATTCTCCCTTTTTTAGGGGAGAACGTGAAAGTGCAAAGAAAGATATTGCGAGGCCCCACTGGATCCAAAATGTTTTTAGAGTCGCCATCTTTATTTTGAGGCAAAAATAAAGCAAAACCAGAAAAAGAAAACCAGAGATAAAGAAAACGGGTTCGGAGGCTAAGTTACGAGTTGGGAAGGTGCTAGGCACCCAACTCGCCCTTTCGATCTCAAAACGGTTTTTGGCTAAAGTATGTTTTTTGTTATATTTATTTAACAGATAAATAAAGCATTAACTGCCTACAAATACATCCATTACATCTACATTATTTACGGACTTGCAACAATCTCTTTTACAAATAATCACAAATATACTTGAAAATATTTGGCCATAATAACGGCTATATTTAGTACTATTTCCTAACTAAATCCGGGCAGCACAACTGCTTATATATCTACATTGGACCGGATTGGAAATAATACTTTTTGTAAATAAAGACTTTAATGAATAAATAAAGCAAATAATTATAAATATATATGAAAACATTTGGCCATAATAACGGCTATATTTAGTACTATTTCCTAACTAAATCCGGGCAGCACAACTGCTTATATATCTACATTGGGCCGGATTGGAAATAATACTTTTATAAAATGAAATACTTTAAAATAAAACTTACAGATAGCCTGGGGTGTGCTCGCTCTGTCCTCTCGGGAGAGGAGACTTTTGTTCTTCTTCTTGATGTGATTTAGGCGAGTGGCGGCTTATATGTGGTGTTTTTGGCTCACTCACTCGGGCAGAATGACGGCTTAATTTTTGTGGTTTTGGCTTATTTGGTTGGGCGGAATAACGGCTTATATGGGTTGATTTTCAGCCTATTACTCGGGCAGAGTAACGACTTACTTTATGGTTTTTGGGCCGGGGAAATAGGGTGGATACCTAGCTGGGGGGCTAAGGCTCACTTCTATCGGTTGGTTTTGTGTTTGGAGGAGGTTTGGCAGAGTTTCGAGGCTTTTGAAAAGATCGCTCACTATTTATTTCTTCAGCGTAACGAGGACGCATAGAAATTTTACGAAGGAAAGGTGTGCTGAAAATGATCGACTGAAGCCTCTATTTATAGGTTGAATCGGGACACGGCAGGAATTAAAATTCCTTCTCTGCGCATCAGATGGTGGTACACTGCATTGAGTTTGTTGTATTTTGCGGCAAAACTTTGCGCACTGTAGTAGTCAGAAAGCATTTTGGGCGCCATGCCCAATTCTTTTAGTAGCCACGCCCATTTCCTTCTTCATGCATCAAACGAGTGTACACTGTGCTCCGAGAGTTGTGCTTTGCGGCAACTGTAGCAAGAAGATTTGCCGTAAAAAAGATTTGGGCGCCAAGCCCATGAAATTTGGGAGCCATGCCCAATTTCAATGGTGGCCACACCCATTTCCCAAACTATGCCATTTTTGAACACTTTGGTCCCTGCAATTCGTCCTTTGGTGCATCTTGCTTTGTCCTTTTGCACTTTTGACCCTGTAACTTGACATTTGTTAATGTTTTAACAGGTCTTGATATTTTATGTCATGTCACATACGAGTGCGAAATGGGGTGTCTGAGCCCCTCAGCAACGATGGAGTCTACGGGTAACCCGGGTACTTCTTGAGTAGGCGAACATCGTTGATGAAATAGACTCTCCAATTTCGTTCAATTGTAAAACGAGGGAGAAAGATGCAGCAGGTAGCAGTTATAATGCAGCAATTTATCAAACCTCCATATCCTAGACATTTTTAGTCAGTTATAGCAGGTTATCGCAGTTTTTAAGCAGATATGCAAATTGAATGCTTTGATGGTCGGACCTACTAAAGTAGGCTGCCTACGTATCCCTTAATTAAAGGAATCAGACCAAACGTAGTTCGGCCAAAACCTAAACCATCATCCATGCAACGGTCGTGCCTACAAAAATAGGCTGCCTACGTATCCTTATACAAGGAATCAGACTGAGACGTAGTTCACTCAGCTGGGGACTAAATGCTGCGGTGCAAGTGTGGCGGTGCAAGTGTGGCAATGCTAGATGAGCAAGTGCATACAAAGCTTTATCAAATGAGTGCTGCAAAGGTAAATAATGTGATGTGTTTGGTCGCATCTACCGAGGTAGACTGCCTACGTATCCTTATACAAGGAATCAGACCAATCGTAGCTCGCCTGTGGCTGCGCGGAGTGAATTGTTTCCTAGGAACTCAGCCTCTACTGGAGAACAAGACCTTTTCCTATAAATCCGGGGCTGACCCCTTAAAGGAAAGTTTCCCACACAGCCAAAATGCATAGAATGTATTGCCTCCTCAGGAACTCAGCCTTCAACGGAGAACAAGACCTTTCCCTATCAATCCGGGGCTGCGTACCCCTTAAAGGAAAGTTTCCAAACATTAATCAAATGCACTGCTAAAAGGAAAATATACCTTCCTTTTCTTACCCTTGCCATGCTCGTGCGGCAAATTCTTCTTCTTGTTGCTTTCTTTCTTCTTTGCTTGCTTGTTCTTTGTTGCTCTTCTTTGCACTTTCTTTGGGGATTCTTCTTTTGTCCTTGTTCCGGCCCTTCTTTGAAAATCTTTCCCAATCTCATTGTGTTTTCGGCTTTAGCTGGAAAATCTTTCTTGATGCTGCTGCATTTTCTTTACTGCTCGTTCTAACCTTGGTCAGAAGCTTCTTTTTATTGCTACAACATTTCTTGGTACCAGCTGAAATCATCTTTTCTTTGCTGTTGTTTTCTTTTCGCTCCATTTTCCAGCTTCAGCCGAGAATTTCTTCTTCTGCCGCCGCATTTTTTCTTGTTGCATGTACCTGAAAATTTTCCTTCTTGTACATGCATTTCCCCCTCTCCCGATTTTTTTGTTTTTTTTTTGCTGTTTGTTTTTTTTTTTCTGCATGCCTACCTCTTTTCTTTATTTGCATGCTTATTACCTCTTTTTTTTTTCATTTCATTTCTTTTTTTTTTGATCCGCCTGGAAATACTTTTGATCTGCTAGATTATGGCACTGCTTGGCACTTTTGAAGCATTCCTGACTTTATTAATAATGCTTATGCATGTCCTATTTATGCCTAAATGATGCAATTATATAATGATGCATGAAATTTTTTTTTACGATGCATGATTAAACTAGTGGTCACTACTTGACCTTATTATGCATGATTTATACTATAAATGCAAATGGGGCTTCATGATGCATGCTTATGCTGCAGGGACATAGTGAATGCCATAAAAATATTTATTTTTCTGATTGGTGACATTTTATTTTCTTTTTTAGCGCACCTCTAATGCAACTTATTGGATGATAAATGCAAATGCTGGATGCATGTACTACTTTATTTGATGTAAATGTGATGTCTAAAAATTATGAGATGTTTATTAACATGATGCATGAGTATTATTTATTCTATCGTGCATGCAATAATGCAAAATGTAGTACATATCTTTAAGATGCAAAATGCATTTTTACAATGTCTATAATGCAGAAACGTTTATCTGGATGCAAAACAATACATTTTTTTTGTTTTTTGTTTTTTTGTTTTTTTTGCTTTTTGTTTTTTGTTTTTTTTTTTTTGTTGTTTTTCTTTTTGAAAACCTGTACAAATATTTACAATGCAATATAATTTTATATGATGCAAAATAAATAAAAAACACATGCAGACTCAAAACCCACGCACAAAGCAAAGCTATACAGACCTAACGGGTAATGACACGCTGTATGCCCAAGATAGATTTTAAAAGAATATACCTTCGGGTTCGAACAGGCTTCCCTCTTTTTTCTTTTATGATGCGCGGGGAGAAGAAAAGGCAGATACCTCCTCCTGTTCTTGGCCATATATTTGTTGCAGGGCTACTCTTGGCATAAGGCGATTTTCATAGCCCTTGCATTTTCTTCGCAATCAGACAGGGCAGCAGTGAATGGTCGAAATCCAAGTCGTTGGTTGTTTCAGGACAATGGCAGTGCAACTGATGAATAGTACGAGGACACTTCTGGTGCTTCTCATTCTGATGAGACTGAGCCTTTTCTGTGCCTTGCAGAAGAAGTATATGGGCCCCGCTGGGCGGACGCCACAGGTACTGATGGACCACCTTGGGGCTTAAGCTGCAAAAGAAGGGATAGTTTCTGGGGGAAACAAAGGGGTATAGGTAATAATAGATATGTACAGGCAATTAATGTATAATCTAAATTTCTTTAGCAATTATTCCTAAGTTGCACCTTAGGACCCATAATATTATATTTTAGCATTTTATTGCGAGCTTACTGTCGTGGTTTTTTTTTTTTACGTCGGTCGAGCCTTGCATCTTGAAGGCGGAGGTAGGATCCGAGATTTCAAAGAGTGCTTTCCCTCCCCTTATTCTCCTGATATATATATATATATATATATATATATATATATATATATATATATATATATATATATATATATATTTTATTTGGCTCTAACTTTTGCCTAGGCTGCCCTTTCGGGTTTTCAACCTAGCGAGCCTTTATTATTTTATTTTATTTTATTTTTGTTTACTTGCTCTAACTTTTGCCTAGGCCGCCCTTTCGGGATTTCAGCCTAGCGAGCCCTTATTTCTCCTTTTTATTTGTTTTTTTTTCTTTTTTCTTTTTTTGTTTTTATTTATTTGCTCTCATTTTTGCCTAGGCCGCCCTTTCGGGTTTTCAGCCTAGCGAGCTGGAGAGGGAAGCACTTGCCAAATAGGGTGGCTCAAGCATAATACCTTTTAAGCTCGCTGAGATTGGAGGGCTGAACAAGGTCTTCTCTTTTCTGGCTTGCGAGGAATATGACACCTCATGATCGGATCTCTTTGACAGTATACGACACATCGTGGAAGAGAGTGGTAGCAACCTTTTGATAAGTAGCCCCAGCATTTTTTTTAGCCCAGACAGCATGTCATGATAGCAGTAGGTTCCCCAAAGGGGTGGTGAATGGAGTCTTTTCTTTGTCTCCTGCTGCCTTTGATTTGACTATGGCCCAGCATGCTGTTGATAAAAAAAAAAACTTGTTGGCTTTGGGAATGGTCACTACATTGGACAGCCAGATCGGGTATTTTTTTTCTAACTTTTTTTTTTTGCTTTTTTTTTTACCCGAATGAAGTTGACGTGCGGCTGTTTCATGCTTTCTTTCTTTTTTTTTTTTAACTTGTAGTGACGCGATGCGGCGGAGCGGCGGAGCTTTTGTGTCGATTAGGTGAGCATCGGGATATGTGGGGATCCGGTGTTTGACTATGGTGGGTCTACCCCGACACATCTTCATAGGACCAGGTAAGCATGTCCACGAACTCTTTGAGGAGATTCATGAGTGTTATCCTTTTTAGAACCTTGCAGGGAGTTGCCGATTTTGACTCTTTTGATTTCATTGTCCAGCCCCATATTGATAGTGGATCAGTTTTCAGTTGCTGTTGATAAATGATGATGTCCCTGGTGCTCGACTGACTTTACACGCTCAAGCAAATTTTTTTTTAATCTTTTGGGTCCTATTAAATGACTCATTATTATAATGATTTAATGCATCTTTTAATATAGGTGCAACTAAGAAATAAACAAAGACATTTAGATTATTATTAAAAGCAAACCGTACAGGGTTTATTACATTATTGAGGACCTGGGTTTTGAGATCCTCAATTTTATGGAGCGGATCGGTAGATGACCAATCCGTAAAGCTAGGGAAAGGAATAGGGATAATATATCTAAAGCGGTCCACCAGATCTGCGGGCGTCCAAAAGAGGGCTGGTCGTAGTATACTAGTTCTGCAGAGGCTTATTAGAACGGAATCAAACTCAGCATGGAGCTTCTCGCAACCAGTACCTCTGCCTATCATGTCCAGGAAGTTTTCACCAACCTCAATCATGTTGATTTGAGGTAGGGGTTTTTGACTATATTTGGTCTGGGAGGAGGCTTTTCAATAACCTTGTCATCTATAAGATCCTGGATAGGATCTTTGAGCAGATAACATTTATCGGTGAGGTGGCCCGCTGCGGCGATGATATTCACGATCTTGGGCATGATTCGAGGTCTGGGCGGGAGTGCAGTGGCTTATAATTTTCCATAGGCTTTAACACTTCTTGTGCCATTAGCCCCTGCAGGATTACAGACTGGGAGGCTTGCAGTTCATCATAATGACGGTTCTGATTTCTGAAATTTCTTTTCGGACCATTATTCCCTCCAACTGTGTTGACAGACCTGTCCGCTCCATAAGACCATGGAACATTGCCATAACTTTGGGTAGGAAAAGTGGTTGATGCATTCCCTACCATATTGACGGTTGGTGAGGGTGTGGCTGCAGCTGTCTTCCCTTTAGAGTAATGGAAAGAGCTAGGAGACGTATAGACTTGTAATTGCCCCGTTCGTATATCATCATCTATACGAGCTCCTATCTCCACTATTTCTTTGAAATTGGTGTAGGCGAGATACCGCATGTGTTCGGGTAAATGGGGTTTGGAGGTTTTGATGAATATTCGCATGACTTCGGCGGATCGGGCTGTCAAAATGCAGGCCAACTTTCTCTTCCATCGGCCGCGAACTTCGGCACGGTTTCTTTTTCCCTCCGGGTGCACGACTCAAGGTCCCTTCTATTTTGGGGCTGGTGTTGTGTTTGTACCTTTCGAGAATGCTTGACTATCGGTCCCACGTATTCATGGTCTTTGCTATCGAGACAACATTAGCCATTGTTTGGCGGCCCTTATTAGGGTGAGGTGAAAATTGGAAACCATAGCCTCAAAGCTAGCTCCCCTTGACTGCATGCCAGTGGAATAAGATTTTAAGTGAGATATAGGGCATCCAGTTGTAGACACCCCAATTTCGTACCCCTGGTATATGACTGACATAAAATATCAAGAACTGTTAAAACTTAACAAATGACAAGTTGCGAAGTCAAAAATGCGAAAGAAAGCGAGGATCTGCAGCTTGAGTGAGCTGCGGGGGCTAAAGTGCAAAATTTTGAAACTCAAAAGGAGCTTGGTGCCGCCAATGACACCCATGGTGCCGCACCAAGCATTGCCTTGGCCGCACCATGGGGTTTCTGTGCGCCTCTCTCGAGATCAAATAAGTACAAGTCTTCAAGCATGCGTACAAGCGGTGATGCACGGAAAGAAATCAAGGAATTCCCACTGCGTCCTCGATCTACGCTATAAATAGAGACCCCGGCCTCTCATTCCGGTTGTTCATTTTACGCGATAGAAAAATCGCAGCGAAGCTCGCTTTTGCGATTCGCCGATCTGATTAATGCGAGGTGCGAGATAGGTGAGTGGAAGCCCCTATTGTCTCCAAACCCCGTCCAAACTACGCCAAATCAAAAACCCATAGGTTATAAGTGATCCCTAGCCTAGTTGTTAGGTATCCACCTCAAATCCCCGGTCAAAAATCCCAAAATAAGCTGTTACTGCCGAGTAGCGAGCTGAAAAAGTCAATAAATTAAGTCTAGGTTCCGCCCAACCAAAAGGCCAAAACCTACCCAAATAAAGGCGTCACTATGCAGAGTTGATAAGCCCAAACTTCAAAAGTCAACACAACAACACACACACACGGACAACAAAAGACTCCCTCTCAGGAGGGGAGACGGAGGCGGCGCATCACCGCTCTAAAAAGGTAAAACCTTTAAGCGTTGTTAGCGTTTTTATTTACCTTTATTTTACGAGCGTTATTTTCATTTTTATTTTATTTAAATCCGTTTTTTATTTAGCCAATTATAAGCCATTGTCTTTGCCGGATTAAATTAGGAAATATTATGTAAAAGAGCCGTTATAATGGCCAAATATTCTTAAATATGTTTGTAATTATTGGAAGGAGGCATTGCGAGTCCGTAAATAATGTAGCCACGAATGTATCATTTAATTTTCCCTTGTCAAAATAAGACCTTATTTATTTGCTAGATTAATATAACAATGAGCATAGTTCACCAAAAAGCGTTTTGAGACCGAAAGAGGCGAGTTGGGTGCCTAGCACCTTCCCAACTCGTAACTTAGCCCCGAACCCGCTTTCTAAAATCTACGGTTTTCTTTTACGGTTTTCCTTTATTTTTGCCTTAAAATAAAGGTGGCGACTCTAAAACTTTCGGATCCGGTGGGGCCTCGCAACATTCCCTCTTTGCACTTTCTGTTCTCCCCTAAAAAGGGAGATACGGGGAATGGAGGGTGATGTATTCCCATATCTGGTATCCCCTAAACAAGGGATAACTTGATGCGAAACTCCATAGCTCCCATAGCGATCGATTGGGCCATAAGGCTATTTTAATAAATCCATAAGTGGGGCGTCGCAATATCTTTTCTTGCACTTCTCTATTTTCCCTGAAAGATAAAAGGGAGAATGAGAATGGAAAGGTAATGCATTCCCATATCTGTTATCCCGAAATAAGGGATAACGACATGAGAAACCTTTAGTTCCTATTTTGGATACAAAATCCACTCAGGCAACCAGAGGCACATTCCAACGTGCTAATATAGACACTCCTCTCGCACTTTGGATTTCGTCTTCCCTAAACAAGGGAGGGTGGAGCGAGGCGGTGGTGTCCCGCATCCGCGCACGTGCAGCGCACCCTATCCAGGCTCCCGGGAACCTCACAGTGGCGACTCTGCTGGGGAATTGTTTTGTTTTAAATAAAATGGAGGGCTAGACTCATAAAATAAAACCTTTTTTTGTTTTTCTTTGTTTCTGGCTGCAGTATGCTCGTTGTATTAATTTACACATTTCAATAAAGTGTTCCCATTACGGCCGTGGCTATATTTGTGGATATGATCCTCCATCTGGCATCAGTCTCGTTCCGATACCTGTTACAGACATGTTCGAGAGTATAAAAATCAAAAATCAAAAAATAATATATATATACATAAAAAAAAATTTCGAAAAATCAAAAAAGAAAAAAAAATATATCTATTACATATTACAATAAATTCCGGGCAACACAACAAAAGAGCTGGGGGCTTTACTTCTGCCTCTATTTTCTTTCATTTATTTCTTTCAGTTCATTTTCTTTTTCACTTTATTCTGTACATTTATACATTTCTGCATTCATTATGTCATTTTATTTCGGGGACATAGGACCAAAATTTGTAATTAATAGGGATAGATAGTTTCCCCACTTTTCTTTCTATTTCTTAAAATGGTGTGTTTGCTTGCTTGCGCTCAAACATAAAAAGTCGAGAAAATCCACACAAACAGCAAGACAGACCATAACTGTTTTATTTTTCTGTTACATATCTGTAAAATAAATAAAAACTTTACTGCTTGCTAGATACCGCACACACGTGCACGCATGTAAATATATTCCGAACTGTTACCCTACACCATGGCCAGCCTACCCCCTGCATAAGCCAACGTTAGAATGCATATAGTCTTTCAGGACACTTCACAGACTGACCGGTTTTTGCATTTCTGAATTTTGGGTCAGCCCCTGTCAAAAAAAATCAGAAAAATATATATATATACATATATAAAAAGAAAAAATGCGCAAGTTTAAAAAAAATAAATATATAAATATAATAATTGCGCACAAAAAAAATATACAATAAATAATGAACAGGGGCTGATTTATAATTCTCAGATGCTCGACCTAGACCATTTCGGATGGTGGATCTGGAAAAGTATAGGCCCTTCGCTGGGACGATCCGGTCCGAGTCGAAAGGCGAGGTGGAATATGTTGGTCCTATACTGCGGAGAAAAGAATCCACTATTCGAGGAAAAGTCACGAGGCTGTCAAAATAAGCAGTGCTTATCAGGTCAATTGTAGGGAACATGGAAATAATAATAATAAAATATTAATTAATAAAAGGCACTGCATTGTACTTCAAGCCCGATAGCCTCCATCCGACCTTCGATACCTACCAAACCCCATTTTCCTCGAGACTGGCAATTTTGGAAAGCGAGATAGTCTTGGCGGTTGATTCGGAAAACGTCTGTCGAATCGAGAGGTATCGGTTTGAGATCGAGCGAAGGCGAGAATCGATTCACGAGCACGAGTCCGAGCAGTATGGCAGAAGAAGGTGAACAGTCAGCTATGGGTACAAATTCAGGGGCTCCAGGATATGCTCGGCTCGGCAATGCAGAGTGGCTAGATCGAGAATTTGGGTGCTGACGAATAATGAGTCGAGATGGCTATGCAGTACAAAGTCTAAAATCCAGTGGTGAGGTGAACTCTTCCCCTACTATTCCCCAAGAAGCATCCACATCTCAGGTGCCTCCTAACCCAACTCCTCAGCCAAACACCAACCCACCAAATACTACCACTATCCCAAATCCCAATCCTCCACCAAGTCCCTACTACCCAAATATATATCCCTACCCGCCTTATCCACCATATATTCTCCCAAACACCCAGAGCCCAAATGACCTCCCTTTTCCTATGACTAACCCACTCCTAAATAGCCCACACATGGACCCAAAAAGCTTTAACCCACCAGGCCAAGTTACCACATATCTACGTCTAATGATCACAGTGCCGGTGAAGCTACCGATAACCTACCAATCCAGAATCCATATACTACCCAAAACCCACCAATCCAGAACCCATACACTACCCAAAACCCACCAATCCAGAATCCATACACTACCCAAAACCCACCAATCCAGAATCCATACACTACCCAAAGCCAACCAAACCAAAATCCCTATATTATCCAAAACCCAATAACCCAAGACCTTTATCCAACCCAATACCTATATCCCACTCAGAACCCTTATAATGCCCAAATTCCATTAACCCAGAATCCATATATTACCCAAAATCCACCAGCTCAAAATCCCTACCTTCAACCAGAAAATAACCCAGCCTTCCCGAATCCAGCCAGTATATACCAAAAACCAACTCCCCCAACCACCAAAATGGAGGCCGACATGGAGAATATGAAGGTCATGATGCTTAAGCTCCTTAATAAAGGGGAATTTTCTACTCGGGCCCTAACATTACAACCATCAGCAATACTTCCCTCAAATTTCAAAATGCCCGACATCGAAAAGTTTGGCGGAATTTGGATGCCCCATATCCCATTGAGGTCTTATTCATTGGCATGCGATCACGGGGAGCTAGCTTTGAGGCTATGGCTTCCAATTTTCACCTCACCACGGTAGGAGCGCCAAGCAATGGTTAATCTTTGTCGATAGCGGTACCATGAATACACAGGACGGATAGCGAAGCATTCCTCGAAAGATATAAAAGATAATACCGGTCAGAAAATAGGAGGGACCTTGAATCGTGCACCCAGGGAAAAAGAAACTTGCTTGCGAGTTTGCGGTCGGTGGAAAGAAAGTGCAGACCTTTGGCAGAACCGATCCGGTAGAGTCATGGGGATGTTCATCAAAAACCTCAACCCATTTACGGAACATATGCGGTACCTCCCACATACCAATTTCAAAGAAATAGTGGAGATAGGAGCCGTATTGATGATGATATACGGATGGCCAATTAAAAACCAATACGACTTCTAGTTCTTTCCGTTACTCCAAAGGAAAGACAACGCACGACTCAGTAGTCAATATGGTAGGGAATGCCTCAACCCCATTTTCTACCCAAAATTATAGCTACGTTCCATGGTATTATGGGTCGGACGGTTAATACAATGGGAGCAAATAATGGCCCGGCCGAGCTTGAAAATCGAGCGAGCCGACATTTTGATGAGCTAAGCTCCCGATGCGTGATACTACGAGGGGCTAATGGCACAAGGAGTGTTAAAGCCATTGGAAAATTATAAGCCATCGACCCCCCGGGACTTGGAACCATGCCCGATCTTGTGAATATCATCGCTCAATGGTCACCTCACCGACAAATGTTACACCCTCAAAAATGCTATCCAGGGACCTAATAGATGATAAGGTTATTGAAAAGCCTCCACCAGACCAAATGTAGTCAATAACCCTCTACCTCAAATCAATATGATTGAGGTTGATGAAAACTTTCCTTCCGTGCCCAAGTTTGAAATAAATAAACACCCACTTCCATATATCCTCATTCCTATTCCTCCACCCTTATCCATAAAAGAGCTTAGGCGTAATATGCTCTCTGGGACACCATCCTTGGTAGCCAAAACACATAACATTGAAAAAGCCACTTGGGTTGGTGGAGATGTTAGCCACCTTACCCGATCGGGACAGCCTACCGAAACCCCGAAAGAGGTGACCACTGCGGAAAAGATCAAATAACGAATCTTGGGGCTAAAGCGATGGAAGATTCTTTATTAACTCGGATGAAAAAACTCAGGGCCAACATCTCCATTTGGGGTTTCTTGTGTGCTTCCAAGACCCTTGCAGTGATACAGCCAAGTCACTAAGCCGAGGGTCGTTCCTATTGAAACCTCCCCAATGAAGGCTCACCCGGATGATCGGGAACATTCATTTCGGGAGCGTAATAATGTTTCTTGATCTAGACCGCCTGGGAAGGAACTAAACATGATTCTCTTCACATCAACTGTAGGGAATTTTGGAGAAACGGGTTCCCCAGGGTTCCCCAAGTTTTGATAGATGATGGGTCTTCACCAATGTATGTCTGCCAGGCCACACTAGCCAAGGCGGGGATAAAAATATCGAGAACTCACTCCTTCCTCATGAGCCGATTAAGGCATACGACAACACCCGATGTGTCTTGGGGTGGTCACTTTAATGTTAACTGTTGGGCCTTAAACATGCCGCTTGAGTTCCAGTCACGGATATACCGGCCACCTTTAGCTTTGTTATTGGGGCGCCTTGGATTCATGGGGTAAAGGGGTAGCCTCTTCATTACACCAACATGGCGTGTCAAATTCATCCACGATGATCACATAGTAATTATTACCTGCCGCCCACAAGATCGTGGAGAATAAGGAAAAATGCGAGGATGTCCCAATCCTCGAGATAGAACATGAAGAACCGTGTATTTTCCTCGGTGGCTTTGAGGTTATCCCCAAGCGTGGTTAACGCCATTGAATATGGCCGAGAAACCGACATCATTGGTAAAGAAAGTTACCTCCCCTAGGAAACATGGTCCCTTTAAACATGTTCGGGAAAATGAATTATATGCCCGGTCTAGGTCTCGGCGAAATCGTGCAGGCTAGTTAATTTAGTCAAGATGAACTTAAGGAATGTATCCCTCCTTTCGGTCTAGGATCTGGCGCCTACTCGGTGAAGTAGCTGACCATGAAAGCAATGTAAGAAAGAAAGAGGAAATGAAAAAGCTTCCTTATGAATATCCTCTCCGATACATCGAAAAACCTTAAATGGTTATTTTGTGCGAAAGGGAAGCTGAAGCCTATCTTATGTTTCTGAACCTGGATAGACGAGAATGGGAAAAGATGCCAGTTGGGAAGTCTTTGATGATGTCGGTATTCTGAGATGATATGGAGCGAGGTTACCACAGGCCCCATAGCACCAATTATAAGGCTGTCACCATTGAAAATGCTTGGTCTATAGACCAAGATGATTATCTGGCCTGCTGAATGATGGCGGTCAGGAGGCGGACTTTGCGGGTATGATAGGCGGAGGCACGATTATGAAAAGCTCCTGCGAAGTTCGAGTCTATTTCTAATAAGCCTCTGCGGAGTGGTACACCACGACTGGGAATTCAACCGCGGACTGGTAGGCCGCTTGAATACCTATCGATCCTTTTCTAGCTTTGCAGTTGGTCATCTACCAATCGCTACAATAATTGAGGATCTCAAACCCAGGTCCTCAACAATGTAATAACCAATACAATGTGCTTTTAATAATAATATGGATGTCTTTGCTTATTCCTTAGTTGCACCTAATTTAAAGGCATTAAATAATAATAATTATGATAATGAGTCATTTAATAAAATGGACCCAAAAGATAAAAATTATGCTTGAGCTTGAAAGTCGGTCAGTACCGAGGCAAGCCATTAAATCGGCAAATCTTGCGAGAGACTTGTCATTATCAACTTTGAAATTTGGACAATGAAATCAAAGAAATCGGCGGTTACCCCGAGGTCGAGAAAGAAAGGCACTTATTGATCTCCCAAGAGTTAAATGAACATCTTTGCACAGTCTGAAGATATGCAGAGCCTGAATCACTATAATTAGAGCAGGATTCCCAGCATACGGGATGCTCGCCGGTCAAACAACTCGCGCGTCAAGCGAGAATGGTCACTACAAGTCGAAGAAATCATGAAGCATTTAGCGGCGTCGAACTTCATCGGGTAGTTGAATGCGCAGGTCAATATAGTGGCTAGTTCCCGAGCCCGACGGGAAAGTCAGAATACGTGTGACTTCGCTGACCTCAATGGCGTCGCCCAGATGACTTCCCCGCGCCCAACATTGATATTGTGGTAGATGCGAGTCGCGGCTCTGAAGTCAGATCCTTCGTCGGCGGCATCTTTGACAAAATCAAAATGGCGGCGAAGACCGAGGAAGACTTCATTCACTTACTCATGGGAACTTCTTTCATTACTCTTGTCATGCCATTCGGACTAAGAATCTTGGGAGCCACTTACCGGGCGCCACCACCTGCTTCCGACATGATCCCAAAGAGATGGAGATTATGTCGATGATATGATCGTGCATTCAGCGGCGCTTATGGTGCTCACATTAAAGATCTCGAAGTTCTTGAAAGACTCGAAAGCACCGGATGAAGCTTAACCCACCAAATGCACATTCGGGGTTACGAGGCAAATCTGGGATTTCTAATGGCGAAGCAAGGCATCGAGATCGAGCGGCAAAAATCAAAGCCATCACGAAATGCCAGCGGCCAAAAAACTCATTGAAGTAAAAGGCTTCTAAGTGGGTTCTCGATGCATCGGCCGTTTCATCGGACGGTGACTCTGACTGCGAGCCCTGCTTTAAACTCCTCGAAAAAATCTTGATCAAGTGCAGGGGCCTTGAAGTGCCGTAGCCTTGAAAAATAAAGCCTACCTTACGATCATTGCTGGCTCCACCTCATACCCGTAAACCTCTCCTTATATTGCTTGAGTCCGCAGACACCTCGGTGGGGGTATGCTTCGCCCGGGAAAGATTCCTACATTGAAAAGCGCCATATATTTCATAAGTAGGAAGCTACTGAGGAAGCGAGCTAAACTATTCGGCAGAAAAAAACCTATGCAGGCCTTTCGAGGCTCAAAACCTATCTCGAGGAAGGTCAATCAGGCTCATATCGGGATGGACCTATCAAATACATCTTCGGTAAGCCATCATTTGTCAGCGAGACTAGCGAGTGGTCTTTTTCTTAAATGAGTTTGACATAACATGTCACTCTCGAAGTCTATCGAAGGGCGTCATTGGGACGGCTTAGGCGATCTACCTCGAAGGCAGAATCTGCCCGAGCCGGTTTCCCAGACGAAGGTATCTGGGAAATCGTGGGGACACTGTTGGCAAATGTTCTTTGCCGGAGCATGAAGCAAAGAGGCTTTGGCATAGGAATCTTGTTAATCGATCTGGCGACTCTCGTACTCGTGGCCGTAAGGTTGGAGTTCGAATGTTCAAATATCTGACGGAGTATGAAGCTGTCTTGGCTAGAAAAGCTCTCAAAGGGGAGCTAAAGATCTCGAAGAGGGGGCTCGGCCACGATTATAAATCAAGTCGAAGGAAGGTGGAAGACCGAGGATCCTAGAGGCTTGACTTCTACATCATGCCAAAGTAAT
>CM028380.1:120803722-120834370 GCA_013146195.2 Codonopsis lanceolata
AAGAGGAGAGGAGTGTTTGGGGTTATAAGGGTGATTAAGGACTAATATACCCTTAAATAAGTGAAGGGGCAAGGGTTAAGTAAAGGGTAGAATAGGAGTTTCACGCCATAAATCGCACCCGACACAAAGTGATGTCGGGGCTGATGTTTATGCGGACCGAACTTTTTCCACTGTTCGGTTTCATGGCCGAACACTCCCCAAGGAGTTCGGTTTGGCTGGCCGAACATCTTCCGGGATGTTAAGTTTGTCGGCGTTGGAGCGATGGTTTAAGTCTAAAAGCGAAGCGAGAATGGGTCTAGGGGCGAAAGTGATGCACGGTTGGGTGAATGCAACTCAAACAAGCATAAAACTTGTGTACCAAGGCCTTATGAGACTCAAATAACCCTCAAGACAAGTGGAGGAATGAATAAGAGTACAATCGAGGTCTCACAGAAAAGAACTACTGAGAAAACTCTAAAGCGAGTCGAGTAACGAGCAGCGTCGGTGTGCGACTTGTAACTAACTAGTTAAAGTCATGGAACATATGGAACTAATGTATTGGCTCTATATAGCCTGTATTAATCAAGGTTCTTTCCTCGAGTCAAGTAAGCGAGATTCTGAGGTTAAGCGACCAAGCAAGAAGGTCAATTACACGAAGGTTCGAGGTCTTCGTCCTCACTTGCCTTAAAGGAATTAGTCACGAATTCCACGATCCTACAACCACCAAAGTTGATACTATGGCTGTCGAAGTCAGAAACCCACCTTAGTGTGCCTCAAAACACGAGGGAAGAAATACTTAAATATCATCTCAATCAATTCCAAAGTGAGTCATCTTGACTCTTGGCGGGGTTGAAGACATTATCGAGGCTTGAAGTTCAACAAGCGTGGACATTGAGGTGAAAATTCCTCTTTATCACTAATCAAGTAATTCATAAGCATGGGCAATAGTTGCTTGAATTAACAAACATCCCAACAAAGAGTTTTTAGGCTAACTAAATTATTCGGTCACGACACGAATCTCTAGGGTCTAACCCTTACACTAAAATCAAGTAGAGCGGTAGCTTCGTTTGATCAAGTCACGAGTTCATTTCATTAATGGCATGATTTCAATATCATATTGCACATATTTGCACAAGCAAAACAAGATACCACTTTCAATTCATTCCATTTGGTAGCGGGTTCGGTCAGATTCCTATATCATATAATACGTTCTAGTTCTCGAAGCGAAGACCTCTTGATAATCAGTCGAGGGCCCTCGAAGTGACTTAAAAGCTTTTAGAGTAAGTATAGGATCGAGGGTTGCAAATCACATAAAGCATCCTTTATGAAGATCTCATGCACATATAATATAGTTACATATAGACATGGAAATCAATATCATATACATAGTATTTTAATCTACCATGCAAGTATACCAAGTATGGAACATTCGTACCCATAACGATCCACTAATGATAGTTAAATCCTTTTACAAAATGCTAATACTCTATTAATGTATTGGTTAGAATAACGGTACACGACAATAACTTAATAATTCTGGCTAGCAAATAATTACTAACTAGCGAACCTCAAATCACTATGGGTCAAGCCGTAAGCGAGTTGACGATCAATCAATCATAGGTCGCGCGATCACTGGCGGGTACTACTTGAAGTCTCACTTGAAACCACAACAATACCTTGATTATTAGGGTATCCCTCAATCTCAATAACGAGGCGGCATGAAGTGTCCTCAATTCAATTCCAGACACTAGGCGGCCCAGCACTCACGATTAGGTACTACATTAGCTATATATACGTATATATAAATCAAGGAATACGCTAGGTACTACGGGAGGCTTAGCCACGCCCGCTCGAGGTGTAACAACGTTTAAAGACACTAGTGGACACGTCACGCTTGGGATCGACAACTTTGAACTTATTTGGTCACTCACAACGGACAAGAAACAATAGCTCTAAAGCGACAACACATACTCTTGGTATAGCTCAAGCAGCTTAAAAGCAACATAGGAGAAATATGATACTCTAGACACAAGCTTGCACTCCGGCAATCTAGACCAAGTCGAACTTAGTACTCCAAGTCCTATACTTGTACAAAAGAACATGCCAAATAGGCACTAACAAGAACACTCGACGGTGATTACTCAGCGACAACCCAAACCCGACCAAGGCCATGGAACCTATCACGGCTTATAGCTAACTGAGAGCTCGATACCAAGCTGGTGCGACCGACCCATTCCGAACGAATCCCAAAGTCGTGCCGCAAGGACAAGGCAAGAAGAGGACAAGCACTTGCAAAACAAGAGCGAAGTCGACATCGAGCTAACGAGCTCAATAAAGGTAGAGAAGCCGATACAAAAATACGGGTCGAAGAAACGATCTCTGGGAAGCGGTAGGGAAAGAAGTCCCAAGCTTAAGGCTCGAAACAAAGTCAAGAAATCAAAGGAGACAATATTCTCCGAAGGGGAAAACAAAACTCGCGTCGCAACATTGCACTGAACAAACCATCGGACTCCAGCCGGGCGCTTCAACGAAGAACAAACCCGATAACAATTACCCACGGCTAAGGCATACCGGTTAACCAACAGCAATAATGACTCACAATAGAGAAAATCCCCAAAGCTCACGGCGTGCAGGAGACAAGCTGAAATAGATATGAAAAACATGAACAAGGCACGACACAACGTCGGCCCAAGAGCGAACTATCTGAAACTCAAGTATCTACCCAACCGTAAAGTCTAAATAACTTTACAAGATATCGGTCTCACAAGAATAACAAGGTACATGAACAAGAGACAATGATAAAGGGAGTAAAACTCCACAAACTACTGCTCGGGGAAGTCAGCTACTAGAATCACGAACTACACGATCAAGTCTCGATCTATCGATCAACCGCGATCTGCTACAGTCACGATCTACTCGGCCTCAACACAGCTACTGAAACTGCAACTAGAAAACATGTACGGGATGAGTCATAATGACCCAGTACGCTACCACTAGACAATATAACATAATCGTAACATTTTCATAAGTAGAAATGAAATCGGGTTACGACGACGAAGAACCATAAGTCAGGTGGTACTGTACAGAACCGTTCCTTTACCAGGCTACCAAGATGAACTAGGGTGAATTCCCTGTTCACAAACAATCAGGTAAGTCAGGAGGCAAGTGATAAGAATAATCGTACAGTTAGGGACGTATGTCTTGACATGAATCATCACAGGTATCTTATAGAACAATTAAGTAAAAGTATGCATTTTTACATGTATACACGTATCAAGTTTCTTGTAGAATCATTAGGTGGAGATGTATAAACTCATCACAATTGTCAAGCAATCAAGGACAAGTATATATGATCATATAGATCATATATTCAAGGTGCACATTATTGCACATAGTTCACATAATGTGAGGATATAGAGCTGGGCCGCTACGTAGACCTGCAAAACAGACACCTTCATGACGTGCATGAATCGATGGGTGTGATAATACATCGATCTCCGAGGCATGCTCGGGAAAACAAGTAGTCAATCTCAATGGGCGCGTATTGGTTGGCCAGAGAGAGCTCTTCCCCACTGTGGCCAACAGTGGAGGGTGTGTGCAGTATCTGGTTCGGCAACCCATCACTATCACGAATCTTACGATTCGTGACCAATGCATTGTCAACCGTAGACAGACAAGACAAGTATGCCAGCTGGACTTATGCAATGCCAAGTAGTATTTACTTAACAATCAATCAGTATGGAACGAGTCCGACAAGAGCGTCCTCGTTCAAGATTAGTATTTAATCTCATCAATAAACAATCAAGATTGAGCTCGACAAGAGCGAACTCAATATATCAATTATCAAGTATGCATTTATTATGTCATAAAGATACAAGCATGACAGTCAATCCATTTCAAGAGTCTAGAATTAGTTTCTAGTGGAACGCATGTAATAATGTCGTAGGGATTGATCTTGAGCCGGTATTGTTCAATAGCTCACCAATGTCGACTCCGTTGAGTCATTTCTATAATTTCAACCAAGTAGAGTGGGAACACTATATGTGTTCCAAGACTCTTTTCTATGTTCTCGCTTGAAGCATGACTAGGTTCTTGTTCCACTAGGAACCTTAGTGCAAAGTCACTAAGTCAAGTATATAAGGGGAGCCTAAGTTGATCATTATCGAGTCAAGCTTAATTCAATTCCAATTCATAATTCCACTTAATAGTAGAATCCAATTTCAAGTATAAATCATTAAGCTAAGAACGGATCGAGCATGAGGCAAGTACATTCAATATGCTTGTAATTCATATTATAGAAACATGTAGAAGGTTCAATTCATGACAAGGTAGGAAATCATGCTTTTAGCCATAATATCAATTGTACATAGTAATCCGTATTTAAATGTGAAACCAAGTCGTTGTAACTCACCCTCAATCCATGATAATAAAGTCTTCCGAGAATAATATTTCATTCTATAACCCAAAGGTCTATAGTAGTCCAATACTTAGGTAAACACTAGAGTGACGATCATTCGTAAGGTCAACCGTACTAGTGAGTCTTAGATAACAACTTAGTCATCCTATCGACTTATACAAGTAGACTCCATGTGTAGTGTACTAAGGAAAGTCCCAATTCAAATCATCTCATAGAATGGTCCTCAATTCCGTTATCTTGATCTTTCCCAAATTATTCACAAGGCGACTTTAGAGAGTCGTCATTCAATAACAACCATCATGATTCCTTAGGTTTCATACAAGAATATATCACATCCTTACAAGTTCCGGGGCTTCATTGAAGTCCAACAAGTACCAAAAGTTTTAATTCATAATCAAACAATCCAAAGGTCTTTCATTCAAGTCATGCATTTGTGACCCACACAAACCCAATCCAAAGACTAGCGATAATCTTGTACTTAAAATCACTAAAGGTCCTCTATTAGAGTCCTAAGCCACAAATCGATCTTTACACCAATTCGGTCTCAAACTCTAGGTCAAGGCATAATTTCAGGATTTCCAATTTATCCGGGTTTCTAAACCCAACCACAATCAATCTTAAACCATAGCTATTCCGATATACCCAATCATAATCATTTGGGTTCAAACCCTAACTTTCATAGATTGATATCCATCAATAACATCTCATTTTGACATGTTTTACAATGACAAATCACAAGGAACAAGTCTTTAGTAACCTAACATCAACATTGAGTTAGAGAGAGAAACTAGGGTTTCGGTAACGTACCTTTATCAAGCCACAAACGACTAGGAAGAGGGAAACAAACCCAAGGGAAATGATCTACTCGTCAAGGGCTTCGCGATGGTGGTCTCGGCTCGTCAAACAGATGACCGGAACTCCGGGAATCGCCGGAACACGCACTAGTCGCACGCTCAATCTCCCGCACTCTCTCCTTCCCGTTCACGGCTGAAAACGACCACTAATGAAGAGAGGAGAGGAGTGTTTGGGGTTATAAGGGTGATTAAGGACTAATATACCCTCAAATAAGTGAAGGGGCAAGGGTTAAGTAAGGGTAGAATAGGAGTTTCACGCCAGAAATCGCACCAGCACAAAGCTGATGTCGGGAGCGCTGTTCGGTTGTCTGGACCGAACTTTTCACCACTTGTTCGGTTGCTATGGCCGAACACTCCCCAAGGAGTTCGGTTTGGCTGGCCGAACATCTTCCAGGATGTTCGTTTGTCGCGTTGGAACGATGGTTTAAGTCTAAAACGAAGCCGAATGGGTCTAGGACTGAAAGTGATGCACCGGTTGGGTGAATGCAACTCAAACAAGCATAAAACTTGTGTACCAAGGCCTTATGAGACTCAAATAACCCTCAAGACAAGTGGAGGAATGACTAAGAGTACAATCGAGGTCTCACGAAAGAACTACGCGAGAAAACTCTAAACTGAGTCGAGTAATGAACAGCGTCGGTGTGCGACTTGTAACTTTAACTAGTTAAAGTCTATGGAACATATGGAACTAATGTATTGGCTCCTATATAGCCTACCTATATTAATCAAGGTTCTTTCCTCAAGTCAAGTAAGCGAGGTTACGGTTAAACGACACGCAGAGCAAGAAGGTCAATTACACGAAGGTTCGGGGTCTTACAGGGGTGCAGTAGTTGAAGGAGGACAAGAAGGTGAGGTAGGAGATGGTGCTGTGTGGTCGAGAGAAGGCAAAGAAGATGGGCGAGGATGAGAGTCAAAGGATAGGTGAGTGGCATCAAGGGTCGGTAGTGGAATTGGGCTAGAAGAACGATCCAATGATGGGGCAATAGAATTGGGCTTCACAAAGGCATATGGAAAAATATTTTCATGAAATCGCACATCGCGGCTAGTAAAAACTTTTTTTATTGATAAATTGAATAATTTGTATGCTTTTTGACCGACAGGGTATCCGATAAAAATGGAAGGTATTGCACGATGAGAAAATTTGTGAGAAATGTGAACGTCAGTTGCATAAGCAAGACAACCAAACACTTGGAGGTGAGAATAAGAAGGCAATTTTGAATACAGAAGTTCAAAAGGAGTTTTGAAAGAGAGAATTGGTGAAGGTAATCGATTGATGATGTGGACAGTGGTAAGAGTACATTCTCCCCAAAATTGTGAAGGAAGATGGGCATGGAATTTTAATGCACGAGCCACTTGTAAGATGTGACGGTGTTTGCGTTCCACAACCCCGTTTTGTTGTGGCGTGTAAACACAAGAATGTTGAAAAATGACACCATTATCTTGGAAAAAGGGAAAAAGAGAGATAAATTCCCCACCATTGTCACTTCGAAAAGTTTTAATGCGAGTGTCGAATTGAGTGAGTGCGTAACTGAAGAAGCTCTTTATGAGTGATTGTGCGTCATCTTTGTGATGCATTAAAAAAATCCATGTGAAGCGTGTATAATCATCAACAATGGTAAGAAAATAATTAGCACTGGAAAGAGAAGTATGTCGATAACGACCCCAAATATCACAATGAATAATATCGAAGGGTTTGGTAGATGAAATAGTACTAGTACCAAAAGGTAAACGACTCCATGTGAAGCGTGTATAATCATCAACAATGGTACCAAAAGGTTTACTCCATTCGTCATGTCCTCCAGTTTCTTTCTCATGTAATTGTGAACCACGGTGCAACTGTTTTTTATGAATTTTTTATTTCATTTGTTATAAATTTTGAAACGCAGTATTTCTTTCTTTAATGTTTTTTCTTTACTTACGTGCTGGTAGGTTTTGCTCCATTTATGCAATTTTCTCCACATATATCTTTGAATCGCGGTGCAACTGTTTTTCAATTTCATTAAGAAGGAATCGCGTTGCAAAAGATATGGAATATTAATAAGAAACTTTGCACTGCGATATATATTTAAAAAATGGAATCATGATATATTTATTAAAATACTAATAATCCATTACAAGCAATAAGTGAAGACAATCTCTGGAGATACAAATGTATGCTTTTATTTCCAATTCCAACCGTTGATTCTCTGAAAAACCAAAATCAAACTCAAACAGTTTGGAAGACAAAAGACAGTTCCTTCATCAAGATCATATTAGATGAAGGAAGAAGGGGATGCAACTTTTGTTATGCAAGTTCTTCACGATTTTTTAAAATTCTGATGCACAAATTAAGATTACTACCAGACATATTTTTCGTGTATCTAGGACAATATTTATACAGATCAAGATCCATATTAGCTTAAAATAGAAACGAATCTGTATTTCAGGAGAAAGTTAAGGAAGAAAGGAAGGAAGAACAAATAAATGAAGGAAAGATAGTTATGAGTAAAGGAGGAAGAAATGACGGTCGATATTTAAGGACAAAAAAAGTGACGGTTGTTTTAGGAAGAAAAAAAAATAAAAGGACGAGAAACGTCACCTCACTACAACAAAAATTGGCTTTTACAACATTTTTAAAATGTTGTAAAAGAGTGTTCGCAACGTTTTGTAAAATGTTGTTATATGTAACGTTGTAATAGGTCATTTAATTTCACAACGTTTTTAAAAACGTTGCAAAAAACGTTGTCTTTGTCCTCCCAAATTGTCCCAAAAACTGTTAGACAACATTTTTAAAACGTTGTAAAAAACATTGCACTACGTTTTCTAAAAACATTGTAATAAATATAAGACAACGTTTTAGTTAAAAACGTTGTAAATTTATATAACAACGTTTGGATAAAAATGTTGTAAAAAAGTGATTTTACAACGTTTCTATAAAAAACGTTGTGAATTATATACTACAACGTTTCTGAAAAAACGTTGTAATATATCATTTACAACGTTTTTTTATAGAAACGCTGTAAATGATATATTACAACGTTTTTTTTTAAAACGTTGTGAATTTTATTTTTTTTTTAAAAAATAATATACATTTAATTCTCCTCCCACCTACATTCAATTCTGCTCCCACCCACAAACCATTGCAAATAATAATATACATTTAATTCTCAATGGGATTACACTATGCATTGTCTAGGTCATACTATGAGCTGCCCATCCCATTGAACTTGGTAATTTTTTAGGTTGTATGCACCATTGCTCTTTATAATGGATGGTTTGAAGAAATGCTGAAGGGTTAATATTATCTACCCTTCCCTCCCTTGTACTTTCCCATGGAACATCATGCTTGGCATTTGACCTACGCCTAGGCCGGTTAAATCTTTACGTAACTAACACACGATGTATAAAGTGAATGTGCCATCTACAAACAAATGGACCCCAAAGAACACAAACAAAGGGCGATTTTCCGACATTAAGGCCATAACTTTTGAACCAAATATCATCCACTTACATATATTAATCAAATTTACCTCTATGAGATAACCAAGCAACCTATCCGCCTAAACTTCTGGATTGTGCAACACTTCGAAGGAAGCTAGTGGTTCCTTGCACGCTTATTTCCGTGCCGCAATGCATCGAGAAAGACCGCAAACTCACACCAACATCTTCATCATATTCGATTCCAAGCTCTTCCTCGTAAGAGTGAATGCCTATGAGATAAAGTATCGCAAGACCAAATATTAACACATATTTAGCTTCTACCGATAAAACACCTTGAATTCTTTTGAGATTCTTGGGTGAGTTCTCGTTATAGCATCCGCACATCCTTGAACATCCTCCTACGCCTTCTCCATTGACTTATAGTTTCGAATATATTTTTTCAATAGCTTTTTGCTCTACTGGCTTACGAGTGATTCCTCCTCGCAATTTAGTCAATTTATCCTCAAGCTCCTCAACCCGATTACAAATGAACAACCATGATTCTTTTCCCTAACTTATGGAGGTGAGTTTAGACCAATGTTAGAAGGTAAATCACGTGGTTTGATGTCGTACCTCCTTTCTCAATTTAACATCATTGGCACGTATTTCTTCCAAAGGTCAAATTTGACCGCAGCGATTTTATCTCAGTAACAAAAAATATATCAAGTATAACCACCGAAAATTCCCCAAGTAGGAATACTGAAGCTACCACATCCAAAAGGGTAATACAAGAAGGTTCTAAAATCAAAATGTACCTCCTTCAACTTCACTAATGCTTTCCTTTGTTTGTCCAAATTTTTTTGTAGTTTGGCATTTTCTTCCTTCATCCGATTAAGCTCTTTGCTTGGTATGTCAAATTGATCTTGCCGAGCAAGGTAAATTTTCGCTTGCCATATTCCTTGAATGATATACGCCCACTATCCGCCAGGTATCAAGTGCCTTCATTGCAGTCTTTTGAGGTTGAATTTTTGCAAAAATCGGCGACAACTTGAGAATTCAATGGCCAATTTATATTCCTTTGACAACATAAAGGTCCGAGAATACCCCACTCTCCTCAATTTAGCCTTATTCCTTTGACAACATAAAGGTGGATACCCCACTCTCAAGGTCACCACACAAGCCACCACAAGTCACTCATAGGAGAATCCTTCATGGGAACATGAACAACAAGGTGGTGCTTTAGGCGGTTTCATCGCCTTCGGGCCTTAGGTGCCACATAAATTTTAATCCCACCAACGATGAAAATACATTATCGTGATACAAAAAATGCAAGAATATCAATAACCGGATGAAAATATTCCTATGGAACAAAAAATGAAACGAATGTGAGTAGAGCTCTTCCAAAAACATAAGCATCTATAATATTTTATGATAGAGTTAATGAGAAAAAACAAACAGAGAAATATGCTCCGAGGAAAACTCAAACATTAAATTAGCAGGTTGTAGTAGAATTGTTACACAAGACAAGTCAATATTTATCATGCTAGCGGCATGAAAAAATATCTTTCCAAATTCCAAAGATACCAGCCTTCACCCTCTACCATTCCGCACTTCTTGCTTTCCCTACTTATAATCCTATCATTCCCTTGTTTAGTTCCTCTAGCATAAAACTCAAAGCTCTTTAACAGCCTCATGGGAAGGGACCTTCAATTCCATACGAGTGACTTCTCGATCTTTGATTATACTTCAACCATTTTACTTTAATTGATCTGTAATTCACAAACTCATCAACCGCATGGGTAATTGTATAATATGTGTGAGGTTCCTGGTGCGACCCGCGCCCGCGCCCTGGATAGGGTGCTTGACGCGTGCGGATGCGAGGACACCACCGCTTCTCTCGCTCCACCCTCCCTTGTTTAGGGAAGACGAAATCAAAAAGTGCGAGAGGAGTGTTGTCTATGTTAGCACGCTTGAATGTGCCTCGGTTGCCTTGAGTGAATTTTGTATCCAATATGAGAACTTATGGTTTCCCGCATCAAGTTATCCCTTTTAGGGGATACCGGGATATGGGAATGCATTACCCTTTTCATTCCCATTTTCCCTTTTTAGGGAAAACGAAAAGTGCAAAAAGGATATTGCGACGCCCCCACTATGGATTTTATTAAAAATAGCCTTATGGCCCGTTCAGGTCACTATGGGAGTTTTGGGTTTCCCGTATCAAGTTATCCCTTGTTTAGGGGATACCAGGATATGGGAATACATCACCCTTCCATTCCCATTTCTCCCTTTTTTAGGGGAGAACGGAAAGTGCAAAGAAGGAGTGTTGCGAGGCCCCACCGAATCGAAAGTTTTAGAGTCGCCATCTTTATTTTAAGGCAAATAAAGAAAAACCAAAGAAAAGAAAAATAAACCGAGAAAAAAACGGGTTCGGAGGCTAAGTTACGAGTTGGGAAGGTGCTAGGCACCCAACTCGCCCTTTCGCCTCAAAATGGTTTTTGGTCAAGTATGCTTTTTGTTATATTGATTTAGCAAATAAATAAAGTATTAAAAGACAGGAAATTAAAACAAATACATCCATGGCTACATTATTTACGGACTCGCAGCCATTTCCTTACAATAATTACAGACATATTTAAGAATATTTGGCCATTATAACGGCTCTTTTACATAGTATTTCCTATTCTAATCCAGGCAGCACAACGGCTTATATTGGCTACATTGTGCCGGATTTAAATAACAACTTTAAAAAATAATAAAAGTACAAAGAGTAAATAAATACAATAAATAGCGCCCTTAAAGGTTTTACCTTTTAGAGCGGCGGTGTGCTCGCTCTGTCCTTCAGGGAGAGGGAGTCTTTTTTGTTGTTTGTTGTGTGGTTGTTGTTTTGATTTGGGCGTAATGACGCTTATTTCGAGAGTTTGGGCTTGTCAACTCTGCAGTGACAAACTTATTTGGGTAGGTTTTGGCCTTTTGGTTGGGCGGAACCTCGGCTTAGTTTTTGACTTTTTCACTGCTACTCGCCGCAGTAACGACTTACTTTGGGATTTTTGGGCCGGGGAAGTGAGGTGGATACCTAACAACTAAGCTAGGGATCACTTATAACCTATGGGTTTTTATTTTGGTGGAGTTTGGACGGGGTTTGGAGATTTTAGGGGCTTCCACTCACCTATCTCGCACCTCTCGTACTAATATCGTCGGAAGAACGAAGAAGCATAGCGTCGTTGCGATTTTTAATCGCGGAAATTGAACACTGAAATGAGAGGCCGAGGGCTTCTATTTATAGTGAGAAGGCAGGACACGGCTGGTATTCTCTGATTTCTTCAGCCTGCATTGGTGAGTTGTACTGCGAGCATCAGACTTTGTACTTTCCGGCTTCTGAGAGACGCAACAGTGGATGGCTTGGTGCCACCAAGGAGACCCTTGGTGCGGCACCAGCCACACTATTCCAGTTTCGTTTTTTGCACTTTCACCCCCTGCAGTTCACTGTTTCGCGCATCTTGCTTTTCCTTTCGCATTTTTAACTCATGTAACTTGACATTTGTTAAGTTTTAACAGTTCTTGATATTTTATGTCAATCACATACCAGGGGTACAAAATTGGGGTGTCTACAATATGTAAAGGAAAGATGTATACATGAATTCAATTGCGCATTGGCTCTTCTCAGTTCCATTTTTGTTTGCTCTTATCCAGTCTCTGTAGACACCCTAATTTCGTACCCCTGGTATGTGACATGACATAAAATATCAAGACCTGTTAAAACATTAACAAATGTCAAGTTACAGGGTCAAAAGTGCAAAAGGACAACGCAGGATGCGCAAAAGGACGAATTGCAGGGACCAAAGTGTTCAAAAATGGCATAGTTTGGGAAATGGGTGTGGCCACCATTGAAATTGGGCATGGCTCCCAAATTTCATGGGCTTGGCGCCCAAATCTTTTTTTACGGCAAATCTTCTTGCTACAGTTGCCGCAAAGCACAACTCTCACAGCACAGTGTACACTCGTTTGATGCATGAAGAAGGAAATGAGCGTGGCTACCAAAAGAATTGGGCATGGCGGCCAAAATGAAAGAGGATGGCGCACAAATTTCCTTCTGTATGCTACAGTGATCAAACATTTGCCGTAATTCACAATTTCGACTGTGCGCTGTACAACTATTTGATGTGCAGAGAAGGAATTTTAATCCCTGCCGTGTCCCTGATTCAGCCTATAAATAGAGGCTTCAGTCGATCATTTTCAGCACACATTCCTTCGTAAAGCTTCTCCGCGTTAACGTTACGCTGGAGAATTAGAGAGCGGTGTGAGATAGTGAGAGATCACCTCAAAAGCCTCGAAACTCTGCCAAACTTTCTCCAAACACAAAACCAACCGATAGAAGTGAACCTTAACCCCCCAGCTAGGTATCTACCCTTTTTCCCCGGTCCAAAAATCGTGGAAAGAGCAGTTGCTCTGCCCGATTTAAAAGGCCAAATCGCTCAGAAATAAGCCATTATTCTGCCCGATTTCAGCCTACCTCAAGCCAACAAACAACCAAACACAAACAGTTAGGCTGCCCAAATTCACACAACACACAACACATAACACACAACAACAACAAAAAAAGACTCCCTCTCCCGAGAAGGACAGAGCGAGCACACCCTAGGCCGTTTGTAAGTTTTATTTTAAAGTCTTTCATTTTGTAAAAGTATTATTTCCAATCCGGCCCAATGTAGATATATAAGCAGTTGTGCTGCCCAGATTTAGTTAGGAAATAGTACTAAATGTAGCCGTTATTATGACCAAATCTTTTCAGATGTATTTGTAATTATTTGCTTTATTTATTAAAGTCTTTCATTTTGTAAGAGTATTATTTCCAATCCGGACCAATATAAATATATAAGCAGTTATGCTGCCCGGATTTAGTTAGGAAATAATACCAATTGTAGCCGTTATTATGGCCGAATATTTTCAAGTATATTTGTGATTATTTGTAAAAGAGACTGCTGCAAGTCTGTAAATAATATAGATGTAACGGATGTATTTGTAGGCAGTTAATGCTTTATTTATCAATAAATAACAAAAAATACTTTAACAAAAAGCATACTTTAGCCAAAAACCGCTTTTGAGATCGAAGGGCGAGTTGGGTGCCTAGCACCTTCCCAACTCGTAATTTAGCCTCCGAACCCGTTTTTTTGCAATCTCTGGTTTTCTTTTTGGTTTTGCTTTATTTATTCCTTAAAATAAAGATGGCGACTCTAAAACATTTTGGATCCAGTGGGGCCTCACAACATCTTTCTTTGCACTTTCACGTTCTCCCCTAATCAAGGGACAATGGGAATGGAAAGGTGATGTATTCCTATGTCCTGGTATCCCCTAAACAAGGGATAACTTGACGTAGAAAACCCAAAGCACCCATAGTGATCCGAGATGGGCCATAAGGCTATTTTCATAAAATCCATAGTGGGGGCGCTGCAACATCTTTCTTTGCACTTTCACGTTCTCCCCTAAACAAGGGAGAATGGGAATGGAAAGGTGATGTTTTCCTATGTCCTGGTATCCCCTAAACAAGGGATAACTTGACGTAGAAAACCCAAGGCTCCCATATTGGATCAAAAATCCACTAAAGGCAACCGAGGCGCATTCAACGCGCTATTCCGACAGCACTCCTCCCGCACTTTTGATTACGTCCTCCCCTAAACAAGGGAGGGTGGAACGAGAGCAGTGGATGTCACCGCATCCGCACGGACGTGCACCCCTATCCAAGGACGCGCGGGGCGCGGGAGCAATTTCCCGGGAACCCACAGTCTCTATTTCTAACAAGTGCATACTATAAACCCTTTTCTCTCCAACTTAACCCAGTTAACCACCAATTCCCACGACACTTTTCCTCTATCAACCCTCTTTCCTATTATGAGACTAGTGATACACAGACAAGGACCCACATTTTCTCGTGTAACATACCTGCTCAGCAGAGCACTTCTCCCTTCTCAAGCAACCGGTTCCTTTTTTCTTTGTTTTACACAGAAAACTTGTTTTCTTCAAATGGCCTTTCTTTCCGGTAGGAGCCCTTAATTTTCTTTAATTTTGTGGTATCACAATTAACCAAGTCCTTCAATAAGAGCAACAGTCTACAGCATCATTGTTGTGCTGGATGCTATTCCTTGCTCTTTTGATTTCCCTTCCTTTTGTCTCTTTTGGTTTGCTGCTTTGGGCAAGATCTCCTCTTTACTACTTTCTTGAATTGCTTCTTCTTAACCACAGGTATATTGTGCTTCTTTTCGGACCATGTGGTCAGCCTGGTACTGCAACCTGCAGATTCAGATTTTCAATCAACTGCTCTTCCTCGCGAGATATCTCGCTTGTTGTCACCATGACTTTGACATCACCATTGCCATATATTTTTGTTCCTTTCACCAAGAACAATGCTACTGTTAGTTCAGGAAATCAGACATGAAGGCTGTGAACTTCTCATAGAATGAAAAATTATAGGGCAGATTGATGCCCTCTTTGGATATATAGTTTAGTTCTATTTCAAGTCAAAATTATTTTTCACTAAAGTGTTCTTGATTTTTTACTCATCATTTGTCCTAACGCACTATCAAATTTATACTGTTACCTCCAAACAGTGGATTATAAAGCGTTAGAACTTTTCTAGAAACTTCAGAAACTCGAAAGGTCCTAATCAAATTTATTTATCAAAAAAAGAAGAAAAGGTCCTAATCAAATTTGTTAAATAATTCCAAGACAGCCCTAAAAGGGACTCAATCGGCAGTATTTAACTCGTCAATCGGCAGTATTTAACTCGTCATACCAAAAACTAATGCGAGGATCCACTTCGTCGTCGTCTTCATCGTCCTCATCATTTTCATTTGGTCCTGCATCTGCATCAGCTGAGCTCCACCTTCGCCATATATAACATATTCTCTTTCCAATTTTCTCTGCAGAATTAGTTAAATACCTAGTCAGTTCACATGTGTATGCTTGAGATATAAATTCTTGACTTCAATCATTATTATAATATTATTGCAGAAGATGTACTAAAAGTTCAAGTGATAGCAGTTTGATTTCACTGATACTTTATTTATTAAAACATGTTGACAACTTCAAAACATGCTCCAAGATTTGGGTATGACATGCCAATTGACAACTACACGTTTTCACTCTTTGTGCTGTCTTGGATTAAAATGATTGATAAGTCGAGCAATCAGATGAAGCTTAGGAGGGTGTCAATGGAGAAGATGTGGACGAGCCGATAGTTTGCTCCCCTATATCGTAGTATGACCGAAGATTAGAGGAGATAGGATTATTATCTTATGAAGATAAGGAAGAGGAAATTTCGATATGGGTGAAACGGAGAGCAAAAAGCTTTGGGAAGTTCTTGGGTGTTTCATGTGCAGGTTTTGAAGACAAAATTATGGACCTGCATGCTGCTGGATATAGAGAAAAATTGGAAGTCTTCGGAAGCTTACATGTTTGCTGCTGGATTTACTTCAATGCAGATCCTAGCAACGCTAGGTCTAGACATGTTTGCTGTAGGGGAGTCGATGACCAATGGAGTACCTATCATATTAGCAACCCCTCACACGCCTACCTTTATGCAATTATGGACTGCCCAAACTACCTCTCAATTCCAGCAACTCACACGCATAGAACCTGCCCAAAATACCTGCCAAATCCATGCGTAACCTGCTCCTAAGACAGCCGCGCTGGAATTATGCCGCCCAAAACAGTCCCAGATATCCAACCCCTTTTATTCCCACTGTATCATTGGTACAAAATTTGGCATGATTAGGGGTTAAGTTGTTGCAATCCCCCCAGCTAAAGTAAGCACAGAAGAAAGAGAGAGAGAGCGAGAGTGAGAGAGAGAGGAGAAGAGGTGGTGATGGTAAGCTTGAATGATGGTGGTGGTGGTAGTCGAGTGAGCCTAATATGACGAAAAGGAAGATGAACTAAGAGGGGGATGATCGGTGGCTTTCAACTTCATGTTTTACCCCCAAAATGATCCTGTGCTAACACTTAACAAAATAGTCTTTAACGATATTGGGCCGAGAAACGTGCAAAAATGAGCATATTTTTAGTACAGAGACTAACATTAGAAATGTCTTTAGTACAAGGACAGCTGGTACATGTTATGGTATTACTATGGCATCAAACTGAATTTGTAGGGAAATTGAAACAAATAGAAACATACCTGATATGTTATTCTGACATGGCTGCTCTCAGCCTTTTGCTTTTCTGCCAATATGCTTTCAGTTTAACACAATAATTACCAATGCACAACCTGCAAGAAGAAGCAGCATGAGTTTTGTCACCTCAATTGACACCTTACAAAATTTCGTTTGAGAAGGCAGAGAAGACGCATTGACGTATTATAAAAACTACAGTAAGACAGTATTGAATGAAATGCCCTGAAATAGAAGATTTCAAGATCTAGTAAAATTTAAAAATCAAAGCTACAAGCACAACTACTTTTGCATTTATCAAATAAAGAGATAATTCCAATCAACAAGACGATCACCTACTGTATTTTGTACCTATGACATACATAGCCCTGAGGCGGTATTTTTCGCTCCAAGCCACAGCCAACTCCTCCTCGACCTAAAGATTCGGGAAAGAAACTTTCAGTCTCAAAAGTAGAATTACTAACTAACATGATTATCCCAACGCCCTAACGCGCTAAAGAAAATAAACAGAATCTAAAGGCAACTGGGAGCATCTATTTACACATCACATTTTTTGTTCTTTCCGGAGTACTTATCTACTTTTCTGTATTTTTATTCTTTCAAACAAGCATTCCCCATCAGTTTTAGAAAACCAACTAATCCCAACAATCTTTTTATCTTCTTCAATTTCGTGGCAGCCTAGTATTCAAGAGGCGTGGGACTGTTTTTTTATTTTCCTTGGTAGTTTCGGCCAAGGTGAAGTAATTCGGGTGTGAGGGTTCTCAAACCAAGATTGGGCAGTTCATAAACTATTTTAGGACTGTTTTGGGACAGTTTGAACATCCAAAAACGTGGAGGGGTTAGATTTTTGGGCTGTTATTGAGGGTTTTTAGAAGGGGTTTTGGAGCAATTTTTATGGCTGCTTTTGGGCAGTTTTCAAGCTGCTTTGGGACTGTTGGTTCAGCCATAGGGCGGTTCTAAAAGGGCTGGACAGATTTGAATTGTTCAAGTATTTTGACACCGTATCAGAAACCAAAATTGTTCAAATTACTATGAATTCCACCAAAGGTGCAAAGTGTCAACCAAATCTAACCTTATTTATACGGACTCTTGAAAGGCATGAAGTACTCGTGTCAGACACTGAAATTTTGAAATGAGGGAATATAAGCATGTGTTCTACACTTCTCAAAATATATACTTCAAGAAAGCATATATATATGTAATAAGCTCATTTGCTATATAACAACTAAAGTACTCATGTTTAGCACTAAAATAAAGAAAAAAATTGCTCTGATACCAAAACAATACTAAACATTTCATATGAAGACAACATTATCCCATGCCATCAAAATTTGGAAAATAAGATGAATCAGACGTTAAATCCAATAGGTCCTTAATCACCTCCATCTGGTCCACAATTGATACATGTGAAAAACAAGAGTGAGTGTTTAAGTGCAGAAACAACCAACATGTTTATCATCAACTGTGTGGTATGTGAAGAGACTAATCTTTAAAAATTCTGGGATGTGAGAAGGATCCTATAGTCTTCTCCCATGTAAACCTTTACTAGTCAATAAGGAGAGCCTCTATTTACTATGGGACACAAAAAGCACACACCATATGTTACTCGATTCTCCAACCCATGTCCAATCCTTGGGTAAGGGTAGTTTATACTTTATACTGAGAGACTTATCATTCAAAATGCTTCTCTGAAACATATCGGAAAACCCCATTTTAGCACAATAAATTAAAATCAAGTAATATATGGCCTTAACTTCCAAGTATAGGGGGAACAGTAATAACATGTCTATCTAACCAATGATCCAATGAATTTGTTATAGCAATGAAGATATTGATGTATACTAAAAAGAAATAACATAAAGTATTTGTTCTTAAAAATAGTCCTAAAAACTGGACAAAAACTAATAAGGTACTTTCCTGGGAACTTTCTTTATTGGGGCTGGAATTGTAGCTGGATAAATCCGGTGACGGCCACTCAAATTGGGTAGTTTCTTGCTGAGTTATTGAGCCTTTGGGGAATTTGATTGATCTAAGTTTCTTTGATTCCTTCTCTTTCTCTGTTTCTTCCATTTCATGTTTAAAAGATGACTTAATTTCCATTGACCCTGTTCTTGGTTTCTGCAGAATTACCAAGACAGAATTCAATGAAAAACATGAATCAGTTAAGTGGGTTGAAGGATGGGAGACTGTGCACATTCAACCATTGGGAACAAACCTCAGATAATTACAGTTTCAAAATGTGAATGTGTTTTCTTAGTTACATCATCAACTTATTAGGCTTCTCTTAATGGGTTTTGACAAATGGGCCACAACATTTTCAAAAACAAGGAGAATTCTCTCTCTCTCACACAAAAGTTAATGAGTTATTTTCCGGCCAAATACCACAATGTAAACAAAACTGTTGTCTTCCAGATTTCATAGCCTCTCCCTCCTACTGCATTAAGAATACGAGCACCATACTAAAGGTTGGATATTTGCTTCATCCATAAACATTAAAGCAAACTACCAAAAGTGTAAAAGTAAATTGCAGAAAATGAGGACCATTCAAACTTGACGTACAGAGGAAAACCAACGTAGCAATTATTAAAATTTGAAAGTGTACCGGAACACTGAAAGCCGCTCTGCATCTTCACTTAGTATAGTGGATATGAACTGAATAAATTTCTCTGCAGGAACAATGTCATAGTTCATGACTGCTCCAATGATGCGCACCATGTCAAAATAAGCCTTCAAATATTTGTTTATTGGAAAAATCAAATGTAGGAAGCAAGTAGCGAGAAAAATGGAGAAGATTCACCCAACTAAATATGTCAAATTGACAAATAATTATGATAGGTAGAGCATAAGTTTGCAGGAATAGAGCCAAAGTAACAAGCTACTCACCATATGCAATGCAACATCTCCATAGCACAACAGTGTGCAAGCATCCAAAACAAATGGTGAAATTATAAGTCCTTCTATATTCAGAGTTCCTTCAGTTAAGCATTTACAAAGAAGCTTAATGACCCAAAAAGCAAATGGATGCCACCTTATTTTTCATGTCACATTTATAACAATATCACAGCCATCAGTTGGTTTGCTGCATGCTGGGACATCACTGAGAACAGAAGGGTCACTAAACAACCCAGAAAGGGACTTGTGGAAACACCTCAAAGATACTTTGTGTGATCCTTCATTGCTGGCATTGTCAGACAAGGAAGCTACATAGAGGAGATTTGTTTGAATGTGAAATGTGAATATAGTAAGCCTACTATAATTGACTAAATCAAACATTGAGGATCTAGCACTAAGAGGATAACGATATTGAAGAAGTAATTAGGGGTGTCATAACATGTGGATGATCTTCTTTCTGTTTCAGGTCATACACACACAAAAGAATAAAACAGGGAAAAAGAATAAAATAATAGGATAGGACAGACGGAGAGAAAGTGGAAACGTTACGATATCACGGGAAAAGTTAGTTATTACTTCAAATAAGATGGTATTACTGAAGTGCTACTAACTTGATGAGTATACCTTCAACCACCAACATGGTATCCATAAAGAACTGACGATATGCATCTCGATCTCCTGTAGGAAGCATGGATAAAAGGGATCCTACTTTTTCAAAAATCACTCCATGGCGAGAGCTGAAAAATATATATAAACAACCAGATCCAAAAACATAAGTGCTTGAAAGTTCATGACTGTGCATATTAAGCCAATTACAATGCAAGTAAAAAGACGGGGATCTACAATCAAAGGAATTCAAAGAAACCTTTTGCATGAAGGACCCATTATGTAGCTGGTCGAATTGAGGATATTTTTTCCGCAAAACCTATAAACATAGATGAAAACAAAATATGGCATCCTTATACATTATTCATCAATGGAAAATTTTAAATAAGTCAATATGTTTTCAAACTCTAACCGATTTGCATAGGAGCAATACCTTACACAAATAAAATATGACAAGACTGTAGCTGATACAAACACAATGTGATCAGTGATAGTTCTTTATCTCAGATCTCAATAGGTAACAAAATTGTATGAAATATAAAACGTTACGGACGAGCCAGTGCCTAGGGGAATGAACAAAGAGATGGTGAAAGACATACAACAAATCATCCCAACTATGGCATCTCTCAACAGCAAAACCACTTTCTAGAAATAATGGGTCTATTCTCCTTCAAGATTTAGTGTCCTGGTTTGCAGTTTTAGATTTTCTCTCTCTTTGGTCCCACTCAATAAAAAAAATCCAACTCCAAAAACAACACTAAATCGTGAAGCCAAACACCCATTTTTTCAATTTGGCAAAAAGTGATGCTTTACCACATATTAAATTTTCCATAGCAACAAAATCGTGTGCTTGTTCTGGTTTCTAATCCTAAATATTATTTACACCTGATGTACTAATTAGAAGTTACTAAACATATTTGCCTTGGGTAGCTTAATCCTACATAAGCGGACGTACCTAGCTCTTGTTAGCTTTTAGAGAACACTTTTTATTTTATCCAATTAATTCTTTATCATATCAAGTGTAAACAATATTCAGGTTTGAGTAATTGCAAACCACAGACTGTCATCTAGCATGGAAATTGCAAACTCTTTACATACAAAAAGAAACAAAAAGTTCAACTGTCAGTCAATTCCCTGAAACATCCAACATATTCTTAAATCTAATCGGAAAATAAATCCATACACTCAGGGATACATACAGAAATAGACCTGGAAACAAGGGTTAAGTTCCATTCAAGCAATGAACTGGAAATGCCATCTTATTCAAATTAGGCCAACCGTATTGGGCGAATACCTAGAGAGGATTCCAGCGCATGACATGGGAGTAGTAAAGGATCAGTATGAAGGTTAGTGGATCTACACTTCGAGTTGCAACCGGCCAAAACAATCAGTCTCATATGCTTCAAAGAAGTAAGAAGCTACATTAGCAGACCGGCCAGAATCCAAATGGGGAAACCCCTTAAGAGGATGGAGATTCATTTTCCCTTACACGCACTTTTGAAACCATCACTGCCAAAGAAAGCACTTTTTGAGCAGAAGAGGAGGACAATCCACATAAGATCTCGGTAGCGCAGTAAGACAATGCACATAGGAGCCCTTCGATCCCGCCCCCCTGTCAATCGGTCCCTTTTCTATCTAACAGGACAAAGAAACAGGAAAAAGTAGATCGCTCCATTTTCCCTCTAAGACATTGAAAAAATAGAAAAAAGTAGAACTCCGCAGTTTGGCTATGATGGTCCGAACTAGAACAGCACAAGATTGAGAGTCTAATTAGAAGAACTTTTATTCCTGCTCCAGTCTTATTGACTCATCCATCAAAATGCTTTTGGCAACCATGTATACTAATAGAAAGCCAATGCAAGAAGGCCTAAGGTTCTGTCCAAATTCAATGCCCAGCAAAGGTGGCTCCTTGTAACGCCCCAACCTTAATTCCTACTTGGAATTACAAGTCGGTGCGCTAAGCACCCTCCTAGTTAGCAAAATCTTAAACTCAGATCAAATCAACTCAAATTAAATTGTAACGAAAAGAAACGTTATAGCACACACACAAGGCTAGAAGTAGGAAAAGAAATCAATCAATTCTGATGTCATTTGCTACCTCAAAACAGTGAGTGAAAATGTCTAAAATTTGATTCAGCACTGAAACAAGGCGGCAGTGTGGTCCAATTCAAACCAATGCCAAAACCATACCACAAGGCCGACAAATGAAAATAAGGTATTCATGGAAAGGTGTATGAGTCTACTTTCTATTCCAATTTACAGAAAAAATATTTCAGAATCTCTAGCCCAAGTTATGGTTAAAACAGTAACAGGTGTCCAGAAACAACTTCCGAACAGTCATAGTTTTTGGCTTCCAAAACCAGCTCCAAACGCTCTCAAAATTAACCTATTTTCACAAGGGTTCAATCCAAACATAAATTAGGTATATAAAGGTTGAATTAGGGAAAGAAATGGACCAAAATGAATATCATTTGATAGGTCAAAACCTATGGCAAAAATTGCTAAAACACAAGGCTGTCCAAGAACTTAGCAGAATTATGTCAACTTCCAATTAAATCTGGTACTGATCCGTGAGGCCAAAAATTACAAATAAGGTACCATTGGAAATCTCTAAGAGTTAGCTTTCTAACAAAACAAAAGGAATGTGATTCTGCTAAATCTACAAAAAGTTATGACACTTCTAGTAACAAGTGTCCAAACAGCACATTAAGAGTTAAAATGATTTCAAATTCAAACTTCAAGGCTTTAGCACTTAGACTTAAATCCATCAAACCAAGACCACCCTATGGCTATAAATTGAAGGCTAATTTAGCTAATTAATCCACACTTAAACATTCTCAAACAGACCATTAAGCACATGAACAACATATAAATGCAACTTGTATATTATAATTATACTAGTCTTTGTACCCGTGCCTATGGCACAGCGCAAGTAGGGGAGGATGTCAGAATTGGAACAGAGAGATTAAGATTGTGCGTGGAAGGGGGAAAAGGCTCTGTCGGATGTTGAATCAAGAAAAGGGACATGAGAGAGCTAGGGAAGAGAGAGATGGTTGTGAAGCGAGAAAGGAGGGGAAAGAAAGGGGAAGTTGGAGATCGGCAGGGAGAAGTGGGGGAGTTAGAGAGGGGTTGCATAACTGCTCTTCGCACATGTGAAATCTAGATGAAATTGGGACCGTAGGATATCGGTAAATGAATTGATCTCAGCCGCTCTTTATCCCAAGTCAATTGCGAGCGTGTTTCCCAAGCTGTATTATAATATAGATGTATCAATCTTTTACTATGGTTTTTTTTCTTATCTTGCTGACTGGATTTTACTTCCAACTTGTATATCTCTTTATGTTAGTTTAGCTAGGCGGGAATCAATTTAAGCATGACAGCTCACATAAAGATTCATGCATAGGTGTTTATTAGCTAGAACTTAGAAATTTGGGAAAAAAATGTTGGTCATGTATGATATTGCTCCAAGCTACACATTAACTTCCTTTTCTTCCCTTTCGACGAGTGATCAAAAACCAAATTTACAGAATAAGACCAAATTGACCATTTAAGAATTTAAGAGGAGGATTTTATGAAAGGCCTAACTTGAAATTGGTTTCTTCATTTATCGTTGCAGATATATTTTGACAAGTATTGTACCGAAGAATACTCTTTTACCAGAATAATAGAGAGTACAAGATGACCATTTTGGGACAAATGGCATCATTGTTGCCTAACAAGCTGAAATAATTACTGTTTTGATCAATCTTGTGTGTAGATACTGACTAAAGGAGACGGATCTTGGTACTAACATCGATTTTTCTTGAATATGTATGATACTAAGGGAAGAAACTAACAATCAAATTTTAATCTTGACCTTCTTATGCGAGAAGGTTTTTCCAAGTAAAATCAACCTTTTCATTCACTTCCCAACCGTAGTTCCTGGCATCCTATAATATCAAGAGAGAAATGAAAATAACATTTTTTTTAGAGATTACTATTATAGGAATCTATTTACCAAAGATAAATGAAATAACAAGAAAAGAGGGAAACGTCAGTTTTCAAAATTAAAATAAACAAACAAAGTAAATATAAATAAGAATCTCGAGCAACATATTTTGCCTAACAAATTGCAAAATGTACATCTTCAATTCAACATGCAAGGAAACAAGAATGAAAAGTTAAATGTTAAACTTGTGTACCAAAAGCAAGATTACTCAACACCTTCGCAAGAAAAATCAAGTCTAAACTTCATAAATAAAGCAATCAATTGAGTACTACGCACTTCCAATAATTCAAAGGATACATTCAAGAGAAAAATAACACACAAGCTAACGGCAAGAAATCTCAGACAACCCCCCACCCAACACCACCAGCACCGAGAGGAAAAGGTCTGTGGCACCCGGACCCTTCGTTAGCTCGGTTTGCGTGCTATACTTGCACTTCTTCCTTTGTTGACTGTATGTTTGTGACGACCCAACCCGAACCCCAATGCGGGATCCCGGATCGCGCCGTCCAAATAATCAAGTTAAACACATAAGCATGCATAAGTAGGGTTTTAAAATTCACGTGGCGCAACATTTCGGACAATTAACAACTCGGCTACACTTGGCCGGAAAAACAACTTTGAATTAAACAAGTCATCGGCGGCGTTACGGTAGGAACAACAACTACTCCTACAATTAACACATGCTTAATAAACCTCAGCGGCCACAACATGGGAGACAATAACAATAACAATACTTTAAACGGCTTTAGCGGAAGAAACTATGATGAACCATACACACATATAAACAAGCTCGACTTAAAAGTAAGTCGGCATACCAAAAGAATTACAAGTACCAAATATTTAAGTTACTACAACACACAAAACCCAAGCTAAGTCTACATGACTTGCTTCCCATAAATCCTTTCCAAAATACAAGATTAACCAATTAATGTCCAAAGAGCAACCTTGCTCACAACGCGTCCAAGCGGATGCGTGAATCTAGCGTGGAGCGTCACCTCGGCTTTGATCTAAGGAAAACAAAGCAAACAAATAGAGTAAGTCGACTTAAAGACAAAATATGCAGTTCATATTATAGCATGGTTACAAAATATGCATGTTCATATTATAGCATGGTATTATCACTAATATGGCATGTTATCAACATTTAACACTTAGCACCTTATTCACATAAGTGCGTAAAGTAAATCATACAAGTAGGATATGATAGTCACGGCGCCGTAGCTCTGCCGCAAAACATTTCGTTCTTGGTTCGTGCCATCGATGTTATGTGAATTCATCGCGCCGAGTACTACTCGATCTCAATAGCAAGCCAATGCGGCACTTAACTATCTGCAAGGGGCTACTTCCCCACGCGGCGGCCCAGGTGGAGGTGTGTGTGGAGTCAGGTGCGGCGATCCATAGCGAGCACGAATCCCATAATTCGTGGCGATGTATCGTCCACCACGACTTGAAAAACAAACCATTTAATGCCAATTTGGACTTAATGCAATGCACAAGTAGATATTTACTTGACTTAAACCAATTTAAGGTCGAATCCGACAAGAGCGAATTCGACCATCCAAGTAGGGGATAATCTCTCTAATTACATCAAGGCAATAATTTGCACAAATACCAATCTTTCATAACAACTTGTTACAATCAATTTAACCAACTCATACTTGAGTAAACCAAGTCAAATGACGTTCAAACTTCGTAGGGATTGAAATTAGAGTCTAACGTGTTCAATTCTTCCCTAGAGTCGACTCCGTTGAGTCTTTTCACTAAATTCCCAATTTTGGGGAAATTGAAGCTATATGCTTCATAACCCAACTTAGGTCACTTCTAAGTTCAACAAGGCATAAATTCACCTAAAACATTTTAATACAATTTATGTTCTTCATGTAGTCCAATATTAAGGATACAACACTTAACCACTTTTACACATACCACATAGGCATAATTGAGGCATTCCCAAATAATTTCACTTTCATCAACAAACATATTACATTACTTCTAACATGTTCAAGACCTCAATAAATCATAGTGAAAGAGTAATTTCAACATTCAAAGGCAAGAATCAACCTAGGCATGCTCCTAACAAAATCATACATTCAAAATTCGTAGGAAGCAACTATGTGTCCCCATTGACCTCACACATCATAAACTTTGTTTCCTTAGGGTCAATGGGTACTAAAATGAAGAAGAGTAACTTACCTTGTTATACACCAACGGAAGAAATAGAAGAAACTATTCGGATGGAAATGCTCCCCTTCTCGAGCTCTACAACTTTAATGAAAGGCTCTTGGGCAAATGATGAATGGTTGATGAAGACCAAGAGATGAGACCTCAAGAAGCCATGGAAGAACCTTGAGAGAGATGAAATTCGTTTTTGGAAGAGAGAGGGTGAGAATGAGGGTCAAAAATCTGATTTGGGGCTTATATGTGGTCAAAAGGGTGAGTGGGACATGTGTCAAACTCTTGTGGTCCCTTTGAGATTCTTAGGATAGGGTTTGGATGATCAACAAGCTTCTTAATCCATCATTAAAAATAAGTTAGGGATGTTAGGACTTAAGTAGGAAGGGTTAGGGAGGTTTAGGATAGGTTTAAGTAGGGGTTTGAAGTGTACAAATCGTCCAATTCCGAAACAGGAGAAAATCAACCCGTAGCAGAACAGCAGGTGAGGCGGGCGCCTCACCCAAGGCCATGCGGCCGCCTCAACCTCTGGGGCCTCCCCCAAGTTCAGACCAATTCTCAATTGCTCCCTGCATTTGAGGCGGGCGCCTCACCAGCTCCCATGCGGCCGCCTCGGCTCCAGAATGCCTAAAACTTGATCTAAACTTGATCTAAATGGTCCCAAACTTTTGGGCAACCATTCTAAGGTCTAACCCTACTCAAAATGAGTCGGAAACACACCCGAACAACTCCCGGAACAAGCTAGGACAAGGCGCGAACCACGCGACGAATGAACAACGGTTTAAACTCAAATCAAACATCAATCAAACTAGGATATCTTGGGCATGAAAGGGACTTGTTTCAACATGATTAAGACCTGAATATAAGGCCAAGAACTCAACGAACACTTCGTACGTCGAAATAGAAGCAAATACGAGCAACGAGGGGAATCGCTAAGGCTCAAATCAAAACGATCAAACCGGCGATTCAACAAACGGACTTTCGTGATTCTAAACATGTTAAGAACTTTCAAGAATGATTTAAGAATGATTCTAAGACGTTTATAAACTAGGTAAACATGTTCACAATTCAACCAAGAAAGTATAAAAACAAGCATAGAATGCACATGCAAGATTATGGGGCGTTACACTCTCCCCTCCTTTAGGAATTTAGTCCCTAAATTCTTACCAAGTTCGTCAAATAAATGTGGATGCTTCTCGCGCATCTCCGCTTCCGTCTCCCAAGTCGCTTCTTCAATGTTGTGGTTTCTCCAAAGAACTTTAACTAAGGGAATCTTCTTGGTTCGTAGCACTTGCTCTTTGGTATCCAAAATCTTCACGGGTTTTTCGACATAAGACATATCCGGCTCAAACGTGATCTCTTCATACTCAAGTACATGGGTATCATCCTTCAAATACTTTCGCAACATGGAAACATGGAATACATTATGAGTCTCCGAAAGTGAAGGTGGCAATGCAATACGATACGCTAAGGTCCCGACCCTCTCAAGAACCTCAAACGGGCCAATGTACCTCGGTGTAAGCTTCCCTTTCTTGCCGAATCTCTTAGTACCTCTCCTCGGTGTCACCTTCAAGAATACGTAGTCACCCACCTGAAACTCAAGATCTCGTCTTCGGTTATCCGCATAACTCTTTTGTCGACTTTGGCGGTGCGCAAGCGATCTCTAATCAACTTCACGCTCTCAGCATTTGTTGCACTAACTTCGGAACCCCAAAGTTTCGCTTCTCCAACTTCATCCCAACAAATTGGCGATCTACACTACGTCCATACAAAGCTTCATACGCCATGCCATCGAATACTCGGCGGTAGGCTGTTATTATACGCAAACTTCGGCCAACGGTAAGTGAGAATCCAGCTTTCCTTGAAATCCACGGCACAAGCTCGAAGCATGTCCTCCAAAATCTGAATCAATCGCTTGACCATCGTTTGCGGATGAAAAACATCTTGAAGTCTAGTTTAGTACCCAAAGCTTCCTGCAACGTTTGCCAAAATCTAGACGTGAACCTCGGGTCTCTATCGGACACAATACTAACAGGTACGCCATGAAGTCTCACGATCTCCTGAATATACAAAGGCGCCAAGCGAGTCAACGAATAAGTGATAGCTATCGGAATGAAGTGTGCGGAACTTAGTCAACTTGTCGTATAACCCAAACCGCATTAAAACCTCTCAGGTGCTTGCGGTAACCTGTCACAAAATCCATGGTGATGAACTCCCACTTCCACTCGGGTATCTCAGTGGTTGTAGAAGTCCCGCAGTCTCTCGATGCTCTCAGCCTTAACTGGGCAAGTCAAACACTTGACACATACTCCGCATAATTTCTCTCTTCATACCTTTCCACCAAAACTGCCTTTTCGGATCTAAGTACATTTTCGTGCTCCCTGGTGAATGGTATACCTCGATTTATGAGCCTCATCAAGGACCAACCTCTTCAAGTCATCATTAGAAGGAACACAAATTCGACCTCGAAATGCCAAAGCACCCTCACTATTAATCACAAAATCAGCGATACATTCTCAGCCAACCCATCAATGATTTTCTTCAACTCCGGATCATCCCTTTGCGCTTCTTTAATCTTCCCAAACAAAAGCGGTGTAGCACGAACATTCGCGAAAATTACACCTTTATCATGAACACTAGGACTCCAATCGCAAGTCCTCCAACATCTTCCACTCCTAACCATCATACATGACATATGAACCTTCCTACTCAAGGCATCCGCTACTACATTTGCCTTCCCTGATGATACAAGATAGTGCAATCATGATCTTTAGTTTCTCCATCCATCTTCTCTCGCTTCATGTTCAACTCCTTTTGAGAAATAAATACTTCAAACTTTTGTGGTCGGTGAAGATCTCAAATTTAGCTCCATACAGTAGTGTTTCCATTTATGCAAGCGTAATGATAATCGCAGCCAACTCCATATCGTGTGTCGGGTATTGCGCCATGAATAGACAACTTCCTCGCGCGCATGGCGATAACCTACCATGCGCATCAACGCGAACCCAAACCTTCCTTAGAAGCGTCGCTATAAATCACAAAATTATCTCTCACTAAGCGAAGCCAATAGGTGCCGGCGTCAACGCTTCTTAAGCTCTTGAAAACTAGCTTCACATTTCTCGCTCCAAACAAGCGGCACGTTCTTCTACGTCAATTTCGTCATAGGCGTCACGATCCTAGAAACCTCAATAAACCTCGGTAATAACCCGCAGGACCGAAACTCAGAACCTCATTGAAGCGAACTAGGTCTCTTCCAATTAGTCACCGCTTGACCTTAGAAGGATCAGGCTTCCGGTCACTAGAAATGATATGCCCCAAGAAGGACACTTCCTCAAGCCAAAGGCACATTTGCTAAACTTCGCATAAAGGCTTTCTCCCGAAGAATAGACAAGACAATCCTCGAGTGTTTCTCATGCTCCTCAGGATTTCGAATACACTAAGATGTCATCAATGAAACTACCACGAAACAATCAAGATAACTATGGACAAGGTTCATCAAGTCCATAACACATTTGTGATTACGTCAACAAGCGGCATCACCACAAATTCAAAGTGCCCATATCTAGTGCGAAAAGCGGAGTCTTCGGAATGTTCCTCTCTAACCTTCAATTGATAGTAACCCCGTCGCAAATCAAGCTTAGAATAGGCGATAGACCACTTGCAATTGGTCAAAAAAGATCATCAATGTGGGGTAGTGGGTATTTGTTCTGCTTCACCTTATTCAATTCTCGATAATCTATGCGTAACATAAACTCCCGTCCTTCTTCTTCCTAATAGGCCGGTGCGCCCAAAGCGACACGCTCGGTTTAATAAAACCAATCTCAAGGTTCTACATGGCGAGTTTTCAACTCTCTAGCTCCGGTGCCATCTATACGGTGCTTTAATCGGTGAAGTCCCGGAATAAGCTCGATACAAAACTCTAGTTCTCTCGGGTGGCGTAGCATGATCGGTAGAAAACACATCGGGAGAACTCACATACTGGGACCTCCTCTAAGCTTCGGCGAACCTCTTCTTACTCAACAACGCGGGCAGATACGGTACACCCTTGAGACAACAATTTTCTAGCCTTGGCGCAGAAATGAAATGCAAGTCACTCGGCGGCTTGATCACCCTGCAATTCCATTGCACCGGCATATAAAAAGTAACCCTCTTCCTATGGCAATCAACTATGGCATGATAAGC
>CM028380.1:120834470-120859044 GCA_013146195.2 Codonopsis lanceolata
TGTATCATCCTGGGAAGGCAAACGTGGTAGCGGATGCCTTGAGTAGGAAAGTGCACTTTGTTTTATTTGATGGTTGAGAATGGAAGATGTTGGAAGACTTGCGAGATTGAGTTCCTAATGTTTATGATAGAGGTGTGATCTTTGCGAATGTTCATGCTACACCGGTTTACTTGGGAAGATTAAAGAAGCGCAAGGGAATGATCCTGAGTTGAAGATAATCATTGATGGATTGGCCAATAATATATCACCCGATTTCGCGAATAGTAATGATGGTATTTTAACATTTTGGGGCAGAATTTGTGTTTCTTCTAGTGATGGTTGGAAGAGGCAAGTTCTTGATGAGGCTCATAAGACGAGATACACCATTCACCCGGGGAGCACGAAGATGTATCTAGATTTGAAACTTACGCTTTCGGTGGAGAGGTATGAAGATAGAGATCGGGGTATGCATCGAGGTGTTTAACTTGTCAATAGGTTAAGGCTAAACATCAAAGACTCATGACTTCTACAACCACTTGAGATTCTGAATGGTAATTGGAGCATATTACTATGGACTTCGGACAGTTTACCACGCACGCCGAGAGGTTTCAATGCAAGGTGTGGGTTATAGTTGACAAGCTGACTAAGTTTGCACACTTTATACCTATTGCGATCACTTATTCATTGACTCCTTGGTAGCCTTATACGTGCTCAGAGACCGTGAGACTTCATGGCTGCTCCAAAGGAGTAGTGGTGTCGATAGAGATCCAAAGTTCACATCCAGATTTTGGCGATCATTGCGTGAGGCTTTGGGTACGACTTTGAATTTCAGTACACTGCTTTTCATCCTCAAACGGATGGCCAGTCCGAGCGGTTGATTCAAATTTTGGAGGATATGCTTCGAGCTTGTCGCGATTTTAAAGGAAGCCGATTCTCATTTACCCTTAGCCGAAGTTTGCGTATAACAACAACTACCGTAAGGGAATTAAGATGGCGTCGTATGAAGCATTGTATGGGCGTAAGTGTAGATCTCCTATTTGTTGGGGACGGTTGGAGAATCAAAACTTCCAGCTAGTACAACGCTTGCTAAGAGCGTGAAATTAATTAGAGACAAGTTACACAACGCTAAAAGTCGATGTAAGAGTTACCACGTATAATCGTACGGGATCTTGAGTTTAAGTGGTAGACTATGTATTTTTTAAAGGTGTCACCGAAGAGGAGTCTAAGAGATATGGTAAGAAAGGGAAGCTATTAACCGAGATATATTGGCCCGTTCGAGATTTTGAGAGAGTTGGGTCACTTAGCGTATCTAGTTGAATTGCCACCTTCACTCTCGGAAACTCATAACGTTTTCCATGTTTCTATGTTGCGACAGTATATGAGGGATGAGTCACACGTGCGAGTATGAGGAGATATCATTTGAGTCGGTTGTCCTATGTGAGAAACCGGTAAGATTTTGGATACCAAAGTGCAAATGTTACGAACCGAGCGGTTCCCCCATTCAAAGTTCTTTGGAAGAATCACAACATTGAGGAAGCAACTTGGGAAGCGGATGTAGAGATGCGTGAGAAGCATCCACATTTATTTGATGAACTTGGTAAGAATTTAGGGACTAAATTTCTTAAAGGAGGAGAATGTGGCACCCTACATTCAAATGCATGTGCTTTGCATTCATAATATTCATGATCATGTTTACTTAGTTATTTGTGTATTGTAATACTTTATAAGTTACTAGTTGTTGTTTAGTTACTCAATTCCTACTTTGATTACATTGTGTTGTCTATTGTTTTGATCTCCATTAGAGTCTTAACCTAACATGTTCATGCATTGTGTTGATTATTGAAATATGCTTCTTGATAATTTAATTATCACCTTGCATATTTCATGTATGTTGATTTGCTTGCCCCCATTACAAGTGAATCATCACAAGTGGCTAAAAGGTATGCGTACCGGTTAGTGTGGAAACTTGTATGATTTCACATAGGTCTTAGATTATGTGTGACATGATCTAGTCCTACCCTCATATATGATGATCAAGACAGACCAGCACTTCAGAATGCACTTAGCACCGGAAGACTTGCAGCTATGTCAAAAGCCTTCACCGGCAGACATACCATAAGTTGAAATGCTCGCATGCGGGACATCGCTTCTCTGTGTCAGAAGACTTGTTTCCACGGCTCGAAGCTTTCCAATGGCGGACTTTAAAATCGCATCTCTGAGAAAAGTCAAAGAAGCTGCTCAAATCAAGACTAATATGTCCGTGCCTCTAAAAGCCTGACATACTCAAATCTACAAGACTTTTTCTCACTCAAGTAGTCTGTTAAAGTCAAAAAGTAATTACTTTATTGAACAGACCACCTGACAGTGCAACAGACATCAGACCTACTCTTCAGAGACTTATCAACATAGTCTGACAGACAACGAGTTCCAAGATCTACAGGACTAAATCTCTGCTCCAGACAATCAAAGATCTTGAGGACAAAGATCTCTATTCGCACTACAACAAAAATGGGCTTTTACAACGTTTTTAAAACGTTGTAAAAAAAGTGTTCGCAACGTTTTGTAAAACGTTGTTATATGTAACGTTGTAATAGGTCATTTAATTTCACAACGTTTTTTAAAACGTTGCAAAAAAAGTTGTCTTTGTCCTCCCATATTGTCCCAAAAACTGTTAGACAACATTTTTAAAACGTTGTAAAAAGCATTGCACAATGTTTTCTAAAAACGTTGTAAAAAATATAAGACAACGTTTTAGTTAAAAACGTTGTAAATTTATATAACAACGTTTGGATAAAAATGTTGTAAAAAAGTGATTTTACAACGTTTTTATAAAAAACGTTGTGAATTATATACTACAATGTTTCTGAAAAAACGTTGTAATATATCATTTACAACGTTTTTTATAGAAACGTTGTAAATGATATATTACAACGTTTTTTTAAAACGTTGTTAATTTTTTTTAAAAAAATAATATACATTTAATTCTCCTCCCACCTACATCCAATTTTGCTCCCACTCACAAACCATTGCAAATAATAATATACATTTAATTCACAATGGGATTACACTATGCATTGTCTAGGTCATACTATGAGCTGCCCATCCCATTGAACTTGGTAATTTTTTAGGTTGTATGCACCATTGCTCTTTATAATGGATGGTTTGAAGAAATGCTGAAGGGTTAATATTATCTACCCTTCCCTCCCTTGTACTTTCCCATGGAACATCATGCTTGGCATTTGACCTACGCCTAGGCTCCGGTTAAATCTTTACGTAACTAACACACGATGTATAAAGTGAATGTGCCATCTACAAACAAATAGACCCCAGCAACACAAACAAAGGGCGCATTTTCTGACATTAAGGCCATAACTTTTGAACCAAATATCATCCACTTACATATATTAATCAAATTTACCTCTATGAGATAACCAAGCAACCTATCTCGCCTAAACTTCGGGATTGTGCAACACTTCACAGGAAGCTAGTGGTTCCTTGCACGCTTATTTCCGTGGTGCAACAGATCAGAGAAAGACTGCAAACTCACACCAACATCTTCATCATATTCGATTCCAAGCTCTTCCTGTAAGAGTGAATGCCTATGATATAAAGTATCGCAAGACCAAATATTAACACATATTTAGCTTCTACCGATAAAACACCTTGAATTCTTTTGAGATTCTTGGGTGAGTTCTCTGTTATAGCATCCCACATCCTTGAACATCCTCCTACGCCTTCTCCATTGACTTATAGTTTCGAATATATTTTTTCAATAGCTTTTCGCTCTACCTGGCTTACCGTAGTGACTCCTCCTCGCAATTTAGTCAATTTATCCTCAAGCTCCTCTACCTGATTACAAATGAACAACCATGATTCTTTTCCCTAACTTATGGAGGTGAGTTTAGACCAATGTTAGAAGGTAAATCACGTGGTTTGATGTCTGTACCTCCTTTCTCAGTTTAACATCATTGGCACGTATTTCTTCCAGTGTCAAATTTGATCGCAGCGATTTTATCTTTGTAACAAAAATATATCAAGTATAACCACCGAAAATTCCCCAAGTAGGAATACTTGAAGCTACCACATCCAAAAGGGTAATACAAGAAGGTTCTAAAATCAAAATGTACCTCCTTCAACTTCACTAATAGCTTTCCTTTGTTCATCCAAATTTTTTTGTAGTTTGGCATTTTCTTCCTTCATCCGATTAAGCTCTTCATTGTTTGGTATGTCAAATTGATCTTGCCGAGCAAGGTAAATTTTCTCGCTTGCCATATTCCTTGAATGATATACGCCCACTATCCGGCAGGTATCAAGTGCCTTCAGTATTGCGCTTTTTGAGGTTGAATTTTTGCAAAAATCGCGACAACTTGAGAATTCAATGGCCAATTTAATTCCTTTGACAACATAAAGGTCCGAGAATACCCCACTCTCCTCAAGCCTTATTTGGATATCAAGGTCACCACACAAGCCACCACAGCCACTCATAGGAGAGTCCTTCGGGGAACATGAACAAGGTGGTGAGGCGTTTATCGCCTTCAGCCTTAGGTGCCACATAAATTTTAATCCCACCAACGATGAAAATACATTATCTGTGATACAAAAAATGAATGAATATCAATAACCAGATGAAAATATTCCTATGGAACAAAAAATGAAACAGAATGTGAGTAGAGCTCTTCCAAAAACATAAGCATCTATAATATTTTATGATAGAGTTAATGAGAAAAAAAACAGAGAAATATGCTCCGAGGAAAACTCAAACATTAAATTATCAGGTTGTAGTAGAATTGTTACACAAGATAGGTCAATATTTATCATGCTAGCAGGTATGAAAAATATCTTTTAAGTCCAGCATACCAACTTCCCCCTCTACCATTCCAGACTTCTTGCTTTCCCTACTTATAATCCTATCATTCCCTTGTTTAGTTCCTCTAGCATAAAACTCAAAGATCTTTAACAGTCTCATGGGAAGGGACCTTCAATTCCATACAGAGTGACTTCTGATCTTTGATTATACTTCAACCATTTTACTTTAATTGATCTGTAATTCACAAACTCATCAACCGCATGGGTAATTGTATAATATGTAAAGCAAAGATGTATACATGAATTCAATTGCACATTGGCTCTTCTCAGTTCCATTTTTGTTTGCTCTTATCCAGTCCCTATTTCTAACAAGTGCATATTATAAACCCTTTTCTCTCCAACTTAACCCAGTTAACCACCAATTCCTACGACACTTTTCCTCTATAAACCCTCTTTCCTATTATGAGACTAGTGATACACAGACAAGGACCCACATTTTCTCGTGTAACATACCTGCTCAGCAGAGCACTTCTCCCTTCTCAAGCAACTGGTTCCTTTTTTCTTTGTTTTACACAGAAAACTTGTTTTCTTCAAATGGCCTTTCTTTTCGGTAGGAGCCCTTAATTTTCTTTAATTTTGTGGTATCACAATTAACCAAGTCCTTCAATAAGAGCAACAGTCTGCAGCATCATTGTTGTGCTGGATGTTATTCCTTGCTCTTTTGATTTCCCTTCCTTTTGTCTCTTTTGGTTTGCTGCTTTGGGCAAGATCTCCTTTTTACTACTTTCTTGAATTGCTTCTTCTTAACCACATGTATATTGTGCTTATTTTCGGACCATGTGGTCAGCCTGGGTACTGCAACCTGCAGATTTTCAGTCAACTGCTCTTCCTCGCGAGATATCTCGCTTGTTATCACCATGACTTTCACATCACCATTGTCATATATTTTTGTTCCTTTCACCAAGAACAATGCTACTGTTAGTTCAGGAAATCAGGCATGAAGGCTGTGAACTTCTCATAGAATGAAAAATTATAGGGCAGATTGATGCCCTCTTTGGATATATAGTTTAGTTCTATTTCAAGTCAAAATTATTTTTCACTGAAGTGTTCTTGATTTTTTACTCATCATTTGTCCAAAAGCACTATCAAATTTATACTGTTACCTCCAGACAGTGGATTATAAAGCGTTAGAACTTTTCTAGAAACTTCAGAAACTCGAAAGGTCCTAATCAAATTTATTTATCAAAAAAAGAAGAAAAGGTCCTAATCAAATTTGTTAAATAATTCCAAGACAGCCCTAAAAGGGACTCAATCGGCAGTATTTAACTCGTCATACCAAAAACTAATGCTAGAGGATCCACTTCGTCGTCGTCTTCATCGTCCTCATAAGTTTCATTTGGTCCTGCATCTGCATCAGCTGAAGCTCCACCTTCGCCATATATAACATATTCTCTTTCCAATTTTCTCTGCAGAATTAGGTAAATACCTAGTCAGTTCAGATGTGTATGCTTGAGATATAAATTCTTGACTTCAATCATTATTATAATATTATTGCAGAAGATGTACTAAAAGTTCAAGTGATAGCCGCTTGATTTCACTGATACTTTATTTATTAAAACATGTTGACAACTTCAAAACATGCTCCAAGATTTGGGTATGACATGCCAATTGACAGCTACACGTTTTCACTCTTTGTGCTGTCTTGGATTAAAATGATTGATAAGTCGAGCAATCAGATGAAGCTTAGGAGGGTGTCAATGGAGAAGATGTGGACGAGCCGATAGTTTGCTCCCCTATATCAGTAGTATGACCCGAAGATTAGGAGGAGATAGGATTATTATCTTATGAAGATAAGGAAGAGGAAATTTCGATATGGGTGAAACGGAGAGCAAAAAGCTTTGGGAAGTTCTTGGGTGTTTCATGTGCAGGTTTTGAAGACAAAATTATGGACCTGCATGCTGCTGGATATAGAGAAAAATTGGAAGTCTTCGGAAGCTTACATGTTTGCTGCTGGATTTACTTCAATGCAGATCCTAGCAACGCTAGGTCTAGACATGTTTGCTGTTGGGGAGTCGATGACCAATGGAGTACCTATCATATTAGCAACCCCTCACACGCCTACCTTTATGCAATTATGGACTGCCCAAACTACCTCTCAATTCCAGCAACTCACACGCATAGAACCTGCCCAAAATACCTGCCAAATCCATGCGTAACCTGCTCCTAAGACAGCCCACGTTCTGGAATTATGCTGCCCCAAAACAGTCCCAGATATCCAACCCATTTTATTCCCACTGTATCATTGGTACAAAATTTGGCATGATTAGGGGTTAAGTTGTTGCAATCCCCCCAGCTAAAGTGAGCACAGAAGAAAGAGAAAGAGAGCGAGAGTGAGAGAGAGAGGAGAAGAGGTGGTGTTGGGTAAGCTTGAATGATGGTGGTGGTGGTAGTCGAGTGAGCCTAATATGACGAAAAGGAAGATGAACTAAGAAGGGGATGCTCGGTGGCTTTCAAATTCATGTTTTACCCCCAAAATGATCATGTGCTAACACTTAAACAAAATAGTCTTTAAAGATATTGGGCCGAGAAACGTGCAAAAATGAGCAAATTTTTAGTACAGGGACTAACATTAGAAATGTCTTTAGTACAAGGACATCTGGTACATGTTATGGTATTACTATGGCATCAAACTGAATTTGTAGGGAAATTGAAACAAATAGAAACATACCTGATATGTCATTCTGACATGGCAGCTCTCAGCCTTTTGCTTTTCTGCCAATATGCTTTCAGTTTAACACAATAATTACCAATGCACAACCTGCAAGAGGAAGCAGCATGAGTTTTGTCACCTCAATTGACACCTTACAAAATTTCGTTTGAGAAGGCAGAGAAGACGCATTGACGTATTATAAAAACTACAGTAAGACAGTATTGAATGAAATGCCCTGAAATAGAAGATTTCAAGATCTAGTAAAATTTAAAAATCAAAGCTACAAGCACAACTACTTTTGAATTTATCAAATAAAGAGATAATTCCAATCAACAAGACGATCAGCCTACCAGGTAGTTTGTACCTGAGGCGGTATTTTTCGCTCCAAGCCACAGCCAACTCCTCCTCGACCTAAAGATTCGGGAAAGAAACTTTCAGTCTCAAAAGTAGAATTACTAACTAACATGATTATCCCAACGCCCTAACAAGCACAAGCTAAAAAAATAAATAGAATCTAAAGGCAACTGGGAGCATCTATTTACACCACATTTTTTGTTCTTTCCAGAGTACTTATCTACTTTTTTGTATTTTTATTCTTTCAAACAAGCATTCCCCATCAGTTTTAGAAAACCAACTAATCCCAACAATCTTTTTATCTTCTTCAATTTCGTGGCAGCCTAGTATTCAAGAGGCGTGGGACTGTTTTTTTATTTTCCTTGGTAGTTTCAGCCAAGGTGAAGTAATTCAGGTGTGAGGGTTCTCAAACCAAGATTGGGCAGTTCATAAACTATTTTAGGACTGTTTTGGGACAGTTTGAACATCCAAAAACGTGGACTGCTAGGGCTGATATTGACAGCTTGTGTGCATTGTTCGAAGTGGCTGAAGTGAGCAGTGAATTCATGGGTTGTTGTTGAAGGGTTGGTCAGATTATTCCTTGTATTAGTTCTATAAACAAGGTTAGATTTTTGGGCTGTTATTGAGGGTTTTTAGAAGGGGTTTTGGAGCAATTTTTATGGTTGTTTTTGGGCAGTTTTCGAGCTGCTTTGGGACTGTTGGTTCAGCCATAGGGCGGTTCTAAAAGGGCTGGACAGATTTGAATTGTTCAAGTATTTTGACACCGTATCAAAAACCAAAATTGTTCAAATTACTATGAATTCCACCAAAGGTGCAAAGTGTCAACTAAATCTAATCTTATTTATACGGACTCTTGAAAGGCATGAAGTACTCGTGTCAGACACTCAAATTTTGAAATGAGGGAATATAAGCATGTGTTCTACACTTCTCAAAAGATATACTTCAAGAAATCATATATATATATGTAATAAGCTCATTTGCTATATAACAACTAAAGTACTCATGTTTAGCGCTAAAACAAAGAAAAAATTGCTCTGATACCAAAACAATACTAAACATTTCATATGAAGACAACAGTATCCCGTGCCATCAAAATTTGGAAAATAAGATGAATCAGACGTTAAATCCAATAGGTCCTTATTCACCTCCATCTGGTCCACAATTGATACATGTGAAAAACAAGAGTGAGTGTTTAAGTGCAGAAACAACCAACCTGTTTATCATAAACTGTGTGGTATGGGAAGAGACTAATCTTTAAAAATTCTGGGATGTGAGAAGGATCCTATAGTCTTCTCCCATCTAAACCTTTTCTAGTCAATAAGGAGAGCCTCTATTTACTATGGGACACAAAGAGCACACACCGTATGTTACTCGATTCTCCAACCTATGTCCAATCCTTGGGTAAGGGTAGTTTATACTTTATACTGAGAGACTTATCATTCAAAATGCTTCTCTGAAACATATCGGAAAACCCCATTTTAGCACAATAAATTAAAATCAAGTAATATATGGCCTTAACTTCCAAGTATAGGGGGGACAGTAATAACATGTCTATCTAACCAATGATCCAATGAATTTGTTATAGCAATGAAGATATTGATGTATACTAAAAAGAAATAACATAAAGTATTTGTTCTTAAAAATAGTCCTAAAAACTGGACAAAAACTAATAAGGTACTTTCCTGGGAACTTTCTTTATTGGGGCTGGAATTGTAGCTGGATAAATCCGGTGACGACCACTCAAATTGGGTAGTTTCTTGCTGAGTTATTGAGCCTTTGGGGAATTTGATTGATCTAAGTTTCTTTGATTCCTTCTCTTTCTCTGTTTCTTCCATTTCATGTTTAAAAGATGATTTAATTTCCATTGACCCTGTTCTTGGTTTCTGCAGAATTACCAAGACAGAATTCAATGAAGAACATGAATCAGTTAAGTGGGTTGAAGGATGGGAGACTGTGCACATTCAACCAATGGGAACAAACCTCAGATAATTACAGTTTCAAAATGTGAATGTGTTTTCTTAGTTACATCATCAACTTATTAGGCTTCCCTTAATGGGTTTTGACAAATGGGCCACAACATTTTCAAAAACAAGGAGAATTCTCTCTCTCTCTCTCACAAAAGTTAATGAATTATTTTCCGGCCAAATACCACAATGTAAACAAAACTGTTGTCTTCCAGATTTCATAGCCTCTCCCTCCTACTGCATTAAGAATACAAGCACCATACTGAAGGTTGGATATTTGCTTCATCCATAAACATTAAAGCAAACTACCAAAAGTGTAAAAGTAAATTGCAGAAAATGAGGACCATTCAAACTTGACGTACAGAGGAAAACCAACGTAGCAATTATTAAAATTTGAAAGTGTACCGGAACACTAAAAGTCGCTCTGCATCTTCACTTAGTATAGTGGATATGAACTGAATAAGTTTCTCTGCAGGAACAATGTCATAGTTCATGACTGCTCCAATGATGCGCACCATGTCAAAATAAGCCTTCAAATATCTGTTTATTGGAAAAATCAAATGTAGGAAGCAAGTAGCGAGAAAAATGGAGAAGATTCACCCAACTAAATATGTCAAATTGACAAATAATTAATGATTGGTAGAGCATAAGTTTGCAGGAATAGAGCCAAAGTAACAAGCTACTCACCATATGCAATGCAACATCTCCATAGCACAACAGTGTGCAAGCATCCAAAACAAATGGTGAAATTATAAGTCCTTCTATATTCAGAGTTCCTTCAGTTAAGCATTTACAAAGAAGCTTAATGACCCAAAAAGCAAATGGATGCCACCTTATTTTTCATGTCACATTTATAACAATATCACAGCCATCAGTTGGTTTGCTGCATGCTGGGACATCACTGAGAACAGAAGGGTCACTAAACAACCCAGAAAGGGACTTGTGGAAACACCTCAAAGATACTTTGTGTGATCCTTCATTGCTGGCATTGTCAGACAAGGAAGCTACATAGAGGAGATTTGTTTGAATGTGAAATGTGAATATAGTAAGCTTACTATAATTGACTAAATCAAACATTGAGGATCTAGCACTAAGAGGATAACGATATTGAAGAAGTAATTAGGGGTGTCATAACATGTGGATGATCTTCTTTCTGTTTCAGGTCATACACACACAAAAGAATAAAACAGGGAAAAAGAATAAAATAATAGGATAGGACAGACGAAGAGAAAGTGGAAACGTTACGATATCACGGGAAAAGTTAGTTATTACTTCAAATAAGATGGTATTACTGAAGTGCTACTAACTTGACGAGTATACCTTTAACCACCAACATGGTATCCATAAAGAACTGACGATATGCATCTCGATCTCCTGTAGGAAGCAGGGATAAAAGGGATCCTACTTTTTCAAAAATCACTCCATGGCGAGAGCTGAAAAATATATATAAACAACCAGATCCAAAAACATAAGTTGTGACGACCCGACCCGGACCCCAATGCGAGATCCCGTGTCATGCCGTCCAAATAGACAAGATACACAAGCATGCACAAATAGGATTATAAAATTCATGTGGCGCAACATCGCATACGAACAACAACTCGGCTACACTTGGCCAGAAAAACAACTTAAAATAAACAAGTCTTCGGCGACGTTACAGCCGGAACCCAACAACTACTCCTACAATATTAACACATGCTTATAATAACCTCAACGACCACAACATGCCGGAGACAACAACAACAATAATAATTAAACGAGCTTTAGCGGAAGAAACTGTAGCGAACCAACAACATATAAACAGGCTCGACATATAGTCGGCATACAAAAGATTACAAGTGTTAAATCATTAAGTTGCTACAACAACAAAAACCCCAAGCCAAGTCTATATAACTTGCTTCCCAACGTCCTTTCCAAAATAAAAGACTAATAACAAAAGTCCAAAAGAGCAACCTTGCTCACAAACGACCAAGCGTGAATAAAGCGAGTCTATCTCGGACCGTCTCCTCGGCTCGGATCTAAGGAAACAAAACAAACAAATAGGGTAAGTCGAAAGACTTAGTAAGTTACTAAAATGCATGTTCATGTTATAGCATGACATTTATCACAATTATGGCACATGATCATCATATAGCACTTAGCACATTATTCACATAAATGCGTAAAATAAATCATTCAAGTAGGATATGATATAGTCACGGCCGCTTCGTAGCTCCTGCAACAAACTTTATTATACTGTATCGTGCCACATCGATGCTCGGTGATTACATCGACTTTTATCGAGAACCTACTCGATCTAGATAGCAAGCCAATGTGGCACGTATTGATACGGCAAAGGGGCTACTTCCCCATTGCGGCCAACAATGAAGGTGTGGGTGAGGTCCCAGGTGCGGCGATCCATAGCGAGCACGAATCCCATAATTCGTGAAGGCGATGCATCGTCCCACCCTGACTTAATAAACAAACCAAATAATGCCAGCTGGACTCAATGTGATGCACAAGTAGATGTTTACTTGACTTAAACCAATTAAGGATCGAATTCGACAAGAGCGAACTCGACCAACCAAGTAGGGTATTAATCTCTACCATAAAACATGTCAAGGCAATTAGTTGCTCAAAACCAATCTTTCATAACATCTTGTTGCAAACAATTAAACCAAGCTCATATTTGAGTAAACCAAATCAAACGGTGTCCAAACTTCGTAGGGATTGAAACTAGAGTTCAACATGTTCAAATATTCCCTAGAGTCGACTCCGTTGAGTCTTTTCTCTAAATTCCCAATTTTGGAGAAATTGAAGCTATGTGCTTCATAACCCAACCTAGGTCATTTCTAGGTTCAACAAGGTTGTAAATACACCAAGGCATTATAATGTGATCCATGTTCATCATAGAGTCCAATATTGAAGATAGAACACATATAACATACAACATATCATGTAAGCTCAATTTAGGCCATTCTCATATAACAACACTTCCATCAATAAATACAATACATGTTTCTAAAATGTTCAAAACCTTAAATAGACAAGATGCAAGAGTTTTATAAACTTTCATAGGCAAGAAATCAACCTATACATGCTCCTAGCAAGTTCATATTTTCAAAATACAAGAAGAGAGCATAGGAGGCATATATGTGTCCTCATTGACCTCAATCACCATAGGCTTTGTTTCCTTAGGGTCAATGAGAACTAAATAGAAGAAGAAGAAAAGAGTAACTTACAAGTGTTCAACACCAAAGAAAGCAAATAAAGAAACTAATCGGTTGAAAACGATCCTCTCTTCGAGCTCTACACTTTTGATGAAGGTGGCTTGAGCAAATGGAAAGGATCAAGGAAGATGGAGATGAGAGCTTCAAGAAGCCATGGGAGAGTCTTGGAGAAGAGAAATCCCGTTTTTGGAGAGTGAGGGAGAGAAATGAGAGTCAAAATCTGCAAGTGTGGTGTATATTGGTTCAAAAACTGAGTGGGACAAGTGTCATGACAATGTGGTCTCTTAAAATCTGATTTTTGTGGGCTTAATGATCACTAATGCTCTCTTAATCCATCCTTAAAACATGTTACTAATGTTAGGACACAAGTAATAAGGGTTAGGGAGGTTTAGGTGGGGTTTAGAAAGGGTTTTGGATAGGGGTTTAAGGGTAGAATTCAAGAAACATCGAAACAGAGCAACCCAGTCTCGGGGGACCTTGCGGCCGCATGGTCCCCCTACCCTTGCGACCGCATCCCTCCTGGATGCACAACACCTCACTTTCTGTCTACCTTGCGTGGGCAAGGTCATTTCACCTTGCGAGGGCAAGCCCGGCAGAACCAAAATGGCTCAAAACTCAACCTAAAAGACCCCCAAACACTTAGCCAAATCAAGGGGGTTTCAAACCCCAACAAAAATGAGTTTAAAACTCATAACAAGCACCCTCAAACAACACCCGAACAATCCATACGAAGGAGGGAAAGAAGAAGAACTAAACAAGCAATTCAACCGGCGATTAAACAAGCTTGCAAACATGATTCTAAACATGTTAAGGGCTTCATGAATGATTTATAAACGTTTCTAAATCATATATAGACTAAATGAACATGCTCACAATCAATAAGAAAACATGAAGGCAAGCATATAATGCACATGCAAGAATACGGGGTGTTACATAAGTGCTTGAAAGTTCATGACTGTGCATATTAAGCCAATTACAATGCAAGTAAAAAGACGGGGATCTACAATCAAAGGAATTCAAAGAAACATTTTGCATGAAGGACCCATTATGTAGCTGGTCGAATTGAGGATATTTTTTCCGCAAAACCTATAAACATAGATGAAAACAAAATATGGCATCCTTATACATTATTCATCAATGGAAAATTTTAAATAAGTCAATATGTTTTCAAACTCTAACCGATTTGCATAGGAGCAATACCTTACACAAATAAAATATGACAAGACTGTAGCTGATACAAACACAATGTGATCAGTGATAGTTCTTTATCTCAGATCTCAATAGGTAACAAAATTGTATGAAATATAAAATGTTATGGACGAGCCAGTGCCTAGGGGAATGAACAAAGAGATGGTGAAAGACATACAACAAATCATCCCAACTATGGCATCTCTCAACATCAAAACCACTTTCTAGAAATAATGGGTCTATTCTCCTTCAGGATTTAGTGTCCTAGTTTGCAGTTTTAGATTTTCTCTGTCTTTGGTCCCACTCAATAAAAAAAATCCAACTCCAAAAACAACACTAAATCGTGAAGCCAAACACCCATTTTTTCAATTTGGCAAAAAGTGATGCTTTACCACATATTAAATTTTCCATAGCAACAAAATCGTGTGCTTGTTCTGGTTTCTAATCCTAAATATTATTTACACCTGATGTACTAATTAGAAGTTACTAAACATATTTGCCTCGGGTAGCTTAATCCTACATAAGCGGACGTACCTAGCTATTGTTAGCTTTTAGAGAACACTTTTTATTTTATCCAATTAATTCTTTATCATATCAAGTGTACACAATATTCAGGTTTGAGTAATTGCAAACCACTGACTGTCATCTAGCATGGAAATTGCAAACTCTTTACATACAAAAAGAAACAAAAAGTTCAACTGTCAGTCAATTCCCTGAAACATGCAACATATTCTTAAATCTAATCGAAAAATAAATCCATACACTCAGGGATACATACAGAAATAGACCTGGAAACAAGGGTTAAGTTCCATTCAAGCAATGAACTGGAAATGCCATCTTATTCAAATTAGGCCAACCGTATTGGGAGAATACCTAGAGAGGATTCCAGCGCATGACATGGGAGTAGTAAAGGATCAGTATGAAGGTTAGTGGATCTACGCTTCGAGTTGCAACCAAAACAATCAGCCTCATATGGTTCAAAGAAGTAAGAAGCTACATTAGCAGATCGGCCAGAATCCAAATGGGGAAACCCCTTAAGTGGATGGAGATTCATTTTCCCTTACACGAACTTTTGAAACCATCACTGCCAAGGAAAGCACTTCTTGAGCAGAAGAGGAGGACAATCCAATCATAAGATCTCGGTAGCGCAGTAAGACAATGCACATAGAAGCCCTTCGATCCCGCCCCCGTGTCAATCGGTCCCTTTTCTATCTAACAGGACAAAGAAACAGGAAAAACTAGATCGCTCCATTTTCCCTCTAAGACATTGAAAAAATAGAAAAAAGTAGAACTCCGCAGTTTGGCTATGATGGTCCGAACTAGAACAACACAAGATTGAGAGTCTAATTAGAAGAACTTCTATTCCTGCTCCAGTCTTATTGACTCATCCATCAAAATGCTTTTGGAAACCATGTATACTAATAGAAAGCCAATGCAAGAAGGCCTAAGGATTTGTCCAAATTCAATGCCCAGCAAAGGTGGCTCCTTGTAACGCCCCAACCTTAATTCCTACTTGGAATTACAAGTCGGTGCGCTAAGCACCCTCCTAGTTAGCCAAATCTTAAACTCAGATCAAATCAACTAAAATTAAATTGTAACAAAAAGAAACGTTATAGTACACACACAAGGCTAGAAGTAGGAAAAGAAATCAATCAATTCTGATGTCATTTGCTACCTCAAAACAGTGAGTGAAAATGTCTGAAATTTGATTCAGCACTGAAACAAGGCGGCAATGCGGTCCAATTCAAACCAATGCCAAAACCATACCACAAGGCCGACAAATGAAAATAAGGTATTCATGGAAAGGTGTATGAGTCTACTTTCTATTCCAATTTATAGAAAAATATTTCAGAATCTCTAGCCCAAGTTATGGTTAAAACAGTAACAGATGTCCAGAAACAACTTCCGAACAGTCATAGTTTTTGGCTTCCAAAACCAGCTCCAAACGCTCTAAGAGTTAGCTTTCTAACAAAACAAAAGGAATGTGATTCTGCTAAATCTAGAGAAAGTTATGACACTTCTAGTAACAAGTGTCCAAACAACACATTAAGAGTTAAAATGATTTCAAATTCAAACTCAAGGCTTTAGCACTTAGACTTAAATCCATCAAACCAAGACCACCCTATGGCTATAAATTGAAGGCTAATTTAGCTAATTAATCCACACTTAAACATTCTCAAACAGACCATTAAGCACATGAACAACATATAAATGCAACTTGTATATTATAATTATATGTATCAATCTTTTACTATGGTTTTTTTTCTTATCTTCTTGTCGATCGGATTTTACTTCCAACTTGTATATCTCTTTATGTTAGTTTAGCTAGGCGGGAATCAATTTAAACATGACAGCTCACATAAAGATTCATGCATAGGTGTTTATTAGCTAGAAGTTAGAAATTTGGGAAAAAATGTTGGTCATGTATGATATTGCTCCAAGCTACACATTAACTTCCTTTTCTTCCCTTTCGACGAGTGATCAAAAACCAAATTTACAGAATAAGACCAAATTGACCATTTAAGAATTTAAGAGGAGGATTTTATGAAAGGCCTAACTTGAAATTGGTTTCTTCATTTATCGTTGCATATATATTTTCACAAGTATTGTACCGAAGAATACTCTTTTACCATAATAATAGAGAGTACAAGATGACAATTTTGGGACAAATGGCATCATTGTTGCCTAACAAGCTGAAATAATTACTGTTTTGATCAATCTTGTGTAGATGCAGCTAAAGGAGACCAGATACTGGTACTAACATCCAGTTTTTCTTGAATATGTATGATACTAAGGGAAGAAACTAACAATCAAATTTTAGTACTGACCTTCTTATGCAGAAGTTTTTTCCAAGCAAAATCAACCTTTTCATTCACTTCCCAACCGTAGTTCCTGGAATCCTATAATATCAAGAGAGAAATGAAAATAACATTTTTTTAGAGATTACTATTATAGGAATCTATTTACCAAAGATAAATGAAATAAAAAGAAAAGAGGGAAACGTCAGTTTTCAAAATTAAAATAAACAAACAAAGTAAATATAAATAAGAATCTCATAGCAACATACTGCCGCCTAACAAACTGCAAAATGTACATCTTCAATGCAACATGCAAGGAAACAGTAATGAAAAGTTAAATGTTAAACTTGTGTACCAAAAGCAAGATTACTCAACACTTCACAAGAAAAATCAAGTCTAAACTTCATAAATAAAGCAATCAATTGAGTACTACGCACTTCCAATAATTCAAAGGATACATTCAAGAGAAAAATAACACACAAGCTAACGGCAAGAAATCTCAGACAACCCCCCACCCAACACCACCACCACCGAGAGGAAAAGGTCAATGTTGTACACTTTGCGTTACTTGTTTAGCTTTGCTCCAAAAAGGAATTGATCTAGGGGTAGAACCTACTTATCTCTAGCATTTTACAATTGAAATTCAATATTCATCAGTCCATAGTGAACATGTTCTCAGCTTCCTACAGTTTGGGTCCGATGGAATGGGGTTTGGGAACTTAGGGAGAGGCAATATTGGGGTAGAGCTCTACTTAAGCGGGACAAGGTTAGTGAAGGCATGAGAGTCCCAATTAAGTTAGTTAATCAATCTGCTGGTAGGATAGGATTTCACTTTAATGTTTTCTAGTTTAGTTTAAATTGTTTTCTAGTTTTAATTGTTTTGTGGTAAAGTAGGGAAAGTAGTTTGGTTTTGAACTCTTGTAGCCTTTTTAAGGCAGATTTTTTTTTGAGTATTGAGCAGATTGTTTTTAGAGTAAAACAACTCGCGCGGTTGGAACAAGTTGGTTTTCCTTCTTCGATTCTTCTTTCAAGGTGAGTGAAACCTTGTTGTCGAATCAATGGTTTTCTTTACGACAAGCGAGTGAAACTTGTCCGGTGAAGTCGATCTATCCCTTACCTTTGTCTTCTTCTTTTCTTTTAATTTCAGTTTGGTGGCAGCCTGTTTGTCCTTTTGAAAGACCGAAAGGGGTGGGCTTTGTGGTCCGTCAAAATGGACATAAAAGCATCAACCCCATCCCCAAGAACAAAACACTTGGCCAAGGCCAACCCAATTCAATCTTCTATTTGAGTTTTCTTTAAAAAATCTCAAAAGCGTACATTGAGAGACTAACTAGAGTAAGTCAAGAAGGTTGATCAAGAAAGCTCGTGGTATCGAGTTGGAAGTTTACAATGATTTGAAGAGAAAGTTGTCGCAACTTTTGTATTAGGTTTGATTCAATGTTTTTGAAAAGTTATTAAGACTGGGGAGAGAGGTGGAGAGATATTCAATCTAGGCTTATATCACAAAAAGCTAGCCAAAGCCAATTATCGATGGTTAGAGAGAAGCCCGGTTGAGGCTGACAACAACCTATCCAGCTTAATAGGAAAGAAGTTGATGTTGTTTAAAGCTGACAGTGAATCTTATGCAAAATCAATAGCTTGAACATAACATGTTTAATTCAGTAAATGCATTCTCGTTACTCAATATGTTAAATAAAATCCAACTATGTTTCCATAATTAAAAAGGATATGACTTATGAGTAAGTGTGGCTAGACCGATGCTCTTGTGTTTGATCGAAAAAAACGGGGCAACAAGATTCGTGTACAAGACACCAAGGTATAGGGAAAAGGATTGAGATTAGTTAAGTCGACTGAATGGATTAATACAACAGCAAAAGAAAAGGCTTGTATGAATTCTTATCTCCATTTGAAACGTCACTAACCACTCCAAAAGATCAGGGTCAAGAAGTTGGGTAAGGGTACCCTAAACTAAAGCCATTTGATAAATGCAGCAAAATCGATGAAAAACTATGTGTCGATTATAGTATATCTAACTTCACACTGGTGCCAATAGCGACATTGTAATGAATGAACGATGGATTAGTGCATTTCACAGAAGCATTTTATCAAACAGTTTGAAGAATCAATTGGAGTGATCTTAAAATTAAGCACATTGGAGCGCAAAGGCATGACACAACAACCAATTACTTGAAACAAAGCAACATGGCATCAGCTCATTATATATAAAAAAAGCAGCCAATTACTCGAAACAAATCAACATGGCAGCAGATCATTAAAAAAAATGATGTCAATTACTCAAAACAAAGCAACATGGAAGCAGTTCATTCAAAAAAATATATATATATAGCAGCCAATTACTCGAATCAAAGCAAAGCTGGGTGAAGTTCACCGTCAGCCCATTTCAGATTTTTGAACCCAATATCTACTATGTGACTTAAAAGCTGGGTGAAGTTCTTATGATCAGTTACATGTGTCTCTCCAAATTTACGCACAACTATTTGAAGAACTAAATACCATTATAATTATTGAATGTAACTGTACTCAAATTCAATGATGCCTCAATTTAGGACTCTAAATATGATCAAATTTGTTAACAAGTCTCTACCTTTCTGACCTTTAAATTCATAAATGTATATCACAGACCTATGAATGAAAGTATTCCCGAAACTCAGGAAGAAAAAATTAATTCAAGATGGGTGAAGATTAATCATCAAATTCAAAATGAAATCATACTTTGGACTGTAAGAGATGCTGATGCATATCTTACACTTCAAATCATTTTCCATCTAATATTTCTAGAATTAAAGAACTTGGCAGGGACTATTACGAATTTCATCACTGAATTCTTGCCCACAAACTAAATCAAAAATTCTTTCATAGATTAACTAAACAAAAGAGTTTCTAATTTGGCCTTTACCGAAATAAATCAACAAAATTGGAGTTTGTAAATAAATGATAAAACACTTAATCAAACAGCAACTATCATTATTCAAGCAAGGAACCAAAATTTGAATCTGTGACGACCCGACCCGGACCCCAATGCGAGATCCCGAGTCGTGCCGTCCAAATCATCAATAACACAAGCATGTATAGTAGGATCATAAAATTCATGTGGCGCAACATCGCATACAAACAACAACTCGGCTACACTTGGCCGGAAAACAACCTAATTTAAACAAGTCTTCGGCGACGTTAAATTTGAACCCAACAACTACTCCTACAATTATTAACACATGCTTATAATAACCTCAACGGCCACAACATGCCGGAGACAATAACAACAACAATAAATAACGAGCTTTAGCGGAAGAAAACCGTAGTGAACCATACACATATAAACAGGCTCGACTTACAAGTCGGCATACCAAAAGATTATAAGTATTAAGTAGTTAAGTTACATCAACATCCAAAAACAACATAAACCCAAGCTAAGTCTACTTGACTTGCTTCCCATCGTCCTTTCCAAAATAAAAGGCTAATAACAAGTCTAAAATATCAACCTTTAAATTACAAACAACCAAACGTGGATCAAGCGAATCTATCCCGGACCGGCCCCTCGACTCGGATCTAAGGAAACAAAACAAACAAACAGGGTAAGTCGAAAGACTTAGTAAGTTACTACAATGCATGATCATGATATAACATGGCATTTATCACAATAAGGGTTCACGTTCATCATATAGCACTTAGCACATTAATCACGTAAGTGCAAGGAAATAAATCATACAAGTAGGATATGATATAGGCACGGCCGCTTCGTAGCTCCTGCAAAATAGTTTGTTAACCCAATATCGTGGCTACGATGCTCGTGACGTTGCATCGATATACCGAACTCCGCCGGCTAATAGCGACCGCACTTATTGATACGGCAAAGGGGCTACTTCCCCATTGCGGCCTACAATGGAGGGGTGTGTGAGGTCCCAGGTACGGCGATCCATAGCGAGCACGAATCTCTCAATTCGTGAAGGCTATTCATCGTCCTACCCTGACATAAAAATCAAACCAAATTGTGCCAGCTGGACTTAATGCAATGCTCAAGTAGATGTTTACTCGTAAAGACCAAATAATGATCGAATTCGACAAGAGCGAACTCGACCGACCAAGTAGGGTATAATTCTCTACAATAAACCAAGTCAAGGCAATCAATTGCTCATAACCAAATAATCATAACGGGTTCAAATGCACATAAATAAACTCAACTTAAACATTGAGTAAACTTAACCAAACGTTGTCCAAACTCCGTAGGGATTGAAATTAGGGTTTATCAAGTTCAAATCTTCCCTAGAATCGACTCTGTTGAGTCTTTGCTCTAAATTCCCAAATTTAGGGTAGTTGAAGCTATGTGCTTCATATCTCAACCTAATTCATTACTAAGTTCTTCAAGGTTATAAATTTACCAAGGCATAAGAATATGATACATGTTCATCATAGAATCCAAAATTGAAGATATAACACATTCAACATACCACATCTCATGTAAGCTCAATTTAGGCCATTAGCACTTAACAACATTTTCATCAACAATTACCATACATGTTTCTAACATGTTCAAAGTCCTACATAATCAAGATACAAGAGTTTTATATACTTTCATAGGCAAGAAACCTTCCTATACATGCTCCTAACAAGATCAAAAATCCCAACATACATGAAGATAGCATAGGAAGCATAACATGTGTCCTCATTGACCTCAACCACCATAGGCTTTGTTTCCTTAGGGTCAATGAGAACTAAAGAAGAAGATGAAGAAGAGAGTAACTTACTTGTTACACACCAAAAGAAGAAGTAGAAGAAACTATTCGGATGGAAATGCTCCCCTTGATGAGCTCTTCAACTTTAATGAATGGCTCTTGGGCAAAGGATGAATGAATGAGAGAAGATGATGAAGAAGACCTCAAGGAACCATGGAGGAACTAGAGAGAAGATGAAAATTCGTTTTTGCAAGAGAGCTCAGCAAATGAGAGGGTTTAGAGCTGATTTGTGGCTTTAAAAGGTCAAAGGGGTGAGTGGGACAAGTGTCAAACACTTGTGGTCCCTTTTCAAATCAGATTTGGGGCTTAATGACCAACTAATGGACCCTTAATCTAACTTAAAAATCTAGTTAGGGATGTTAGGACTTAAGTAGGAAGGGTTAGGGAGGTTTAGGATAGGTTTAAGTAAGGGGTTGGAAGTGAACAATTAGTCAAATTCGAACAGAGGAAATCAATGCCCGTAGCAAGAACAAGTGAGGCGGCGCCTCACTAAGGCCCATGCCGCCTCATCGAGGACTCTCCCAAAGTTCGCACAAACAATGCTCAAAGATTCGAGGTGCCATGCACGCTCGGCTCCCGTAACCTTTAAAACATGATCTAAACTTGGTCTAAATGGTCCCAAACTTTGGGCAACCATTCTAAGGTCTAACCCTACTCAAAACACATCGGAAATGCACCCGAACAACCCCGGAACAAGCTAGGACAAGGCGCGAACCACGCGACGAATGAACAACGGATCAAACTCCAATCAAACACCAATCAAACTAGGATGTCTTGGACATGAAATAGGTTTGTTTCAACATGAATAAGACTTGAATATAAAGTCAAGAACTCAAAACCGAACACTTTACGTCCGAAATAGAAGCAAATATTTAGCAACGCAGAGGAATCGCTAAGGCTAAATTCAACGCGATTAAACCGGCGATTCTACAAACAAGTTTATATGATTCTAAACATGTTATGGACTTCTAGAATGACTTAAGAATGATTCTAAGACATTTATATAACAAGTAAACATGCTCAACAATCAACCAAGAAAGTAAGAAGACAAGCATACAATGCACATGCAAGAATACTGGCGTTACACTCCTCACCTTGGAATTTAGTCCCAAATTCTTACCAAGTTCGCCGAATGTGGATGCTTCTCACAAGATCTCCGCCTCCGCCTCCCACGCCGCTTCAATGTTGTGATTCCTCCAAAGAACTTTGACTAAGGGAATTCTTTGGTTCGTAGAACTTGCTCCTTGGTATCCAATATCTTCACGGGCTTTTCAACATATGACATATCCCGCCAAACGTGATCTCCTCATACCGAGTACATGAGACTCGGCCTTCAAATACTTTCGCAACATGGAAACATGGAATACGTTATGAGTCTCCGAAAGTGAAGGTGGCAATGCAATACGATACGCTAAGGTCCCAACCTCTCAAGAACCTCAAATGGACCAATGTATCTCTGTAAGCTTCCCTTTCTTGCCAAACCTCTTAGTACCTCTCCTCGGTGTTACCTTCAAGAACACGTAATCACCCACTTGGAATTCAAGATCCGCTCTCGATTGTCCGCATAACTCTTTTGTCGACTTTGAGCGGTGCGTAAATCCATCTCTAATCAACTTCACGCCTCAACCGATCACAGACTAACTCTAACCCCAAAGTTTCGCCTCCAACTTCATCCCAACAAATTGGCGATCTACACTACGCCCATACAAAGCTTCATACGGCGCCATCTTGATACTCGATCGATACTGTTATTATACGCAAATCCCGGCCAAAGGCAATGAGAATCCCAGCCTTTGAAACACCCGCACAAGCTCGCAACATATCCTCCAAAATCGAATCAATCGCTTGATCGACCATCCGCTTGCGGATGAAAAGCTGCATCGAAGTCCAATCTAGTCCCCAAAGCTTCCTCGCAATGACTTCCAAAACCTAGATGTGAACCTCGGTCTCTATCGGACACAATACTAACGGTACGCCATGAAGTCTCACGATCTCCGAATATACAAAGTCGCTAACCGAGTCAATGAATACGTGATAGCTATCGGAATGAAGTGTGTGCACTTAGTCAATCCGACTATAACCCAAATCGCATTAAAACCTCTCGCTGCGCGCGGTAACCCCTGTCACAAAGTCCATGGTAATGAACTCCCATTTCCACCTGAATCTCCAACGTAGAAATCCCGCAGTCCCTCGATGCTCTCCTTAACCCGCCGACAAGTCAAACATTTAGACACGCATCAAAGAATTTCCTCTTCATACCTCTCCACCGAACTGCCTTTTCAAATCCAAATACATCTTTGTGCTCCCCGGTGAATGGTGTATTTCGCCTTACGAGCTTCATCAAGAACTAACCTCTTCAATTCCGCATTAGAAGGAACACAAACCCTACCGAAACATCAAGGTACCCTCGCTATTAACCAAGAGTCGGGCGATACATTCTCGGCCAACCCATCAATAATCTTCCTCAACTCCGGATCATTCCCTTGCTCTTCTCTAACTTTCCCAAATAAAAGCAGGCGTATACGAGCGTTTGCAAAAATCACACCTCTATCAACAACACTAGGACTCCATCTCTGAAATCCTCGAACATCTTCCATTCTTTAACCATCATCATGACATATGAACTTTTACTACTCAGGCATCATTACCACATTTGCCTTCCCGGATGATACAAGATAGTACAATCATGGTCCTTTAACTTTTCCATCCATCTTCGCTGCCTCATATTCAATTCCTTAAGAAAACAAGTATTTCAAGCTCTTATGGTGGTGAATCTCGAACTTAGACCCATACAAGTAGTGTTTCCACTTATGCA
>CM028380.1:120859144-120930541 GCA_013146195.2 Codonopsis lanceolata
TTCTAGACCAAAGAATGTAGGCCTCAGATTCACAGTTGTTGTTTGAACATTCGAACTCCAATCTTATGGCTAGTGGAGTGTGGGAGTCTACTAGATCGATTAGTGAATCCTATGCCAAAGCCTCTTTGTTGGTCGCTTCACAAAGAACATTTGCCATTTGGTGTCATGATCGGTGATTTCCAAGACACCTTCTGTCTGGGAACGGCTCGATGCATCTTTCGCTTAGAGGCGAGATAAGCTTAATGGTTCCGCGATCACGCCGCTTTGATGGATTTGAGCGTGACGTATGTGATATCATATTCATTGAGCGTAATGACCATTTTAATCTACCAAAAGTGATGGGTTGCCGAAGATGTATTTCATAGGATCCATCCTAGAGATAAGCTTGATGGCTCGAGCTTGCAAGTAAATTTTGAGCCTTTGTGCTGCCAAGACCAGACCAGTGCAATTTTTTTCTAAAGCTGAGTAATTGAGCTCACTTCCTTGTAACTTCCTGCTTACAAAGTAAATGACATTTTCAATGTAGGAGTTCTCTTTTTCTTGGGCGAGCATAGCCCCTACTGCTGAGTCTGTAACGGTTAAGTATAGAAGGACAGGTTTATGTGTATGGGAGGAGCTAGCACTGGAAGGTTCGCAAGGTATTTTTTGACTTTTTCGAAGTCTAGCTGGCATTTTTCATCCCAGACTCGATCAGTGTCTTTCTTTAGGAGCTTGAATAGGGGCTCACACATGGAGGTCAGCTGTTTGATGAAACGACTGATATATTTCAATCGACCCAGGAAACCCTTGACTTCTATTGGAGTTTTTTGCTACGGAATGTTTATGATGGCTTTGATCTTGGCTGCCTCTATCTCGATGCCTTGCTCGGTGACCAGGAAACCCAGGACTTTGCCCTTGGTGACTCCGAATGTGCATTTGGTCGGGTTGAGCTTCATCTGGTGCTTTCTTAGCCTTTCGAAGAATTTTTGAAGGCCTTTGATATGGGCACCGTATGTGTCATCAGAATAAACAATCATGTCATCCATGTACACCTCGACTTCTTTGTGTATCATATCATGGAAGAAGGTGGTGGCGGCTATTTGATTTGTAGCCTCAGCATTCTTCTGCCCAAAAGGCATGACAGTGTAGTAGTAAGTTCCCCAGGGGGTGGTGAATGAAGTTTTTTCCAAGTCTTTTGCTGCCATTTTGATTTGATTGTAGCCCAGCATGCCGTCGACAAAGGATCTTATTTTATAAGAGGCCACGGCGTCTACCACAATGTCAATGTTGGGTAGAGGGAAGTCGTCTTTAGGCGATGCCTTGTTGAGGTCACGGAAGTCCACACATATCTGTACCTTTCCATTGGGCTTTGGAACGGTCACTATGTTCGACAGCCAGATCGGGTATTCAACTACCCAGATAAATTTGACGTGCAACTGTTTCATGATTTCTTCTTTTACTTGTAGCGACCATTCTGACTTGATTCTGGGGAGTTTTTGTTTGACTGGCCGTGCATCAGGATAAGTGGGAATCTGGTGCTTTACAATGGCTGGATCTAACCCGAGCATGTCTTCGTAGGACCATGCGAAGATGTTCATGAATTCTTTGAGGAGATTGATCAGTGCTGCCTTTTCTGACCCTTGCAGGTAGCTGCCAATTCTGACTTCTTTGATTTCATTGTTCAGCCCCAGATTGATAGCTGACAAGTCTTCATCTGATGCTGCTAATTGGTGCTTTTCTTGGTGCTTGACTGACTTGACGAGCTCAAGCAAGTAACTTTTATCTTTTGGGTCCATTTCGTTAAACGACTTATTATTAATGCTAATTAATTCGTCTTTTAACGAAGGTGCAACTAAGGAATACGCGAAGACATCTAGATTATCATTAATAAGAGCAAAATGTACAAGGTTGGTTGCATTATTGAGGTCTTGGGGTTTGAGGTTCTCAATTTTAGGGAGCGGATCGATAGATGACCATTCCGTAAGGATAAAGGAAGGAGGGGGAGTAGTATATTTGAAACGGTCCACAGTGCGATTCGTTAGGAGGGCCGATCGTAGTGTACCAATTACTCAGGGGGTTATCAAGAATAGATTTGAATTACTTTAACTTCTCATAGCTAGTTCCACTGTCTATGATTCCCGAGTGAAATCGCCTCCCGGAGTCGATGCGTCATCTAACAGGCTGTGGCATAGTCATCTTTGTCTATAGACCAAGTGTTTTCCACTTGACAGATGCGCTTTTATATGCGAGGTTACGGGCTCCTCGGGTGGTAACTGTTCCATTTCACCGTGGTGAGGACCGACATCTTGAAGATTTCCTAGCAGGCGTCTCTTCCCGATTGGTTCAACCGGGGCTCGGGAAACATGAGATAGGCATCTGTCTCTCCTTTCCTTATAAAGTAACCATTTAATGTTTTTCTGTATGGTTGGAGGGGAGGATCTATGTAAGGACGCTTTTCACGTTCTGTCTTGCTTTTCTCACGTTTCTGCCTCATAACTGCGGCTAACTTAGCTGGCGTGGGTTTGTATCCTAGACCAAATGGAGGGATACATTCTTTAAGCTCGTCTTGGATTAGACTGATAAGTCCTTGCTGATTTCTGTCGAGACCCAGACCATGCATATAATTCATTTTTCAAAACATGTTTAGTGGGACCATGTTTCCTAAAGGCGTGGTTTTCTTTCCAGTGATGTTGGTTTCTCACTCATATTCAATGGCGTTGAATCTGGCTTAAGGGATAACTTCGAAGCCACTGAGGAAGATACCCGTGTCATCGTGCTTTATTTCGAGGATTGGGATGTCCCCGTTTTCTTTGTTTTCCACGATCTTATCGGCAAGAATGATTACTATGTGGTCGTCGTGGATAAACTTGACACGCTGATGCAGTGAGGAGGCTACCCCTTTTACCCCATGAATCCAAGGACGTCCCATTAATAGACTGAAAGTGGCTGGTATGTCCAGGACTTGGAACTCGACTGGCATAGTGAGTGGCCCAATAGTCATTATCAAAGTTATCACCCCTAAGACACACTGACTAGTGTTGTTGTATGCCCTTACTATCTGCGATGAAGGGGTCAGCTCTGATATTTTTGACCTTAATTTGGCTAGTGTGGTTGTGGGACATACATTCAAAGATGAGTCGTTATCTATCAGGACTTGGGGAACCCTTTTTTCCATGACCCCCACAGTGATGTGGAGAGCATCGATGTGGTTGGTTCCTTCTTTTGGCAGATCTAGATCAGTAAACATTATCATGTTTCTAAAGTGTAAGTTTCCGATCATTTAGGTGAGCTCGTTTGGAGAGGTTTCAATGGGAATGACTGCCTGACTTAGGGATTTGGCCAGTGTATCACGGTGGGTTTTAGAAGCACAAAGCAACCCCCAGATAGATATGTTGGCTTAGGTTTTCTTCATTTGAGCTAGCATAGTGTTTTCCATATTTCCAGCCCCAGTATATGTTTCTTTATCTTTGCCAGAGTGGTCACCCCTTTCTTGGTTTGGTTGGTAGGCTTGACCAGATCTGGTAAGGTGACTGACATCCCTACCGACCCAAGTGGCTTTTTCAGTGCTACAGGTATTTTGGCTACACAGGATGGTGTTCTAAGAAAGCATGTTGCAGCTAGGCTCTTTTATGGGTGGAAAGAAAGGAACAATGATATATGGAAACAAGTGTTTATTTCTTTCAAACTTAGGTACATTATTTTCTTCGCCAACCTCAATCATATTGAGTTGAGGTAGAGGGTTATTGACTGCATTTGGTCTGGGGGGGGGAGGTTTTTCAATAAACTTATCATCTATTAGATCTTGGATAGCATTTTTGAGCACATAGCACTTGTCGGTGGGGTGACCACTGCAACAATGGTATTCACAGTACTGGGTGTGGTTCCATGTGTTGGACAAAGGATTCGACGGCCTATAGTTTTCCATGGGTTTTAGCACTCCCTGTGCTATTAGCCCTTGCAGTATCACAGATTGAGGAGCTTGCAGTTCGTCATAGTGCCTATTCCCTCTATTTGGACCCATGAAGTTCCTGTTTGGACCGTTGTTTCCACCCACTGTATTGACGGACCTATCTGCTCCATAGGACCATGGGACATTCTTGTAGCTTTGGGTAGGGAAATTGGCTGATGGTATTATAGGCGTATTTCCTACCATACTAACGGCTGATCCTGATGCGGCTGTCTTTCCTTTTGAGTAACGGAAAGAGTTGGGAGGCGTATTGAATTTTAAATGCCCAGTCCGTATATCTTCATCGATACATATCCCGATCTCCACTATTTCTTTGAAATTACTGTAGGGGAGATACTGCATGTGCTCCAGGTAAATAGGTTGAAGGTTCTTAATGAACATACGGGATGACTCAGCTAGATTAGGCCTGTTCAATGTTTGAGCTATTTTTCTCTTCGACCTGGCTGCAAAGTCAGCGCATGTTTCTTTTTCCCTTTGGGTGCATGCCTCAAGATCTCTTTTATTCTCAGAGGTATTATTGTCTTTGTACCTATTTAGGAACTCCATTGCTATTTGGTCCCAAGTGCCCATGGTTCTATTATCTGCTAGCATTAGCCATTGCTTAGCAGCCCCTATCAAGGTAAGATGGAAATTGGAGGCCATGGCTTCGAAGCTAGCCCCTCTAGACTGCATGCCGGTAGAATAGGATTTTAGGTGAGAGATAGGGCATACAGTCCCATCGAATTTTTCTATGTCGGGTATTTTGAATTTTGAGGGTAGTATAGCCGAAGGCTGTAATGCTAATGCCCGTGTAGAAAATTCCCCTTTGTTTAGAACTTTGAGCACCATTCCTTTTAAGTTCTCCATGTTTGCCTCTAGTTTGGTGGGTGGAGGTGTTGGCTTTTGGTACATGTTGGAAGGATTATGGATAGGTGGTTTGATTTCTTGCTACGACATTTGGTAAGGATTTTTGGGAGGGGGGGTAGGTTATTTGTGGGTGCTGGGTTTTGGTATATGCTAGCAAGATTTTGAGTTATTGTTGGTTTCTGCCTGGCGACCAAGATCATTGAAGGGTAAATAAGTCATTACTTGGCCTGGTTGTGTATAGCTTCTGGGTCCATATGCGGGCTATTTTGGAGTGGATTGGTAATGGGAAATGTGAGGTCGCTTGGATTCTGGGCTATATTGGTATTTGGGAAAGGATATGGTGGGTATGGTGAGAAAGGGTTAAAATTTGGGAAGTAGGGGTTTGGTGGAAAATTTGGGCTTGGGGTACTGGCAGTGTTTGGTGGGTTAGTGTTTGGCTGAGGGTTTGAGTTTAGAGGAGCATGAGAAGTAGGTGCTTCTTGAGGGGTTGCAGGGAAAGAGGTTCCCTCACCACTGGGCTTTGGACCTTGCATGAGGTTTGCTATTTGGCTTAACAAACGGTCATTTCGTGCATCCAAATTCTGGTCTAACCACTGTTGCATAACCGGAATCGGAGCGTACCCTGGAGCCTCTGTATCTGTACCCACTGTAGACTGCTCATTTTCAGCTGTCATTCTGCTTAAATCTGCAACCTCTAAACTGATTCTGACCTTTTCTGTTTTCACCCCTGTATTCTCTAATCTGACCTATGTGCATGTATCTCGTATCAATCGGTCGATACTATCTCTATCTTCCCAAACTCGGGCTAGGTTTCTGAGGAAAAGGGGTTGAAGGTATCAGAAGGGGTTTGGCTGAAGGCTTTCTGGGTTCTGAGTACAATGTGCCTTTATTAGTAATTTATTATTATTATTTATTTTTCCTACAATTGATCGGTCAGCCCCTGTGCATTTCTTTATTCATATATATATATATATATATATATATATATATATATATATATATATATATATATATTATTTTTAATTTTTTTTTTGCAACAGTGACTAGTCAATAATTCAGAGATATAAAAATCGATCGGTCCATGAAGTGTCCTGAGAAACTATATGCAATTTAACGTTGGCTAATGCAGGGGGTAGGCTACCCATGATGTAGAGTAGCAATTCGAAATATTTATACGTGTGTGCGGTATCTAGAAAGCAGTAAAGTCCCCTTTTTTAGATATAAAGCAGTAAATAAAGCAGATATGGCCTATCTTTCTGTTCTTGGTGGATTTTCTCGGCTGATTAGCTTGAGTTTTTGAAAGGATTGCGCGAGCAAATAACGGCCATTCAGAACAAGAAATAGAAAGCAAAGTGGGGAATCTATTTATTCCTATTAATTACAAATTGGTCCTAATCTCCAAAATAAAATGACAGAATGAAATAATATTTACACATTTTTTTGCGAAATAAATAAAGCAAGTAGAATAATAATAGTATAAAGCAGAATAAGGCAATAATAAAATAAAGCCCCTATTTTTGTTATCCTGCCTGAACTTCTATATATATATATATTTTGTATTCGTAACGGGACCCGAAACGAAGCTGCTGCAAGTTTCACGGTTATATGTACAAATATATATACAGATATATAATAACACAATATTTAGAATGTTAAAGAAATATAATAAGTATATTTTAGCCAAAAGAAAAGAAAACGTGCTTTCCTTTTCTTTTCTTTTTTTTGAAAAATGAGTCTAGCCCTCCGTTTTTATTTTCTTAAAATAAAAACGACGTCCCCAGCAGAGTCGCCACTGTGAATGCCTCGAATTTTTCTATATCTCATCATTCATTTTTTAGGGGAAAACAAGATAAAGAAAAGACAACACTCTTTTCATTTCATTTTCCCTTGTTTAGGGGAAAACGAAATTAAAAGTGCAAAAAGAACGTTGTAAAAAGCGCGTGGAATACGTCCGGCCTCATTGTGGACCACTAGTGAGTGTCTCGGGTTTTCTGTATCTCATCCTCCCTTTTTAGGTGAAAACAAGATTTAGAAAACACAACGCTCTTTTCATTCTATCTTCTCTTGTTTATGGGAAAACGAAATTAAAATTGGAAAAGGAACGTTGCAAAGAGCGCGTGGAATACGCCCGGCCTCACTATGGACTCAAAATATTGTAACAGAGTTGCCATCTTTATTTTAATGAGAAATAAAGAAAAACCAAATGTAACCAGATTTTGTAAAAGAGGTTCGGAGACTAAGTTACGAGGTGGGAAGGTGTCAGGCACCCAACTCGCCCTTTCGGTCTCAAAACAATTTTTCTGGCTAAAGTACGCTTTTATTATATTTATTTAACAGATAAAGTAAAGCATTAAAACATATATATATATATGTATCTATATTATTACAAACTTGCAACAGTCTCCTTTCGGGAGCTATGAATACATCTATAAATATTTAGCCATAATAATGGCTCTTTTTAGTGCTATTTCATATAGAAATCCTGGCAGCATAACTGCTTATATTTATTACATTGGGCCGGTTTAAATAGCACTTTTACATAAATAAAACTTTAAATAGCCCAACTTTTGAAGCGTGGGGGCTTTTATCCCGTACCAACTAACTTCTAGTAGATTTTAGGTGCGCTCACTCTGTCCTTCCGAGAGAGGGAGTCTGTTTGCTGTTGTGGAGATTCGGACAAAGTAACTGCTTTCGAAAGTTGCTTTCTAGCCTCGGGAACCGAGCGGAGAAACTACTTGCTTTTGTGCTGTTGTTCGCTTGCTGACGATAGAAATCGGGCAGAGCAACTGCTTGCTTCTTGCGGATTTGGCGTCTGGATTCCGGCAGGGCAACTGCTCTTTTTGGGATTTTTGGACAGGAGGAATAGGGTGGAATCATAGCAGGGCAACTAGGTTTCACTTTGACCGGTTGGTTTTGTGTTTGGAGGAGATTTGACGGAGCTTTGAGGCTAGAGGAGGAGAACTCTCAGGACGCTCACTCGGGAGAACGATCACTCACTGCACGGTGAAAGTTTGATAATTGCGTGTACTGTCTTTTTTTTCACAAGCCGGGGCCTCTTATTTATAGACTGAAGAAGGGATTCCTTCATCATTAAGATTCCTCACTTTGTGTTTCATCGGCATGTACCGTGCGCACTGAGAGAGTTGTGCATTAGGCAAAGAGCTACAGTACAATGTTACTATTGGGTGCCACCCATTGACGGTGCTGGCGCGGCGCCCAGATGCCCTATGGGTGGCGCCAGGGTCCTTTTTTGGTCTCCTTTTTGGCATTTAGGCCCCCTGCATTTCACTATTTGCGTATCCTGCTTTTTCTTTTGCATTTTAAAACCTGTAACATGACATTTGTTAGTGTTTAGTAGGTCTTGATTTCTCATGTCATGTTGCATACCAGAGGTACGAAATTGGGGTGTTTACAGCTTTATATAGTGAGAATCCTTCTCGCCCTTACTGTCAAACACCTCGTGCTACCCAGAAATAGAGGCCTTACCAACACTCGCCATTCTTTCAACTTGGCGACTGTGCAGAATTGTCTTAGCTCGGCGATAGTGGAGGACCCTTTCCCTGGTGAAAAATTGAGTAATCAGACTTAGTGAAATATGGTCCCTACTCTAAACAACCCTCATAGGACTCCCTAAGGGATAATCAGGAGCAGAAAACACTTCATCACTAAACTTCTAGTGTATACTGATTTTCACTCTAAAGCTCGTGAGAATGAACCTCACTTGTCTAGGAGTAACTGCTACCCACTTACTTTGGAATTACTTACACATAGGAATCCCTCAAAGAGACTTTCCAAAAGTAGACTCTAAAAGTTGGACATCGTCACCAAATTAAACAGGGAAACCGAGCCAGAAGCAGATGCAGTTGAGCTGGGGGGGTCTATGTTGTCTTCTACATGAACAATAGGGTGAACTATCCTCTCTTTGATGTGATGCATACTAAAACTATTATCCCTTGATTCAATATCTAAGGGAGAGAACTCGGCCTCATCCTCACTAGACGAGTTCATATTTTCCTTGGCTCTTAGAGGAAAGGCGACCTTGACCTCTGCCTGTGAGGGTGGTTTGGAGACACCATCGGCACGAGAAGGTAGGTTGGAATCGACCTCAGCACGAGTTGGTGAGGAGCTCATAGTTGTCAAAAGGCTTTATAATGATCCTATTCCAATAATCCCACAACTCTTCCGAGATCGATGAGCTACTCAATGATGAGGACGAGGACACGTAATGAGGAATCCTAAGACGAGACATATTTTCGAACAAAAACAAGACAGAGAAAACAACTAATAGGTCAAGGGAAATACCGTAATCTAATACGAATCTTCTGGACACCGGAGAAATCAAAGTTGACAGAGTTCACCTGAAAATGCAAAGTTTGATATAATTAAGATCGGAAAAAGAAAAAGTGGTGACTCTCCGTGGATACCAGAAAATAAACAAATGGGGACTACTAAAGGAAACAAAGAAGGAGATAAATGCACACCTACTAGATTGAATGACAGAGAAAGCACATGGAAATCGCCAGAAATGCTCATCGGAAATCGCCTGGGTTGAAGGGAGAAAAAAACTGGTAAAATTGTAAAAAAACAAGGGAAAAAAGACATAACTGTTTGTACAAAGACAAAACGACGTTGTGATGATTTGGGTCACCCTACCCCAACGGTTGGACTTGCGAGTTTCATTACTTACACACCCTCAAACGACATTGTTCCATCTCGATAAGATATTACCTTCAAAAGGGCAATGCAATTGAAATTTTGGTATACAAAAAGGCACCCATAATTTAATACAAAACATTGGGAATAGGAGGTCATCAAGATGGAACAGCTCCCCAAATCGTGTTGTCTCCCATTTAGCCAAACGAGCTCGAAAATTCACCCTCAACAATACAAACACACTTGGTGTCATCACCTCGCTTTTAATATACTAATTTATGCCCACTATTTGTGAAGAGTGCGAGGCCTGAGGAAACATCAGACAGACCCTCTTGGCTCGCCATGAATCTCTCCAAAATCTCTAAGGACCAAGCGGTAGAAACCAAAAATTGGTTATTTCACTTCTCGGCTTAACTAATAGATTTAACCGAGAAGTAGGGGGCTACTAAATGGACTTGGCCAAAGTTTACCTCACCTGGTGGAGGAGCCCACCACTAGTGGGCCACCCTATGTACCGAGCCGGAGACCTCGACTTTGACCCTAGGAAGACTGGAAGGATTCTGTATGTCGAGGAAGATACATCCTGACATAGTACATGGCCCATCAACCCCTCCAGAGAGTCCTCAAAAAGCCCTTGCACGTAACCTACTAAGCACGTACACAGACGTCTATTCAGTATGGCCTGACCACTAACCCAACAGGGCATCAGAAGAGTAGTGTAGACTTCTTGATCATCCAACAAGGAAACACCACATCGCCACCTCCTTCAAGTATAAATAAGAGACATTCCTTACATTCATTTCTCATGTCAGTTTGATATACTACCACACTTCTCACATTTACTCCAATTCAATACATCATTATAATTGCTCCTTCCTGCATTTACTACATTGAGTCCACCGGAGATCTCATTCTCACGTCGGAGGGTTTGAGTCGGAAACCCTGACTCCGCTAATGGCGTTGTTCATCTTAGCAGGTAAGAACCAGTTCATCCTTAGTCCAACGATACAGTTCATCAGTTTTCTGCTCATCTGGACAACATGACAAGGTCACTACAAATTTGGCGTGATCACTTTCAATTCTTAAATCCTCGGATTGGCTACTAATTTCCTTTTTTGCAGAAGTGTCGATACCCTTTTTTGCGGCATTTTTGATATCTATTTTTTCCACTTTGTTCAATGTAAAAGTAAGATCATTGGTCAAACTAAGTGTGCTTTGCCCTTAAAATCTAAGAGAGAATAAAATAGCTCAACTAGGCCAGTGAATGGATCAAATTTTGACCTGAACCAATGCAAATTTCAGATATGGGTTTGTATAATGGTTCAATAACCCAGATACAATAATCTTTTTACCTAGTGGATTAATTGGATATGGATTTACCTATATTCAACTCATTCGATTTGAAAATAATCCCACCATTTCGGTAAATAATCTATTATTCCATTTTGAAATGTTTCACTTAAAGAGTCTACTTTAAAAAAATGAAGGCATAAAAGTGTCATTTTATTACTAATGAGCTATTAAAAGTGTTATTTTCTTAAAAAGATAGACGTTCAAACGGGACTCTTTGCTCATAATGTAAGGAGTAACTTATTTTTTTCCAATTTATATATATTTTTAAAAAAGTTTGTTCGTAAGTTTTGTAATTTTAAATATTTGTATTTTAATTTCTTTCTTTTTAAATTTGTTTTGCTAAGTTTCCCTTATTGGTCTGAAATCTTTGTGATTTCGGTTTCGAAATAGTATTTTGTTGGTTCAATCTGCCTCATTCAATTTTTTTAATGATTTTTGTTTGTTAAGATTTTCATATTTAACTTTATTTTAATTAACATGTGTAGGGTTGTTGTGTGCAAGAAAGAGAGTGCTTTTGGATACTTAATTATACTCTTTTTAGATGAGTTACATAAATTCTTTAATATTTGGGATATCATCCTTTATTAATTTTTTCGTGTCATACTCGCTTCATACATTGATCACGTTCATACTGACACCATGTCATAGGCACGGACACGAAATATAGTATATATATAAATACATATACAATATATACGCTAATGTATAGACGTTGTGTTGTCTTACCCTTAATGATGCACAAGGGAGCATGTAGATTCATTCTGCTTGTTTATTGGGTCAACATCTTAAGAAATTTATTCATCTACCTCAGACAAGGTCTCACAATTCTTCCAAGTTCCAAGATAATTTTTATTACTTTCTCTTCAAAAATCACATGTATAAGACTACATACTTGATCCAAGCATATACACATTCCTTCTTCACAATATAAGGATTTAGATTGGATCAGATCAAATATTTAGTAGGATATATCGACTAGTAACGGATTCAAATATGGATATTAACAAATATTTGATCTCTGTTGGGTTAATAGTCTGGATCAGATTTACAATATAAGGCTTTGGATTAGATTCAAATGTGTGTATATTTGATGCATATCCGATCCATTGACAGGCGTAAGTTCAACATATAATTCAATATAACTAATTAACTCAACATCAAACTGGAGAAAGAGTTAAATTGCCCTTTAAAAGGATTTTGAATAATACAACCAAAGTTTATCTTGCTATATGTAAGGTAAAGATTGTGTTCTTTATTTTCACTATGGCATTGAAGATAGCTTTAGTGTAACAGAGACAAGTATGTGGTGTGATAGTCATGGCACTATTTGAAGGTCTTCTGTTCTCACCGTTGGATGAGATAGTAACACTGATTAGTTGTATGTCTCGCCGTTGGATTCTCCTATTTTGAATGAGGCTACGATTTTGTCTTAATCTTCTTTTGTCAAAATTTTCATTGGAATTACTTGGCTACATACTTCTTGTACTATCTTCATCAACTAATTTTTTCATGTCAATTATTGAATTATAGAATTGATTGAAGAAGAGCTAAACTCCATTGATAGATTATGAGCTTTACAAATGCTGAAATCATTCTTTAGGAACGAAAAACAATCTAGCTTATATATCCCCTAATACAACAGAGAGATAGATGGAGAAATTACGCCTTCTGCATTGCAACCTAACTAACTATCTATTATAACTACCAAACTTAACCTCCATCTTTATTCTTTGCGCACCTGACACCCTCCAAGTTTGTATTGCTGTTTGTGTTGATTCTTTGCGTAGCTGACTTTCCTCCTAGTCCTCCTCTTGAAGCTCTTCATGAAGAACCAACAGTGAATCACATTCCTGCTGTCACAAGAACATGTAAAGACCATCCAATTTCTCAAATCATTGGTGACATTCATGTAGGAGTGTGGACTAGAAGATCTTCTAGAAATGAATGTATGTTTTGTGCTGTATTCGTTTCAGAAGATGAGCCGAAAAAGATTGATGAAGCCTTACAAGATCCAAGTTGGCTAGAAGCTATGCAAGAGGAACTTCGACAGTTCGAAAGAGGTCAAGTATGGAAGCTAGTCCGAAGACCAGCCGATCACACCATCATTGGCACAAAATGGGTGTTCAGGAACAAGAAGGATGAAGATGGGAACATCATAAGAAACAAAGTCAAACTCATTGCACAAGGATACTGACAAGAAGAAGGAATCGACTATGATGAAACTTTTGCTCCAGTAGCAAGGTTAGAGGCTATCAGAATCTTCTTATCTTGTGCTACATACAAAGACTTTGTGTTATATCAAATGGATGTCAAGAGTTCTCTCCTCAATGGTGATCTTCAAGAGACTGTTTATGTCACTCAACCTCCAGTTTCGTGGAAAAAGGGAAAGAGACTCATGTTTACAAGCTTAAGAAGGCTCCCTATGGTTGTAAGTCCAGATGGCAACAGTTAAGGCTAGAGGGGGGGTGAATAGCCTTTAAAAACTTCGAGGGTTGATTTGTAAGACTTGTCAAATTGGCAGCGGAAAACTAGTTTTATCAGTCAGCTGAAAATTGGTCAGCTGGCTGACAATTTGAAAATGCTTAAGCTGATGAAAGTTGGTCAGCTAGCTGACACAACTGTTTTTAAAGAAAGTTGTCTTTTAAAGTTGATCACTGAATATTGAGATGAAACTGAAGTACAAATTAACTGAACAATTAAGCAAACATTTGTTGTTAACTGACTGACAGTTAATTAGTTGAAAAACTTCTTAAGTGTTGAGTCAGTTTGCAAGAATATAAGAAGCGGCTGACAGATCAGTTGAAGTGGTTCACAGATAAACTATTACGTCCACTACCAAGTTGGTCAGACTTGGATTTTTGAAGTGCACTAATTTTATTAAAAATCTATTTGATCTCTAATGGATCGGTGTACAACAAAAGACTGGTGTTTGTGGAAAATGATTGAGGAACAATCAGACTCGTGAGACAAACTGACTGATTTCAAAAATTATGAAGTAGAATGACTCAGTGGTTGTCTAAACAATAACTAGAAGAGATTAATCAAAGAAGAGTATCTAGCTAATGTTTTTCAAAGAAGACTAAGTCACAGAGAAATTGAATGTATAATGGCTTTAGACTTCTGTAAAAATTGTTGTATTCAAGAATGCTTCCATTGGGTATTTATAGATAAATCTTCAAGAGTAACCCGTTAGGAACACATTTTGAATTTGAAAATGTGTTTGGCAGATGCAAGATCTCAAAAGATCCTGTGAAATATTTTCTAGCAAAATATCTACCAAAAACACAAAGTAGGAAAGTGTCAGTACAAGTATATGATCAATCAAATTAGGAAAGGTAAACTGACACTAAACACGTTAAGGTCAGCTGAAGAGAGTAGCTGACAGAATAATTTCGGGCTGACCAAATATAATTTTAATTTCTTGGCTGACAATCAAGTGGAATGATTTTAAGCAAATCTAATTATATGCAAGATTCAACAATCTCCTCCTATTTGCTTAAAACCATTCACTTGAAAGCAGAAAGCCAAAAATTTTAAGTTCCTGCAAAAGTGATGTTAGTACAACAAGTAGATAATATATGAAGGAAAGTAGCTTAAAAATTAAAAGTACCAAAAGTAAACTACAAGTAAAACATGAGTTTTAAAGTTGTTCAGAGTTTAGAGGGATGATTTATGAAGTTGGCTGATGTGGATCCTTCAGTTGATCTTGTCTGCTTCAACTGATGGACCAACTTTAGCTTCATTTTCCTTTACTACTTCTTGTTCAGCTTGATTTCCTTCTTCAGCTTCTGCTTGTGCTTGATTTCCTCGCTACTTTGCTTCTTCTACGTGCTTCAGCCTTTCTCGGTTCTTTGTCAAGACGCCATTGGTGTCACCGGGCCGATCAGCATCGCCGACGCCGCTCGAGAATCTTGTTTTCGCCGTAGGTATCACCGTGCTCGCTTTTCTCCTCCTGAATGGTTTGAAGCATGGCTGCTTCAGCATTGAAGGCACGGTTGGCCCATTCTTGCTGGTAGAGCAAGATGGTCCTCCAGTCATCCATATTGGTCTTCACGAGGGGCACCAGCAGCAATGACAGCTTGCACCTCGGTGGTGATGATCTAGGTAAGGTTCGGAAGCAGAGAAGCTACTTGTTGTTGAAGTGTAGCAAGCTGGTTGGTGTGGTGTGTGAAAGCTGACTTCATTTGCAAATGGTGAACATACAAAAGATCAAGCTTGACTGGCAGAGAGAGAGAACCAGGGGTAGCAGGTTCGGGAGCAGGTGGCTGAGAGGGTCCAAGCTCATTAGAGAATAGCTGATAAGTATGGATATCAGCATCCTTAGGGTCAGGAGGGAAGAAGACATCCATGGGATCAGGGCCGTTCCTGACATTTCAAAGGCTCGGGGCAAAATAACGAATAAGGGCCCCAAGCTCGATTCCTTACTGGAATGCTGCACTAACATATAAGAAATAATTTGTAAATTTCTAATCTATTATCTACTTAAACAATTTTTAGACTATGTGATTTTGAAAAGAAATTGTGGATCAACAAAAAAAATTAATTTACGAGCCCTAAAAACCTTAAACCAAAAGAAATATAGGTTTGAGCCTTAGAGGGTTTAGGGTCTGAATGTCTAATTCGTTTAAAGCAGAGAAGGCCTAAAGGCCCCGAATAGGGGAAAAATTTTGAAAATTGAAATTGAAATAAGGAAAATTGGACGAGTACATGATCATCGGGCCCTTCAAGTGAGTGAAGCAGAGTTTAAGTGAGTGAAACTGTGAGAGTTTTTCTTGCTTTGAGCTTTTGAAATCGAACTGAAGCAGAGCCTGAAAGTGGAGTGGAAATTAATCTGGCGGCCATAGATGCATAGGGAAGACTAAAGAATGAATCTCGAGGTCGAGGGCCGCTGTTGATCATTCCATCTCCTTGATCCTTCTGTCCGATGACTAATCAACCTTTCATCTGCCGGCATCACCGTATTAAGCTTCTGCTTTCGTTTCTTGTTTCCAAATAATTTTCCATATTCCCTATTTATATTTATTAATATTATATTTATATATTATATATAAAAATAAATTTTGGGCCCCTAATTTTTTTGGGCCCTAGGCGGTCGCCCCTTTGACCTATGCTCAGGAACGGCCCTGCATGGGATAGGCTGGAACTTGGGCTTCTGGCTCAGGCATGGGTTCAGGGAGAGGCATGTCTTCTGGAAAGACAATTTTGGTACCTGTAGGATGATGCAATGCCTTGGAGACAATCTCTCTTTGTTTTCTGGCTTTCCTCGTGCCAACCGAGAAGGTTAAGGGACTCATCCTCAGAGGTGGACTTGGAGGAGTCAGATGATGAGTCAATGGAGGATTGGCCAACAGATTTTTCAGAAGAGAAAGAATCAGAAGCAACTTCTTTGGAAAGCTCAGGTTGGGTAGGCTTGAGGGTAGACAGAGGACTAACTGACAGAGTAAGTGAGGTGTGAAGGGATAGGTCAGGTAGAACAAACAAAGGGGAGGCCCGGTTTGGGTGAGAGGGTATGTCACCGTGGGAAGAGGGGAGAAGCAACGCAGTGTCACCGATGAGATAAGGATAGCAAATGAGGTATCGCCTAACTGAGCAAAAGTAACGACACAAACGTGGGATAGGAGTAGGAATAGTATCAGGCAAGGAAGGAATGGGAAGGGATGGAGTGACTGACACAAAAGTGACTGGTAGGGGTATGGCTGACATAGCTGGGGCAGAAGAGGGAGTGGTTGACACAAGTGGGACTGGTGGTAGAGTAACTGGCAGGGTGATTGAAGGTTGAGGAACTGGCACTGATATAGGTAGTGGAGGGAGAGTAACAGTAGTAGGAAGTATGGAAGAGGAGGCATCAATGGTGGGATTGAAAGAGGGTAGAGAGATAGGTTGCAAAGTAGATGTTGAAATAGCTGTGGGCTGGGGTGAGACTGAAACTGGTAAGGTTGTGGCTGACACAACAAAGGGAATAGCTAAAGGAGTGATATGAGGAACAGTTGGAATTGATTCAGTAATCAGTGTGCATAGAAGCTCCTCCTGTCATGGATGCCATATGTCTGTGGAGTTCAATGTAGGCTTGGTTGGCAGTGTTAATTGCATCCTGAACATATTTGTCCGCAGCTCTTTGGATCCGGGCTAATTTGGTTGGCTCAACTGAAGGTTGTTCCCAGTCCTGGTTTATTTCATCATCCTCAAGCAGAGCAAGTCTACCAATCAGGAAGGGATCATTTGAGGGAAGAGATGGTAGTTCATGAACCTTGTTATAAATTGTCCAGGCTAAATAAACAAGCTCATCCTGAACAAATCTATCATTGGAGAGATAGAATCTGTTCCAGAGCAAAGGGAGAGGGTCAAAGTACTTGCCATAATTTGCCACTAAGTCTTCTTGACTGAGGTTGGGAGTGACAGGGTATAACACATAGGGTCTCCTTTTCAGGTTGTGGTCAATGTACTTGACTGGGTTGACAGGGGGTTTTTCAGCTTTCTTCTCCTCATGGAATGAAAGAAGAAACTGAACAAAGTAAGGAAGATGGTCGATAGGGAAGACCCAGTTTGGAGGAATTGGTAATGGATTAGCTTGGTAGTAGGAATGCCTAGGATGAAAGGTGGGATTCCTAATTGGTGAGAAAAACTTTATAGGAGCAGTGTTTGGAGACCTAGGATTGGAGGGGGGGGGGAGTTGGGAGCAGGATCAGTTGTAGCAGTAGGGGAGAAAGGAACAAAGGTACCTGGATTGAGTTCAGGATTCCTTCTCTGTCTCTTTGCAGTGGTATCAGTTGCCAATGTCAATCTCCTCCTCCTAGGTTGCCTCCTTTCAGGGACTTCAGCCTCTTACACATCAGCTGGCTGACCAATGACTGTTGGAGGTGCATCTTCAACTGGCTGACCACGTGCTGGCTGACCAGTTCTTGACTGACCTCCCCGACCCCCTTGTTGGAACTCGCCGGTCGAACACTTGGATGAGCAATTTCAGCTTGCTGACCATCATCAACTGGCTGACTGGAGGAAACAGCCGTAAGAGCTTGGGTCCTTGTCCTTCTTGGTCTCCTGCTTGACTGAACTGGAAGCACTTCCTGACCAAATCTGCTTGACACACTTGCTCTTTTGATGTCAGCAGCAACATATTTCTTCACCTTGACAGGTTCAAGGTCACCAACCTTAATGAGTAGATGCTGGAGAGTAGGGATTGAGCGAAGAAACTGATTTATAATCAGATGATGAGTGAGCCTTGGGTTTCCAGTTGCCATGTTTTCTTTGTACTTGGCAATGTTGACCGTTATACATTCCACCAAAATAGCTCCCCAGTTCATCTCACAGTTTTCCACAATTCCTTCCATGAGAAACAGTTGAGCTTCAGTAATCTTGTCATGACCCCCGGATTTGATTATGAGGCACTTGTCCAACACCGTGGCTAGAGCATAGTGAAGTGGAGCAAAACGATGCTTGTGCCTGTCGAAGGCAAGCTCTACTGGTACTTCACCCCTCATAGTAATCCAGCCTGCTCGTTGAGTTTCTTCAGGGATGGTATAGGTGGTTGAACCATCGTCATAAAGATCAGGGAAGGCTGCAGAGATGGTTTCTGAGTCAAACACAACTAGGACGCCTCTGATATTGCCGATGAGAGAGAAAGGATCGGCTGGGTTTTCCTCCATTCCCATGAAGAATTTTTCGGTTAGTTGACAGTTGTAGGTTCGAATGTTGAATGAGAGTAGAGGCATTAATCCATTTGCAGTAACTAGATGAATCAACTCAGGCCCTAGAGGTTCTGCATTCAGAGAAACGATGTCTAGAAGACATCCAACTGTTGTGTTCGAAGTCATTTCCTGAAATAACAACAGATATGTTAAGAACGCAGATGAAAAAGAGAAAGAAAGAAGGAGTAGGAATGGAAAATACCAGAAAATCTAGGGTTAGTGTTTTTGAAAGTAGAAAGAACTTGAAGAAGAAGAGGTTATTTGAGAGAGAAACGTTTTAAGAGAGAGAAAGGTAAGTGTAAAGTGAGGGTGAGTGTGTTTTAAATAGAAATCAGATAGGTACGACACTTATAAGAAATAGTGGGTTTTAAAAGTGAAGATATGGAGTGTAGTGATAAAGTACACAGAATTTTGGTTTTTGTGATAAAAATGGAAGTTTATGACAAAGAGTTATTATCACAATGATGAGCCGTTTTTGTGAAAACACGTTATTTCAACTGCCAGAGTTCGTGGGATAGTGGAAAGTTTATTTTGGATTTTTAAGAAAGCTTCGCGAGTTCCAAGAAAAATAAAAAGGCGGGAAATAAATGAGGATTTTTTTAAATAAATTTTAGAGTAAGTCTTGGCTGAGATACGATCAGCTTTGACTTAAGGGTAAGAGACTACCTGGGCAGTGACTGTTAATCACTGTGTTATCAGCTGAGAAATATTGAGTATAGATATGTCAGCTGAACAATTTTCAGCTAATAAGTGTCAGCTGTGAGTATATGTCAGCTACTGGCTGACATTATTTTATAGTATGGTTTCAACCAGGAATGAAGAAAATTTTTGTCAGCTGAAGGTTGTCAGCTGTGAAGTTTTGTTGCTTAAGAGCTTCATGTGTCAGCTACTGGCTAACAAGACTTTCGTTGTGCTACTGACTGACCATATAATATCAGCTGAAATAGTTTGTCAGCTTGATACGTATTGACTGACAAACTGAAGTATATCCTGCAAAGATTAGACAAACCAGAGATATCTTTCTATGACATAGTAAGCATTCCTAATTCTCCTCTTAAGAATTCAAATCTATCAGATTTTAAGGCTTTTGTAAAAATGTCAGCTAATTGAAATTCAGTAGGAACATATTCTAGCTGAACATTTCCTTTTTCAACATGATCTTTCAAAAAATGATATCTGATGTCTATGTGTTTGGTTTTAGAATGCATGACAGGATTTTTAGAAACTGATATAGCAGAAGTATTATCACAATAAATAGGACATGTTCCCATAGGCATTTCATAATCTAATAGCTGTTGTTTCATCCAAAGAATCTGAGAACAACAGCTTCCAGCAACAATATATTCAGCTTCAGTAGTTGAAGTAGAGATTGAAGCTTGATTTTTGCATGCCCATGATATCAGTCTGTTTCCAAGGAACTGACATGTTCCACTGGTACTTTTTCTGTTAACTCTGCAAACTGCAAGGTCAGCATCTGAATATCCAATCAAATTAAAAGAAGAGTCTGGGATACCAAATGCCAAATTTTTCAGTATCAATCAAATATCTAATAATTCTTTTTGCTGCAATCATATGAGATTCTTTAGGATTAGCTTGAAAACGAGCACATATACACACATCGAACATGATATACAGTGCATTAGCGGTCAAATAAAGAAGAGATCCAACTATACCTACTATTCGGTTGTATTAGCGACTTACCCTTTTCATCGGTGACTAGATGACATTCAACTCCCATTGGAGTGTTTCTTTGAATTACTTCTTGAAGATTGTATTTCTTGATCGACTCTCTTGTGTATTTAGATTGATGAATAAAAATTCCTTCCTCAGTTTGCTTAATTTGCAAACCTAAGAAGTAAGTTAGTTCTCCCATCATTATCATCTCAAATTTTTCTTTTCATAAGATGCTCAAATCTCTTGCACAAAATTTCATTAGTAGATCCAAAAATAATATCATCAATATAAATTTGAACTAGTAAAATATTACCTTTGTGCTTTAAAGAGTAGTATCGATCTTACCTTTTTGAAATCCTTTTTCCATAAGGAATTTGGATAGGGTTTCATACCATGCTCTTGGAGCTTTCTTAAGACCATAAAGAGCCTTTCTTAGCTTGTAAACATGGTCCTTCTTTTTAGGATCAAAGAAACCAGGAGGTTGCTCAACAAATAATTTTTCTTGTAGGTCTCCATTCAAAAATGCACTTTTTACATCAATTTGGTATACCTTGAAGTCCTTGAAGGTTGCATAAGCAAGATCAAGGAGCTTTACAAAGTTCAGCAAAAAGAATTGCTGCAACTTAAAAGTCTCAATGAAAAACATGAAATTCAAGCAAAAATCTCAGATGCTCAGATTGCTGACCTTGTGGAAAGAAATCTTCGACTGACCAATGTTGTTGATACTTACTCAAAGTCAAGAGCTGCTGTAGAAACAATCATCAGTCAACAGAAAAGTCATGAAGACCAACATGGTCTTGGATACTCAAAGGATGATGAAGAATGTGAGATCGCAGTCAAAGGTGAACCTAAGATTACGAAAAGGACAAGGGATCAGTTTATAATGTTGTGCCATTCACTTATCCCATAAACATGAATCAGCACAAGAGGTACATTAACAAAAAAGATAGGCTGAATAATGACAGTTGTCAGTTTTCTGGTCACAAGCCTCTAAATCAGTCAGCTAACTCAACAACTGACAAATGTCAGTCAATTGAAAAATGTCAGTCAACTGACAAACGTCAGTCAACTGACAAACGTCAGTCAACTGACAAAAGAGGAGGGTTCAGAAGAAAGGCAACTGACAAGTTCAAGCCAATAAATTTTGTTGCTGCCAAGACCTCTAAGCTGAGTCATAAGGAATCAAAGAATTCACCTCAAATGACTGATAAGCCTGGTTATCACAAGTGTAATATTTGCTCTACCTTTGGTCATTAGTCACATGAATGCTTATATAGATTTAAACCTACTGACATAACTAAAAATGTCTAATTTCAGGCAAGTTTGGATACCTAAGAAAACTAACCCTTTGGATCCAAAAGTATAAAAGGGTACCATGAATTAAATATCCATATTTCAGGTATGCTTGATGGGAGATGATCATTCAACTGACATATGGATATTAGACAGTGGGTGCTCCAGACACATGACTGGATCAGCTGAACTTCTTACTAACATTACTGCAGCAAATGGACCTTCTGTTATTTTTGGAGACAACTCAAAAGGAAAAACTATTGGCTATGGATCCATCATCAGAGGATCTATAATAATTGAGAATGTCTCATTAGTACAAGGTTTGAAACACAATCTTCTAAGTATCTCACAATTCTGTGATAAAGGTACGAGCTGTTCTTTCTCTTCCACACACTGTTTTATCAAAAATAGCATCACTAATAAAATTTTGCTCACTGGTTCCAGAAAAAGGAATGTTTTTGCTATTGATTTACTTTCTTTAAATAACAGTACTCAAATTTGTTTGGTAGCAAAGAATATTTCAAAAAATTCATGGCTTTGGCACAAAAGACTCTCACACTTGAACTTTAAGTATCTTTCAAAACTTTCAAAAGGAGATTTGGTTAAAGTGCGCCATCCATAAATTTTCCTACTGACAAAAAATGTGATGCTTGTATTTTAGGAAAAATAACAAAAACCTCTTTTAAACCAAAACCATGTCTTTCAACCAAAAGAATTCTTGAACTTCTACATATGGATTTATTTGGTCCTGTTACAACTGCAAGCCTAGGAGGAAACAGGTATACTTTGGTTGTTGTAGATGATTATTCCAGGTACACATGGGTTGAAATGATGCAACCAAGGATGAAACTTATAGCATTCTCACTTCCCTATTAAGAAATCTTCAAACTCAAAAGGAATGTGAAATTATAAGTGTTAGATCTGACAATGGTACAGAATTCAAGAATCTTGGAATGGACACATACTGTGATGATCATGGAATTGATCATAACTTCTCAGCAGTTAGAACACCTCGGCAAAATGGTATAGCTGAAAGGAAAGCAGGACTACGATTGAAGCAGGTAAAACAATGATAGCAGAAGCAAAATTGCCAAAATATTTTTGGGCAGAAGCTGTCAACATAGCATGTTTTACACAAAATAGATCTCTCATAAACAAGTTTCATGGTAAGACTCCTTATGAAATATGGAGAGGTAGAACCCCTAACATTGCTTTCTTTAAAATCTTTGGGTGCAAATGCTTCATTCACTACAATGGTGGTGATTACAGAGGTAAATTTGATGAAAAAGCTGATGAAGGTATTTTTGTTGGTTATGCTAAGCATAGTAGAGCTTATAGAGTCTATAATAGAAAAACTCAAGTAATTGTTGAATCTATGCATATTACTTTTGATGAATCAAATTTATTTGAGTCTTCTAAGACTCCTGATGTTACTAACAATTTTGAAATATTTGAGACAAGAAACAGTACTGGTTCAATTCAAAATAATCCTTCATCTTCAAACCCTCCTGCAGAAACTCTAGATATTCAGAATGAACTTGGCCGGTGACAACCTTGACAGTGACAATCCTAACTGTCACAATAGATCGGTCGGTGACATACTTACGAATCTATTCGGTCGGTGACATTCATCCATCTCCACCTTTACAAACTGAACCCCTTGCAGATCTTCCTAAAGAAATTAGGGAAGCTAGACATCATCCAGTTTCAAACATCATTGGAGATCCCTTTGCTGGCTTAAGAACCAGAAGTAGTTCCAGAAATGAAACTCTTGATTCACATGCCTTTGTCTCTTCCATTGAACCCAAAAAGATTGATGAAGCCCTGGAAGACCCTCAGTGGATTAAGGCCATGCAAGAAGAACTGAATCAGTTTGAAAGATGCAAAGTTTGGGAACTTGTGCCTAGACCCATAGATCAACAAGTCATTGGAACTAAATGGGTGTTCAGAAACAAGTTGGATGAAGATGGAAATGTTACGAGAAATAAAGCAAGATTAGTAGCCCAAGGATATAGAGAGGATGAGGGCATTGACTATGATCAGACATTTGCTTCTGTAGCAACCTCAGTCCATTCTGATTGAGGTTTGAGAACGTATTCTTCTTCTACAGGAACAAGAGGATTTATGGTATCATCATCTGCAGTAGAAGATTTACCAACTTTAGTATTGATTTTCATAGATTTACCACCTCTTACACATTCCATCAATCGTTTATCTATGTTGTTCATATATCTTGTAATTCTTTCCTTCCAAATATCAAAGTGATCTTCATCAAAAATGGGTACTTGAGTGACATTATTTGATTGAAAAGCTTTTAGAGTTGCCATGATTGAGCTTTCAAGCTGTTAGGCTTGGAAAATAGGTTTTTCAAAAAGCAAAGCTCTGATACCAATTGTAAGTCCGGATAGCCTTGATTAAGGCTAGAGGGGGTGAATAGCCTTTAAAAACTTCGAGCGTTGATTTGTGAGACTTGTAAAATTGACAGCGGAAAACTAGTTTTATCAGTCAGCTGAAAATTGGTCAGCTGGCTGACACTTTGAAAATGCTTAAGCTGATGAAAGTTGGTCAGCTAGCTGACACAACTGTTTTTAAAGAAAGTTGTCTTTTAAAGTTGATCACTGAATATTGAGATGAAACTGAAGTACAAATTTAACTGAACAATTAAGCAAATAGTTGTTGTTAACTGACTGACACTTAATTAGTTGAAAAAAAACTTCTTAAGTGTTGAGTCAGTTTGCAAGAATATAAGAAGCGGCTGATAGATCAGTTGAAGAGGTTCACATATAAAATGCTACGTCCACTACCAAGTTGGTCAGACTTGGATTTTTGAAGTGCACTAATTTTATTAAAAATCTATTTCATCTCTAATGGATCAGTGTACAACAAAAGACCGGTGTTTGTGGAGAATGATTGAGGAACAATCAGATTCGTGAGACAAACTGACTGATTTCAAAAATTATGAAGTAGAATCACTCAGTGTTTGTCTAAACAATAACTAGAAGAGATTAATCAAAGAAGAGTATCTAGCTAATGTTTTTCAAAGAAGACTAAGTCACAGAGAAATTGAATGTATAACGGCTTTAGACTTCTGTAAAAATTGTTGTCTTCAAGAATGCTTCCATTGGGTATTTATAGATAATCTTCAAGAGTAACCCGTTAGGAACACATTTTGAATTTGAAAATGTGTTTGGCAGATGTAAGATCTCAAAAGATCCTGTGAAATATTTTCCAGCAGAATATCTACCAAAAACACAAAGTAGGAAAGTGTCAGTACAAGTATATGATCAATCAAATAAGGAAAGGTAAACTGACACTAAACACGTTAAGGTCAGCTGAAGAGAGTAGCTGACAGAATAATTTCGGGCTGGCCAAATATAATTTTAATTTCTTGGCTGACAATCAAGTGGAATGAGTTTAAGCAAATCTAATTATATGCAAGATTCAACAATGGTCTTAAGCAAGCTCCTCGTTCATGGTATGAGACACTATCCAAGTTCCTCATAGAACAAGGATCTGTGCGAGGCAAGATCAACACTACTCTCTTCATTCTCAAGCACAAAGGTCATTCGCTACTAGTGTAAATATACGTCGATGATACCATCTTTGGTTCTACAAATAAGAAGCTGTGCAAACGATTTGAGACTCTCATGACTGGAAAGTTTCAGATAAGCATGATGGGAGAACTCACATTCTTCTTAGGCCTTCAAATTCAACAATCCAACAAAGGAATCTTCATAAGTCAATCCAAGTATGCTAAAGAACTGGTCAAAAAATTCGGATTGGAAATGGCCAACACTTTTGACACTCCAATGTCTGCTAAATGTAAACTATCAAAAGACTTACAAGGAAAAAAAGTTGATATCACCTTATATAGAGGAATTATTGGATCTCTGCTCTACCTTACCGCCAGCAGACCTGACATAGTGTATGCTGTTGGGGTATGTGCTAGATTTCAAGCAGACCCTCGTGAGTCACATCTTCTTGCAGCCAAGAGAATCATCAAGTATGTATAAGATACCACTAACTTAGGTATCTGGTATCCAAGAGAATCCTCCTTCAACTTAGTTGGCTACTCAGATGCAGACTATGCTGGTTGTCAAGTAGACAGGAAAAGCACAAGTGGAACTTGTCAATTTCTAGAAGACAGGCTTGTCTCTTGGGCTAGCAAGAAACAAGCATCAGTTTCCAACTCTACTACTGAAGCCGAATACATAGCCACTGGGAGCTGCTGCTGTCAACTGCTTTGGATCAAACAACAGCTGGTGGACTATGACATCAAGGTAGGAAATTGCCCAATCATGTGTGACAACACCTCAGCAAGCTCTATCACCTACAATCTCGTGATGCACTCCAAGACAAAGCATATCGATGTTTGATATCACTTCCTAAGGGATAACGTAGAAAAGAGAAACATAAGTATGAAGTACATTTCAACTGAACACCAACTAGCAGACATCTTCACAAAAGCACTGGAAGCAGACAAGTTTACTTATCTAAGGGGAGAGCTTGGCATGCTTGACCTAACTGCCTAATTTTAAAATTAAACTATCTTCATTTTAAAATTTTGAGCAGACTTGACTTTGTGATTAAGCATACTTATTTCTTTAGAGCGAAAACAGTAATTCTGCTAATTACTCGAAGACAGAGGTAAGTCTTCTAATTCCTAGTTTAAGAGGGTTATTTATGAAAATTTTAAGGTACTGATTTAAAAAATTGGTTGAGATATTCTTTGAAAGGCCACTTTTTGACTGCCTTAAGCCGTTAGTCATCAAGTCCTTTCAAGTGACAGCCGTCTGACTTAAAGTCACTTCACCGGTCCAGATGACTGATTTCACGCCTTTTCATTAATAAACCTCTCATCCGCCAATTTCAAACTCACTTTTCCAAAACCATCTCTCTCAACCTGTCCTTTGCTCTTCTCTCTCTCAACAACCCTCTTCTTCCCCTTCGTTTTGTATCTGTGGAATCTACAACGAAATCTCAATTTTCTGTATCACTCATATGCAATCTTTTTCAATGGTAAGACAAATCTAACCCATAATCCTTCTCTAGGTCGTAATTTAATTTTAAAGGTTTTCTAAACAGTGAATCCGCCATTATCGACTGTTCATGAAATTTTCTTGGTTTACTCACAGAATCTTTCTCTCTATTTAAAAAATTTCTCTATCTGCTTAGTTTAGTTACAAACACTTTCTTAATCTTTATACATTTCAGTTTTCTGTACACAATCTTTTTTTAACGCATCTTTAGCCTGTTGAAATGTCTGTGTCTGAAAACTTATGTAGAAATTCATAAATTTCTGGGCTCAAGCTTGGTATCTTGCTCAGACTACGAGCTTCTTATGTTTCTCAGTATTTGCCCTAATATCTGTCCTTGAAATTTTTCAGGCTGAAACATCTTCTTCTGTTGTTGTTCCTGAACAAGCTCTGAGCATTGACACTACTATTCCCAACCTGCCTCCATCTATGTACCATCCTGGGATGTGCATAGATGAACCTACAATGCGTGCCTACGCAACGGGAGTCAAGATCGTTGATGACCACAATCAGTCTAGGATTCTGCCTCTTTTCATTCTGGATGACAAGGACTATAGCAACCTTCTGGCAGAAGAGTTCTACTAAAGGGAAAAAATCAATGAGTCCATAACATCCATCTCCGGTATAATTCGGACCGTCTCTATCACTCTCACTGCCTCCCGGATCGCCAAGACCATTGGCGTTGAGTTTAATGGCCCTACTTCTCTTACTGCTACTGAGAAGGACCTTGCTTGGTCTTACATGCGTGGAGAGCACAATCCAAAGGAACCTCAGGCGAAGATGAAGTGGACGCTCATCGAAGATGATGTCTACTACATCAGCCATCTCTTCGATAAGAGCATGATATTCAAGAACGATGTGATGACTGCTGACCAACTTGAATACACAACAACAGTCATTCTCAACATCTGTTTCAACTGGGCTCAGATACTCTTCGAGCTGCTGTGTGATGCTATTGATACTGTCCAAGCATCTATCAAGCAGAGGAGGCCCTTTGTCCGCCTCATCAACGTTCTTCTTCGCTCCAATAGGTCATTTCTCAAACACCTGGTGAACTTTGAGAAGAAGAAAATCTCAAAGGCTGTTGAGTTCACCAGCACCTTCATTCTCAGTCACCACAAGCTACAAAATGAAAAGGGAAAGTAGCAAGGGCTTCCCCCTCTACTTTTGGTCCATGCTCTCAATCTTCCTCCACCGGTGATTCTCAAGATCAACCCTGATACAACAGTGGATGCCTTTATGGCAAAGTAGCTAGAGAAGAAGCTTCAAAAAGAGGCTGCTTCAGAAGGCTGCTCAAGCAAGTCTGCTGTCAAGTCTTCTGCCACAGACGCCACTATAGACCCTGCTCTCTCCAAGAAATCCAAACGCAAGCACTCTACTGGTGAGGAGGAGTCGACTACTAAAAAGAATATGTCTTCTTCAAGCACTACTACTACTGCTGACACTGATGCTGCCTCCAAGAGGAAGAAGCGTTTAACACCTACTTCTTCTGTTTCAGCATCCGTGCCGGATGATCCTCAAGCCGAACTAGAATCAGCCCCTCTTGGCCCTCGAAAACGTAAGTCCACACGAACTCAACCCTCCGAACCTTTCATCCCATTTGTCCCTCCTTCCTCCTCTCCTATCTCTTCTACCTCTCCCCCTCTTTCTCCTTCAATAGCCCCTGCTGCTGTTGGGGAGGAGCCATCTGCACCTTCTTCTCCCACTCTCTCAACAACCCTGCTATTGTTGAGGAGGAGCCTACTTCTTCCCTTCCTAAGAAAAAGAAACGCAGACTTCACAAGAAGTCTATGCCTCCTCCACCTTCACCTCCTTCATCTCTTCCAAAAGCCATCCCTTCCCTGTCCTCTTCTCCTGAACCCATCTCTTCCATTTTCCCTGAATCTTCTCTAGCCATCATCCCTGCTTCTCCTCCCTCAACCTCTTCATCCTCCTTCTATATATCAGAAGCCTTCTCTTCTCTTGACCCTAGAGCTGTCAAAATCGAGCCCGGCCCATAGGCCCGGTCCAGCCCACCCGACTTTTAAAGGGACTGGGCCTCAATTTAGCAGGCCCGAAAAAACCTGGGCCTCTTTGGCCCGGCCTGTCAGGCCCGTGGGCCATGTTCGGCCCGAGCTTAAAAAGCCCGAAAAGCCCGGCCCGGCCCGGTTGTAAAGTTAAACACTTAAACTTAATTACAAATTTAAAAACTAAAACATAAATCTAAAAGAAAAAAACTATCAGACATTCATTTAGACCACTTTTTTTTTCTTTTTTTTCTTTTGGTTACATAAATTTATGACACAATATGATCTATTTCCAAATCATTGTTCTTTTTTTGGTTGAAACTCATATTCTAAATTGATGGAAGTGACACTTACAAAGAAGAAATGAAGTTGATCTTTCAAGTTCTAATCTAGTTTAGTATGGTTGTAGTTAGTAATTTTATCGAAATTGATCTATTTAATTGAGTATCTCTTTTTTTTTTAAAGTTTTTTTTTTAATTTTTTTAAAGGATTGGAGGGGACATAGACCGTACTCCAACCATTAATTTTTTATTATTTTAATGCCTTGAAAGGCTACAGTTATATATATGATGCCTTTGGTGTGGCTCGAACAAATGGTGCCTCTAGTGAGGCTTTGAACACCCGACCTCTCGATTGAGAGTAGTAAAGTACCAAGGTGCCTCTGGTAGGGCTTGAACACTCAACCTTTCTGTTAAGATAAATGAGTAGCTAAATGGGGCCTTTGGGTAAGGCTTGAACAACAACGGTGCCTCTGAAGAAGCTTGAACACCTGACCTCTCTATTGAGAGTTGTATAGTCCAGGGTGTCTCTTGTGAGACTTGAACACTCGACCTCTCCGTTAGGAGAAGTGAGCAGTACCAATTGAGCTAGAGCTCATTGGTATTTAATTGAGTATCTCTATATGATATTAGTTAATAAAAAACATCAATAGTATAAACTTAATAAAAAAAAATAAAATTAAAATGCTAGACTGTGTCGGGCGAATAAAATAATTAACATTTGCTAATTAGTATGGTTTTGCAAACTAGAACCCGAAAAACTTTGTCTATCCTTAGAAAACACATATTAAAAAATTGGGGACAATATGATGAACTTCAATTTGGTTATAAATTTTTTGAAAAAAATATCCTTCAAGTAGCACATGTATTTTTTCTTTGGTCTGTAACATTATTGTTTTTCTAGTTTCTGTTTCGTTCAATTGTTGAAATTACTAACTTTGTTTATATTTGCTTTGGTTGCACTTTTGCTTTGTAATTGTGTAAGTTAGACTAGTAAGTATGTGTGATATAACATTTATTAGTTAATTTGTGAGTTTTATTTAATAAAAAAATATTTATTTTTTTGGCCCATAGGCCCGAAATGCGCATGGGCTAGGCTTGAGTTCTATGAGGCCCGACACTATTTCGGCCCGGCTCGTTGTTAAGCGAGACACGACGGGCTTGGGTCGGGCCGGCCCAGCCCAGCTCGTTTGACAGCTCTTCTTAACCCTCATATCTCTTATCTTCTCTATCAAACCTCCTTCTTTCCGAAATTCTTTCCCGCTATTACTCACTACCTCAAACCAATCTCCATCTCTACTGACCTCTACCAATTTCTTTTCCCTTCTATCTCTTCTGCCACCTATAAGTTCCTCTTTGAAGTCACCTACTTTTCTGATCTCTTTACTCCTTCTCCTCCAAACTTTATTCTTCTTCCCGAATCTTCTTTTCCCTCTTCCTTCCTTGAAAATTCTTATCTCCCTTCCTCTCCCTCTGTCAGTGATTCGGACGCTGACATGGAACTTGACCCCAAACCTTATATTCCTCCTCCACAATCTAACCCTGCTGACCACAACACTACTTCTCCCTCCACTTTCACCTCTTCTAATTCTCCTCCTCCTAACCCTAATGACACCTTTATCCCCCGTCAACCTTATCCCTAAATCCCTTCCTTCCAACTCTGCTGACCCTGCTCTTCTTGACCTCCTTCGAGCCAATCAAGCCCAACTTGAGCGTCTCAAGGGCACGGTCTCTTCTATGGCAAAATAGATAGATGTGCTAAACTACGGCTTGAACGCTACCCACACCACAATTTTTTATCTTAGGAAGATCGTTGAGCAGCTTGTGAATGACACTACTCAAGCTTTCACTTCCCATCAAGACCAGCAAGAGTCACTAATGGGCATCAAGCTCTTTCACTCTTCCCACCGCTTCCTCGTTTCGTCAACTCTTCGATGATGGGCTCCACTCTCTAGCCAGGCCATCATTGTTAAACGCAACATTCCTAAGTTCATTGTTAAACGCAACATTCCTAAGTTCACTGTTGTTCGGTACATCGAACGCGCCAACCAAAGAGATGCTGACATTGAACAATGAAGGGTTACTGCCATCAGGGAGGAGAGAGCTACTCATCACTTGAATCAAGCACTGATTAAAGAACAGAACAGACTTCGAAAGAGCCTCAATGACCACATCAGAATTTTGGTTTGGTGATTACTTAGAACGCCGCCGAACTCAACCCAACTTATTCTGACCTGGTATAACTCTTTTGTTCTAACTTTTATGATTCAAACTCTACTTTTGTAAAACTCTACTGTTAAACAGTCTGTTTAACTTACAGATGTAATATATTTTGGATTAAGATTAAATGTTCTATCTACTGATCTTGTCCATTTAAACTTCGCATTTAAATCTTTAAATTTCTTATATCCTGTTTAGATTTAAACCCTGCTTAACTTTGTACTTGATCTTCTTACTCCTTACTTTGTAAGTACCTAGTTTAGCTATCTCTCTACTAAGACTTCTGCTCTGAGAGGCATGTCTGCTTTTCTAAATAAAATTTTCTTTAAGACATGTTATTATTTTAGTGCATGATTCAAAGTCTCCTAGTAGCTAAGATGATGACATCAACCAAATAGGAGGAGATTGTTGACCCTCACAGGTTCTAGATTTGGTTGAGTCATCTTTTGATTCTATTGCACAGTGGCTAATAGGTGCACCGTGCATTTAGTGTGCAAGCTGTCTTAGAATCAAGGGTGTATTAGAACAGTTTTATGTTAGTTCATCTAGGCGTGGACCAGCAGGCTTCAACAGCAGCCTTGAAAGCACAGTTCAAACAGCAGACTTGGAAGTCTGCTCAAGCTCAAAATCAAAGATCAGCCAAACACATGGAATTAGGTCACATATTATTGGATGTAGATATTGTTTTAATATCTATTCAAATAATATTCAATTTATCTTCATCAGATTTCCCTCCAAAGAAGTCAACCATGTCATTATCTGGCTTCAGACTATCTATAGAGACAAACTATTCAGACTGTCACCTGAATCATGAAGATTGAAGACATTACCTCTTTTGGCTAAGAAGACTTTCAAAGCTGTAACACCTGTGAGCTAAAACCTTACTCTGTTTAGGAATGTCTACCTCTGCAATCAGTGCATCTCTGATGTCTGTTGCTGCACTCATCCTACAAAGAGCTGATATGCATTCAATCCATTATATCGTTGGACACAATCTCTCCACTCTTAGTCCAACGGTCCAAAAGATCTCCCCTGTTATATATTCAAGTTGTGAAGATATGATCTACAACAATCTTTTGCACATTCAATACTCAAGCTTCATCTTCATAACCCAAGCATTCAAGAGATCAAAAGGACAAGAACTAACACTTCACCAAACTTCCTGAAGCTACAGATCTGCTAGTCTTTACTCTGTTTCAGCTTCTTCTAGTTTGTTTTAAAATGTTCTTTACTTTAGCATTTGAGAGAACAATTATTCATTGATTGTTTCTCTCATCATTAAACACTTGGTTGAAAACTATTTTTGTACATGATCCATTAGTGATCTTATCTTCTCACCTAGTGGATAAACAAGTGCACCTTTCAAAATCCAAAGCTAACCACTTTGGTAGTGGACGTAGTACTATTCATAGTATGAATCATTTCTAAATTCTGTGTATTTCCTGAATTACTTATGCTTATCTTAACCGTTTCTATCATTCCTGCTTAAGTCTTCTACTGGGTCTGCGTAATATCAACAGCAGCCTTTAATCAGTTTTACACTCCTTATTTTCCACTGTATTTAACTCTTCTTTTGCAATTGTCTTTTTAAAAGGAAAGAAGAACTCTTTGAGAAGTGTTTTAAAAAAATTATAAAAAAAACACAACTAGGCCCTCAGTCTGTGTGAATCCCTTAGCTACCAATCTGACCTTGAACTAGTTAATAAACCCATCCTGCTTGTGCTTGATCTTATAGATCCATTTGCAACCAACTGCCTTCTTTCCAGGAGGTAAGGATTGCAAGGTTCAACTTTTATTTCTTTCTAACGCCTCTAATTCCAAAGCCATAGCCTTACACCATTGAGGGCTTTGCACTACTTAAGCATAGGTCTTGGGTTCAAAGGCACAATCAATATGAGTAATAAAAGCTTGATATGAAGGAAAAAGTTGAGAATATGAGATAACACCGTTAACTGAGTAGGGAAAGTACCTCTGCACACAGGCACCGATGGAGGATGGCATGTTGAAAGGAAGATCATCATAGTCCTTATACTTCATAGGTACAGTCCTCTGTCTGATAGGTCTAAGAGAAATAGAAGGATGTTATGTAGGAGGAGGTACAAATGGAGAGAGTTATGACCATTGTATGTGTGATGTTTATAAGGTCCCCACACATCACATTGGAGAAGAGCAAAAGGAGTAGTAGAATAAGATTCACTAAGAGGGAAAGGTTGCCTAGTTTGTCTAACAAAATGACAGATGTCACAAGGTGAGATACAATTATCATGTTTTATGGAACACACATTTAAATGCTTTAAAGATGAGAGAGGCATGTGACCCAGTCTAAGATGCCATAGAGCAATATCTTTATTAACAAAATTATATGTAGAACATGCAGAACATGTCATTACAGAATTAAATGAAGTAGCATGACATGTGTCAGTACAATCAGAACGAAAACTAGCGCAGACAGAACATGAAGAATTGTCATAACAGTTCCTTGAAAGCAAAGTCCTATATAACCCACCAGTCAATCTACCAATCTCCTTGGTAGCCTTGTGAGCTGGGTCCTGAAGGAAGCAAACAGAGGAAGAAAAAAATCAGATTGTAAGAAGTGTCAGAGGCAAGTTTACTTCCAGAAAGCAGATTGAATTTAAAAGAAGGTATATACAAAACATTATACATGATGATGTCTTGGGGAAGGATGAATGTACCTTTGTGTGAAATCTTGGAGGTGTGGCCAGTAGAAGAACAGAAGAATTAATGCAAGTAGGATTAACAAGTAAATAAAAGTTAATGGTGATGTGGTCTGTGGCACCAGTGTCAATTATCCACTCAGTGGCTTACTGCTATGACTGAATGAGGTCTTAGGAGATATAAAACTAGAACAACTTAGACATTCAGGCATTCCCCCAGTGTATGCGAAAAGTCTGTATAAGCGGTGTGTATTGTGTCTAGCTCAACCCTGGAATACCAGACTTAGTCTCTATAGTGTCTCCATCCAAACTGTCACCACTCACCACATTTGCTGCAACACCTTTCACTTTATTTTTAGGCATTATGTTGAGATCAGGTTTGATGCCATGCAACTTATGCCAGTCTGGGAAGCCATGTAGATAAAAACATGTTTCCTTGGTATGTGAGTCACCATGACAGAACTCACACCAGAACTTCCCCCTGTGTGTAGTTATTATTTCATGTAGTAGGTTTACTTTTGAAGTTTTAAAGGTTGGCCTAACCTAAGTGGAACTTTCAGATGATTTTGCTAGCAAAGTAGTGGATATATCACTTTGAATTGGTCCAGAATTACTATATTTTGCTTTGTGTTTCTTCCTGAATCAACAAGTTCTCTACCTTACTCCAGCTAGGCAGAGGGTTTATCATAATAAGTTGACCTCTTCTAGTGGCAGTGAAATTGTCATTAAGACCCATCAAAAACTAAAACAGTTGTTGATCATGTTCATAGTCTTCTTGTTTTTGTATTGAACCACAGTTACAGTCACACACACATTTTGGAATATTGTTCAAATTAGTTAATTCATCTCATAGACTTCTAAATTTTGTAAAATAAGCAGACACGCAAGGATCCTTGATGACATTCAGACAACAATTTCTTTACTTGGAAGATTTTAGGGGCATTGCTTTAAGAGAATCTCGCATTGAGGTCCTCCAATATAGCCTTAACATTGGGAATTAGACAATACCGGACTAAATTTATGGAGACAAAATATTCAACAACAATGTAATCAAAGATAATTGTTAAAAAAAAAAAACCCTGACCTAGTTTATGTTTTGCAAAATTAGTCTTGTGTATTGATTTTCACCAAATTGAACCTCCATCTAATTTCATTTTTGCAATTTAAACCTTCCGTCAAAGAGATGTTAATTTTTTAACGGGATAGTGAGCTAGTTGCCATGTTGGCAGCTGACGTGCTGGATGATGACATCCAACTTATATTTCCCGCTTTTTTATTTGCAAATTAAACTATGTACATTTGTTTATTTTGCAAAAAGAACCTTGGTCAAACCAGATTTTATTTCCCGCCATTTCTATTGCAAATTAAACCTTATAATTTTTTTATTTTTGGAAGATGAACCTTAGTCAAATTGGTTGTTAGCTCCCACCTTTTTTATTGCAAAGTAAACCTTGTGTATTTTTTTTTGCAATATAGACCTTGATGGAATTGCATATTTTGGCTATATATACCCATTTCATCCTAAAGAAAATCATCTCATTCTCTAACAGCTCACCTATAGTCTCGACTCCATCGGTGGACGAAACCCTACCCGGAATGACAAGTTCGTGTTCCGCATCCCAGCTGATTTCCTCGCTAGCGAAACCTCAAGCGTCTCCGTCGAAATCTACGCCGTCCGTGGTTTTGTCAAAAACTTTCACGTTGGCAGCACTCGTTTACTTCTCAGTACCTGCATCGATGGTAATGGTTCACCTGAAGGAAAGTCGTTGTTTTCTGCCTTCCGAGTCCAATGCCCGTCTAACCAGTTTCAAGGCATTCTTAATGTTGGCGTGATGGTCTACGACGATTCTTATTTCTCTACTGCCACTGCCACTGCCAGTGGATCATCAGCGTTTTGTTTGTTGAATTTGGTTGGAGATAGTCATTAGAGACATATCATGGTCAAAAGTTGGAGATCCAGATCAAGGTTCAGATCGGGATCGAGATCGAGATCGAGATCACCTGCAACTGATGTCGAGCCGTTCTATGAGGAGAAAAAATCTTGTAGATCCCTTCATCAACAAATCACAGTAGCATCCACCCCTTTGCTTTTTTGAGAGATAAACAAAAATATCTACAATACAAGACCCAGGAACAACAACCAAACCAGAATGTAGCTTTAGAAATCGAGAGATCATAACAAAATAAGACATTTGAGAAGGAATGAATGCAGCTTCAGAAAAATCAGAGCTTCCATTGGACTGACATCAAGCCCTCCTCTTAGAACAGGAAATCTTGTAGAGAGTCCCTTCGTCAACAAATAACAGTAGCAGTCGCCCTTGTCATTTTATGATCAAGAGAAGAAGAACAAGACCCAGAAACAATTGCATGGAAGACTTTACTCAACTTCAGAAATCAGAGAATTTGAAATATATTGTTATTGAGAAAGAATTGATATATTAAGCAATTTAACATGTAAAAAACAATTAAAAATCTCCCTGAATTCAAATGAATGGTAAATATCTGGTTTTAATGAATTTAGTTGAAGATTCAGCTTGCTTCCTGCCCATATGTTGTACTCATTGAAAGTTCAGCAGTTGTCGATGTTGCCATGGTTGTGAAAACAGGGTAGCTAATTTGTGAAATGGATCAATCCCTCCATTTTTGAGTATAAGTTGCTATAGTCATCTCTTGCTGAAACATGGAAAGGAAAAGGGAGAAAAGAAATGTCTGGATTAGTATTCTTGAATCAGAAAGGCTGAAATTGTACAAAAGCACTACATTCTATGTGTAAACCCAAGAAAGTTGGAGTTTTTCATAAAATTTGACGAGAGTAAAACTTTAAAATTCATTTCCTTTGTAATTCTCAGACAAACTTGAATTACTTGCTCATTGTTTATGATTCTTTCTTTTATTTGTATGCAGATTGATACATGAGTGGAGTTAAGGAATGATAACAAAAAGTAAATCAAAGATCAACTGGTGTATTTTGAGCATCTACTTTTGAAAAAGCAAGAACAGATATACCAGAAAACTTACCATCAAAATCACACAAAAATTTTGGTGGGGCACTGGGAGAGGACGAAATGGAGAGCATTTGGTTCGCCTGCTGCCAAGTGGTTTACATATAGCCAAAATCTACATCTCTCGCCTGTTAGAGAATGAGATGATTTTTTTTAGGACAAAATGGGTATGTGTATATATATATATATATATCAAATATCTGCAATTCCATCAAGGTTTATATTGCAAAAAAATAAAATGCACAAGGTTTACTTTGCAATAAAAAAGGCGGGAGCTAACAACTAATTTGACCAAGGTTCATCTTGCAAAAATTTAAAAAAAAATGTATAAAGTTTAATTTTCAATAGAAATGACGGGAAATAAAATCTGGTTTGACCAAGGTTCTTTTTGTAAGATAAACAAATGTACTGGGTTTAATTTGTAATGAAAAAAGCGGGAAATATAAGTTGGATGCCACCAGTGTTGATGTCAGCTACCAACATGGCCACCAGCTCACCATCCCGTTAAAAAAATTAACACCTCTTTGACGAAAGGTTTGAATTGCAAAATGAAAATAGGTGGAGGTTCAATTTGTGAAAATCAATACACGAGGTTAATTTTGCAAAACATATAATAGGTCAGGGTTTTTTTGCAATTATCTTATGCAATCACCATATTATTACATCTATTCCATCGATCCAGATATTTTGATGGCAAAGACTTGTGTAGGACGGTCTTACGGATTCTAAATTCGTAAGACGGAGCCCCATTCAGCAATTCACGGGTTAATAACTAAATCTGTCATTAAAAGCCAGAAAATTGGGCCAGCCGAGTTGGTCTTTGGTGAACATTAGAAGGTTGGCCCAAGGTGGTCATGGGTTCGAAACTCCCCAGCTATTATATTTTGTTTTTATGCTCATTTCCTCTATTTGCTACGGTGTCCCTTCCACTTTCAATGTTTGTCGCCGAATTCTCATGTCTTGCAGTTTAATCATTGGTCAGCTCCGTTAGTCATCAATTGGCTTGGGATACTTGACATATCTTAACGGACTTATAAATGAAAATTTATTATAATGACACATTTAATGTGATACATTTTAATGTTAAAAGTGACACTATAAATGAAAATTTATTATAATTTTTATTAAAATACAAAGTAACACTCTTAATACTAAAAAAATGACACATTAAATACTATAAAGTGACACTTTTAATATTAAAAAGCGACACTTTTAATACTAAAAAGTGACACTCCTAATACTAAAAAGTGACACTCTTATAATACTAAAAAGCAACACTCTTAATACTAAAAAGTGACACTCTTATAATACTAAAAAATGACACTCTTAATGCTAAAATGTGACACTCTTAATTCTAAAAAGTGACACATTTAATATAAAAGTGACACTCTTAATATTAAAAGTGACACTCTATAATACTAAAATGTGATACTTCTTTTAAAAAGTGACACATTTAATATTAAATGTGACACTATAAATAAAAATTTATTATAATTCTTATTAAAATACAAAATAACACTATTAATACTAAGAGGTGACACATTTAATACTAAAAAGTGACACTCTTAATACTAAATAGTGACACATTTAATACTAAAAAGTGACACTCTTAATACTAAAAAGTGACACTTTTATAATACTAAAAAGTGACACTCTTATTACTAAAAAGTGACACTCTTATTACTAAAAAGTGACACTGTTAATACTAAAAAGTGATCCTCTTAATATTAAAAAGTGACACTCTTAATACTAAAAAGTGACACTTTTAATACTAAAAAGTGACACTCTTTATACTAAAAAGTGACACTTTTATAATACTAAAAAGTGACACTCTTATAATACTAAAAAGTGATCCTCGTAATACTAAAAAGTGACACTCTTATAATACTAAAAAGTGATCCTCTTAATACTAAAAAGTGGCACTCTTATAATACTAAAAAGTGACACTCTTAATACTAATAAGTGACACTCTTATTACTAAAAAGTGACACTCTTAGTACTAAAAATTGACACTCTTAATACTAAAAAGTGACACTCGTAATACTAAAAAGTGACACATTTAATACGAAAAAGTGACAAATTTAATACTAAAAATTGACACTCTTAATACTAAAAAGTGACACTCGTAATACTAAAAAGTGACACTCTTATAATACTAAAAAGTAACACTCTTAATACTAAAAAGTGACACTCTTATAATACTAAAAAGTGATCCTCTTAATACTAAAAAGTGGCACTCTTATAATACTAAAAAGTGACACTCTTAATACTAATAAGTGACACTCTTATTACTAAAAAGTGACACTCTTAGTACTAAAAATTGACACTCTTAATATTAAAAAGTGACACTCGTAATACTAAAAAGTGACACATTTAATACGAAAAAGTGACAAATTTAATACTAAAAATTGACACTCTTAATACTAAAAAGTGACACTCGTAATACTAAAAAGTGACACATTTAATACTAAAAAGTAACACTCTTAATTCTTTGATTCCTCTTCACCATGACTCTCTCATTTTTTAGTATTAAAAGTGTTACTTTTTAGTATTAAATTTGTCAATTTTTTAGTATTAAAAATGTCACTTTTTAGTATTAAGAGTATTACTTTGTATTTTAATAAGAATTATAATAAATTACCCTTTATAGTGTCACTTTCAACCTTAAAATATATCACTTTTGTCTTTTCAATATGTCACGTTTGGCTTTAAACGTTTCATTTAGCATTTCTTTAAAATCTATTAAGATCTGTTAAGTATCTCAAAGCAATTGATGCTAACGGGGCTGACAAAGGTTTAAACTGTAAAACGTGGAAAACATAAGAATTACGGTGACAAACCTTGAAAGTGCAGGGACACCGGAGCAAAACAACACATTTTTGGCAATAAAAATTAATTCCAGCGCTAAGGAGGTTCGAACTGGAGACCACGCTAATAAGTAGACCTTATGCACTATCTGTGAACCAACACGCCTAGCAGCCTTTTGCGAACTTCTATGACATAATACTTATTTATTATGACCCGCGAATTTTTAAATGGGGCTCCGTTTTACGGATAAGGATCCGTAAGACCGTCCTACAGGAGACCACCTCTATTTTGATTGAGATGGGGGTTTATTATGGTTTCCATGAACTAGTCCCAACTTGTTTTTGGTTGTAAGAGCAATTACCACTGATATTCTCCACTGATTGAAATTGTCTGAGTCATTAAGAACTTGTGTAATAAGAATCATACTAGGATAGTCATTTGGACGAAGGAACAGTGGATGTGAGGGATGAAGTTGGAGCTTGGAAACCTCCAAAACGCATTCATCTACAGCTGAATTGGAAGAGTGGATGACAGCTACGTGGAGCTTGGAAACCTCCAAATCGTATCCTTCTCCCTGGTGCTCAATTTCTTCAAAGTCTGAACAGCTACTTGCCATAGAGACTGAATTGGAAGAGTGGATGATAAATTTGAATCAGAGAATTTTTGACGGAAGAAGAGTGATTGGATTATTGAATTATAGAATTGATAGAAGAAGAGAGCTAAACTCCATTGATAGATTCTGAGTTTTACAAATGCTGAAATCATTCCTTACGAACGAAAAATTAACAATCTAACTTATATATCCCCTAATACAGCAGAGAGACAGAGAGATAGAGAGAGAGAGATCACGCCTTCTGTATTGCAACCTAACTAACTATTACAAATTTTCACCTCCATCTTTATTCTTTGTGCACCCGACACCCTCCAAGTTTTTCTTGCTGCTTGTGTTGATTGTAGTAGAACAATTCGGTCCTTTGATAACTTCCTTCTTTTCATCAGTGTCCTTTGTAGTGTCTTTAATGTCTTTAGCTTCAACATTCCGTAAAGGAACTCTGTTTGTAGCTTCGGCCTTGGACTTCAAGTCATCAAGATAATGCTGATAAATATAGGAAGTAAATCCCCAGATAGCCAACACCATGGAAACCACCTTCACTCCATTCATCTTGTCATGGAAAAAAATCACAGCAGAAACAGGAACAATTGGCAAACCCACAGTACCAATGACATTCGAGAACAAGGAAGAAACCTCAAAAATTAGCCCAACAATACCAATCGAGAAAAGCTGCCATGTCACAGCTATGCACACCAGATTCATCGAATATGACACCTTTCCTAACTCGTACCCCTCCATCTCTCCCTTTATAGTTGCCCACTCTCTGCTCGCAAAAAGCCCAATCAATATCACAAATGTTGCAACTAAAGGCTGGTAGATATTCATATCGAGTACCACTCTGAAGGTTGTTGTTTTCAGAATCTTTCTAAACGCGAGCTGTGTTGCAGAGAGCATGAATCCGTAAATAGCGGCTGCAGCAACAGTGCATACAAACCCAATCGCATACTTCCTTTTGGAAGACGTAGAGAACTCTTCCTGGTTATTTTGGAATACAAGGAGAGTGGACGAAATGGTGAGAAGCACCAGAGAGTTGATGATAAAAGGAGTAAACTTTTGGGAATTGAGAAAGTAGGAAAAGAAAGCGTTGAAGGCCAATTGACTTGCACAGATGAGGGAGTAAGTAGAAACAGGAAGGTACGCGAGGCCAATTACATTTAATATGCTAGTCGCTGCCATGACAATTCCAAGGAAGATATAGAGCGAGACAAGGGTAGAGAGAAATGGTTTATCGGAGTGGTACTGGTTTTCTTGGGATTGTGATTTCGTAGGATAGAGGAACAGGAAGGGTATCAGGAAGGGAAAGCCAGCAGTTTGAGCAAGTGCTGCCATCCATTTGCTATGTCCTCCTTTGTCGAAATACAATCTTCCCAAGAGCATCGCAATTGATTGGCCGGAAAGAATGAATATAGTAAAGATGGTTATTCTTAGCCACCGCCCCAACCGTGCAGAGTTAGAGACCGGTGGTTGGCGTTCGATGATTGGAGATTTAAGCAAGAGTCCATCCTTGGCTTCCTGAACTTCTTAAATTGAAAAATAGAGAGTTAGGTTACAACATATCTACATCCTTGGTTGATAGATCGCAACAAATAAACAACTTTTTGGTAAATGAAAACTGAATGAGCACATTTGAAACTAAAAAGTGACGTCTTTTCCACAATATTAAAAAACAATATATGGTTTTGAGTAAAATAAACGACGTGGTATCACCGACGAATCATCTATCTCGGACACACTTTTTCGTCGTTCACGTGTGCCACCAATAGCAAATTAAATATAGATATCCAGACGTGGAAAGAAGGATGACAAGATAAACTTGGACAGCTGAAGTGCCTATGAAAGCCATTTAATTTTCATATGATAAACACTATATATTTTAATTGGCAAAGATGATTATAAATGTTTATATACTTACCAATATTTGGTAATGGCTGTCCTTGAGCTTCCCCCATGACAAAGATATTTGTATAACTCAACGAAAAATTTGAGATCTAGAGAGAGAGAGAGGTTTAGACTTTAGATATAAGATAGGCAGAGAGTACTGGTGTATACTTATATATATGATCAGGAGGAGCAAACCTTGTAAAAGGGGATCCGAACCTCTCAGTTTGTGCATTCTATCAGTGGGTTTAAAGACTCCCTTTAATAAAAGAAAAGACTAATATTGTGATTTTCCATTTTTTAAATTTTTTAATTTTTTTTTACCTATAATTTAATTGATAGACAAAAATAACTCTTCACCAAATAAACTACCCACCATTTAATTAAGGACAAAATAAGTAAATTTACCATGACAAAAAGTAATGTTTAGACAAAAATAGCCCTAACTATAATAAATCACTCACTATTAATTATAATTAAGATTAAACAAGTAAATTAATCATGTGCTAATTAATTCCATGAATAATTAAATAATAATTTGATTCCTTGACTTGTACATATTTTAAAGTTAGATCATATATTATTGAATTCTATTCATTTCATCTTGTATTTTAATTTTGTTATCATTTACCCCCTCCTACCATTATCGTTGCAAATATCTTCCAATATATTCTAAAATGACAAAAATACATTTACTCAAGAGACTAAAACTTTATTTGAAACTAAAAAAATATTTGAAACTAAAAAATTAATATAGTTTTATTTCTTTATTTCTTTATTGCTAAAATATATTGTTTACTTCTTTGAAATTTTAGACTACTACAACAGCTTTTAAAGCTATCACTGGTTCCTAACTTATAGTTATTACAAACAAAACCAATGTTAGTAATAACAAATAACTTGATTCAAAATATTTTACTCATTTTCATCACTGGGTTCCACGTACACCTCTAGCATTTTTTGGTCTTAACTTGATTGTTCTTTTTCATCGGACTCGAGGTAGTTACATATGAGAATCTCCCTATTCCCTCCTCTAGCTATCGACTTTCTTTCTTCTACTGCAACTCTCCTTTTATTGAAATAAGTTGTCACCAACCGACATCCTTTTAACTAGTCCCATCTTAAAATTATCATTACTTAGTAATTTGAACAAAAAGTGGATTGGAACTAAGAAATGAGAGATGTTTAAAGAAATAAGTTCAACTAAATGAAAGCTAAGGAGATCTTATGTTTCCATTAAGTAAGGCGAGTTGAGTGCGTTTCTTGGTGATGGTGATGTTAGGGGCGGTGATGATGACGATTGTAGGGATGACCATGGTGGTTTAGATGAAATACAACATTGTGAGATTTTCAAATTATCAAATTTTCAAAGATCCATATGGGTTTCAGTTTCAATTTGAAATTTTGAAAATTTAAAAAATTGAATTTGAGTTTGTAAAAAGTAAAATTTAAGGTTGTGGTGGTGGTGGTGGTGTGTCCATAAATGATGACTTTTGCAAATTGGTTACTTTGAAGGTAGGGGTAAGGAATTAGAAAATCAAATCAAATCAAAAATTAACTTTTGTGCTAATATTGAAATTTGATGTGGTAGTGGTGGTGAGTCTATGAATGATGAGGTTGACGGAAGAAAGTGAAGAATGAAATAATAAATTGAATAAAATCTAAATTTTATATTTTTTAGAGTAATGCATTTTTTGTCTTTGAATTTAAAATGAGACAAAGTATAACTACTGAAATAATTATTTATTGTTTTAATTAAAAAATATTTTAAATATCAAATGACAACCTAAATGATGAAAATATAATAAAATCTCACTTTACGTCACAAGTAAAATATGATCAAAATAATCCTCACATGAATGATTTTCCATTACTGTTTTTAACACTCATGAACAGTGAAGGACAAAGTCGGACAAATATAAAAATTATGTATTAAAGTAAAACATCATAGGTTGGGAAAGACATTATTAGAAGTATATAAAAAAATGTAACTATAATAATACATTTGTTGGTGAGTATCAAGATATTAGGCATCTATGTAGTATGTTTAGTAATTACTTGTGAATAATCTAAGAAAATGCGTTAAGGCAAGGTGATATAATATTAAGAAGATTTAAAAAAATGAAGAATTTCGTAGACAAATCTTTGCGTTTTGTTAGAGAAGAACGCTAGAATTTATAGGAGATGCGTTTGAAGAAAGCAATCAGATTTAATAGAAGTTAAGTATATTTTATTCTTTCCGTTTTAACCAACGAGCTCTAGCTCAACTGGTACTGCCATTACAACAAAAATGGTCTTTTACAACGTTTTAAAAACGTTGTAATAGGTCTTTAACAACGTTTTAAAAAACGTTGTGAAAACTAACGTTGTAATAGGTCGTTTTTTTACAATGTTTTAAAAAACGTTGCAAAAAAATGTTGTCTTATGTCATTACACAACAACATTGTGGACAATAATAACAACATTTTAAAAACGTTGTTAATAATGTAACACAACGTTTAAGAAGAAAATGTTGTAAAAGTAATACCACAACGTTTTTTTAAAAAACGTTGTAAAAAGTTTTTTACAACGTTTCAGAAGAAAATGTTGTAATACACTTTATACAACGTTTTTAAAAAAAACGTTATGGAAGGTTTTTTACAACGTTTCCTTTATAAACGTTGTATAAAGTTTTATACAACGTTTTTTTAATAAACGTTGTGGAATACCTTTTACAACGTTTTATAAAAAAACGTTGTAAAAACCTTATACAACGTTTATTAAAAAAATGTTGTATAAAACTTTATACAACGTTTACAAAGAAAACGTTGTAAAAAACACGCACAACGTTTATTAAAAAAACGTTGTAGAAACCTTTCTACAACGTTTATTTATAAAACGTTGTAAAAAACCTTCCACAACGTGTATTAAATAAACGTTGTATAAAATCTTTCTACAACGTTTATTCAGAAAACGTTGTAAAAACCCTTCTACAACGTTTATTAAATAAACGTTGTAGTAAACTTTCTACAACGTTTATAAAACGTTGTAATAGGCATTTTCCAAAAAATAATAATTAAAAGCAATCCTGGATCATTCTGTTCCTGAAATAACCTGATATGAGCAGATACATAGCCTGCAATTCTAAACGCTCAACCACTACATAGAATAAAACACTAACAATGAATAATTTTGAAGTTCAAAATCATGAGTATAGAAACTGAACAAGGCAGTGAGGAAAAAAATATTTTCTGTATCTAAAACATTTCAGATATGGGTCTCCATCTTTCATTCAAATTTCTATACTTAATAGTTAAAGTTATTTCGGGAACAACAAGAACTCGAGGCTGCTGAATCCGAATCACAAACAATTGAGAAGATGAACGCCATCTATAATCCATCAAGAACATGGTCAATTTCGGGACACCCGCGCTGGCTGCAGGTTCCGAGCCTACTCTTACAAAACCACCTTTATCTAAAAAAATGGACTTCCACCGGGAGCTTGTTTTAGAACATCGCAAGTTCTCAAAGATCGCGCATTTCGTGTTTTGTATCGTGACGATATATCCAGATGTAAATTTTTGAATAGTTACATATTGTCTGCTTCTGAAGCTGAAGTCACACGATACGACACCCAAAGACCCTCTAGCTGCATCAATAACATGAAAGACTGAGCACATACAAAAGAGAAGGGAATGAAGAATCATGTTTTAGTTAAACAGACAATCAGCCGCAGATGAGAGCTCATGATAGAAAATGATATAGCTTTACACAAAGACATAATATATATACAAATATATACTCACAAAGAATATGCGCCAATGGAGAGTCCTCCCGAATGCCATTACAGAGCTCCAAGAGGGGCATAGTTGACCTCCACCGCCATTATTGTGATCAGACGCGACAATAAAACTTGACTGCTCAAGTTGACCTTATCACCAAAGAACGCATTGTATCTTTCGAATCGACTTGCCGCCACGAAAACTTGAGGGAGCTTCGGTGGTTCATTCAAATTCATGTAGAAACAACTCAATATGACATTATATTCCTTATCGGACATCACAGCATGCAATAAACCCACCTGCTTTGAAGAGGAAAATAGGAACATGTGATTTTCAAGTCTGGACAAACAGTAACCTACCGTAACCTCGAAACTAAAACAATTGAAAAGTCGTAAAAAAGATATTTATCGTCAAGCCACTTCAAGTAGATAATTCTTTAATGTAAACCTATTGATAAGAAAGCCTTACAGTGCGACGACACTTATGTGCTAAGGGAGTACTCGGCCCAAAAAAAAAAAGATCAAGGCCAAGGTTATTGCGATTACAGGGTCTTGACAACGTTTTTTGAACAATAAACATTAGTAACATAGTTGATTAACTATAAGACTTCAATAAGGTTTCCTGTGCGTTAGTTGAATGACGACATTTTGGTGATGTATTTACACAATATAGCTAGGATCCTGCGTTGAATTCATGGACTAATGACAATCCTTATCAATTTCAGATAAATTACATGCATATCAGCATAGTTGATCAACTATGAAACTTCTCCATGATTTCCAATGCCAGAATATTTGGTGATAAATAAACAGTGTGCACCAACAAAGAATGATTACATGAAAAGCAGCTGAGTAAAGGGTTCATACCGTAACATCATCATAATAAAGGAGTTTCATCAGTATAGTTCGCTGAAACAAGAATTAGTAGTTCACAATTTGAAGAAATTTATCTCAGCTTCATACAGAAACAATTATTGCCATTCAGAAAAATGCATAAAACATGTGAATGTTCAGCCTTGCGATTAATACCTCTTCAGGCATCTTATCCAGAGTTCTCATCAATTGTATCAGTGTGCGAACCATTTTACAAGCAGAACTCCTAGAAACCAATATTTTTTGAAAATAAATCAAGTTGGGCATGTTCAAATATGATGTAGTAACAAGACCCAGCTTGACCCGATGAAAGCTAGACCAATTATTTGGATAAAGTACCTCATCTGATTCGGACTAATTTCTGTCATGGAGTTACACTTGAATGTTCCACTCTTCTTATTTCCAATTCGGTTGACATTCAAAGAAACTTCTTGGCTGTCAGCATTTGGGTAACTGAAAGAAACTGCAAGGAATAAAATAACTCAGTATACTTCAACAGCAGTAGCTGTCTCAAAGAGACCTCAATATTAAATGAATCGTTCCTGCCAATGTTTAGAGTATAATCCATATATAAGCTCTGTGCAAATATTCCTTTTCAGCGAACCATCATGTTTTGAGTATAGTCCATATATTAGCTCTATCCAGTATTCCTTTTCAACAACCAATTATCATTTCACCCATATAGTTATAAATTATTTGATTAATCTGATAAAGTTAGAATATAATTACCCAGTATACTAATACAAGCTCTGTGCAATATTCCCAACAAAAAAAGATCAAGGCCAAGGTTATTGCGATTCAGCGATGGAAACCTAACATTATTTGTTTGCAGGAGACTCAGATGGAGCGTTTAGATAAGTGAATAATTGACAGTATTTGGGAATGCAGAAAGGCTGATTGGGTTCATTTAGGGGCGACTGGGGATGCCGGGGGAGTGTTAGTGATGTGGGATAGCATTTCTGCCTGCCCATGAACACCATAAGCCGAAATCATGGCTGTCCAACATTTCAGATCCTTGCTCTCCATTCTTTCGAAAATGCCAATGGCCTTCTCTAACAACCCACATTTCGAATACATATCCACTAAAGCTGTCCCAAGAACTGCGTCTACCAAACCCCAGAATTGCGTCTACCCAAAAGAAACACACGTATATTATCTACAAATTAGAAACCAAAAGAGAATAGTGAAATGCAGATCAGAATAGAATGAAATTTGGATGCCAATAACATTAATATCTATTGCGAAGATGTAGGGGACGAGGGTACCTTATTAAATTTTTTCGGTAAAATGGAATACATACTCTATTATGATTAATAAGATACAACACTCCCAAAGATATTTTATTATAATCTTGTATTGAATGCGGAGCCGCACCTCCATAGTACATACACATACCCAACAACGTGTGACAAGACTTCACATTCCCCTCACATGCAACCCCGCTTGCATGTGGATATAAACCAGGTACATTACTAATGCATCACCAACCATTTAGAGCACTAACAACATCCGGGAAACAATGCATGTGAAATGACTCGAACCCAAGACCTTGCATAATCAGAGCTCTATAACACATCAAGTTACCAGCCTAAAAACATTAGTTCTTAGAGATAAGCACAACAATGTGTATCAAGATCAAGCCATAACATCGTATCTCTATTCTCAATTCATGCAGTTCAAAGGAACCAAAACAAGGATTTTAATATAGTGTATCAGTATTACTCCTTCTCGTCGCCTTAAAGAGTCCATGATTAAAAGTCCACAATTTAGGCATTAAATTGATTTGCATATATACCTTAAGCAGTTTATACATTTAAGCAAAAGAATCGCAAAGAATCGATACTCCATAATGTGCGAACAATAATTTCAGCTAACTTTAACAATTAAACTGTATTGACTCGGGAGGTTCTAGAAAGTGTGGCCATATTCATTGGAAATATTTACGAGTCTACTTTAAGGGGAAAAAACGGTTCGTCATTTCGATCTCTGTGGAACGAGAAAACACATTTTTCGTACAAGGCGTCTAGGCTGTCTGCACGCAGCTTCAACAAACTTTTTTTCATCTTCCTTTTGTTCTTTTCTCTCAGATTCTTCTCCAATGGACGAGGCTGGAAATTCATCATCCATAGTTGTGAATCAAAATGTGAAATTAATGGTTCACTTACATAGAGCTCTGGTACAAAATGACATGCACCAAATTCCACAATGTGCGTAACAAGATACATTAAGCGTAACAAGAATTTCAGCTAACTTTAACAATTAAACTGTATTGACTCGGGAGGTTCTAGAAAGTGTGGCCATATTCGTTGGAAAGATTTACGAGTCTACTTTAAGGGGAAAAAAACGGTTCGTCATTTTGATCTCTGTGGAACGAGAAAACACATTTTTCGTACAAGGTGTCTAGGTTGTCTTTAAATTTAGCTGTCTTTAAATTTAAACACTGGAGTTTAAATTTATTAATGTCAAATGCTAAGGTTTATGTTTCTGACAGAAGAGAAAGGTAATATTTCATAAAGCTGACCCCAAGTTATTGGGACCAAGGTTGATTTGAGTTCAGTATAGAAGAAAAGGGAAAACATAAAACAAAACTATACACATAAATTTCTCACCTCAATCTTTTCTTTCCTCGCAACTGACTCCCAATCCTTTGCTGCAATTCCAGTTTTCCAGTCAAGGTTAACGCTAACTACTCCCCCTTTTTCATTATGGCCATCCAACCAGAAACATACCAGGTACTGGCCAGCCTCATTAGTAGTAAATGCAAATTGACCATATGTCTACAAAGAAGACTTAAAAAAATTATTTGGCAAGCAACAAGAGAGTATGTTAATACCAAACTAATATTTGAGTTCAGATTCAAAACCTTGGCAGATGCACCCAAGCTTTATCCATCGAAATGAGGATTCTAATTTTACACCTAAACTAAGAAAATACACACATTAGATGAACGGTACCATTGTATTATTAAGATCACACTCAATAAGGAAGGATGGAGTGCAAGAATGTGTTCAATACAGCTTTAAAGTTTACAGCCATGGAGAGATTATGTTAGGCTTTCTAGTGGTTGATCTTGGAGCAACTTGTGACAATTTAAACAATCTTAAATCTCAACCCACAGACCAGCCTTATCAAACTGCCTATCATTTCCAACCCCCTAGAAATTGGATGAAAGGTAATTCTAGTTATTCTATAATTAATACTGTATACACATAATACCCAATTATATATGTATGGAAGTAGGTATGAACACATATCTAAAATCAAGAAAGAAAACAATATTTTAAGAACTAAGACATATTCATCAATGCATCATTCATACAAATTGAAATACTTGTGATTTTTCCAGTTTAATAAGATTGTAGGGAAGGATATGGCTTGAATTATTTTAGTTTTCGGCAGTGTGTGTTGTGGGCAGAATAGCAAGGATCCTCGAGGCAATTAAGCTCTGTTAAATAGGTTATTACAGCTTTATCAGCCGATTTCAAGATAAAACCGGAGCGCATTCTATAACTTATACGATTAAAACATGAACTAGAATCGTAAACATTAAAACAAGGCGAATCACTGTAACTTAAAACATTAAAATATATGGTTGAAATCAATGTAAACAGAACCGAAATCGAAATACCGTCTGTTTAGCAAAATCGAAACAAATACGTAATCAGAACTTAAAACATATTAAAAACAGATGCGTAAAAGTGACTTTCTCGTAATTATGAAATGAAAAAAAATGATAAAATGTAAGCGTAAACAAAGTCGTTTTAATGCGCTTATATGAATGTCCAGAAACAGGACTACAAAAAAGAAGCCAATAGTATGTGGCCAATGCACTTCTAATATGGCTTAGCAATGGTGGGAGGCAAAATCTCTTAGACTGTAATGTTCCTGATTGTGAACTTGAAGCACTTCAGCCACCCACCCCAGCCAATTGGGGGGGGGGGGACTTAATACAACACAGCCCCACTTCATACAAATTTATTGAATAGCCTTAATAAAAAACAGACTGCTTGCCAAATTGACAAATTGGCTAGGGTATGAATCAGAACCCCATTACAACAAAAACTCTCCTTGCTAACATCCTATCCATCATCATCCACCCACCCACGGACCCAAGAAGTAAACCAGTGCCATTTAGAAAATCCAGTTAAAAGGGCTTTGATAGTGCATAGACATGAATGCCAAAGGATAATAGTGTTAAGCGATAGACTTGCAAGTAAAAAATATAAAGAAGCGATAAGAAGATATATAGTTTGCTTGATACAAAAAGGAGGCCTGTATACAAGAGACACTTAGAAACAGTATATTTCAATATTGATATTTAGTAAAATGACACTTAAAAATGCCTTTTGAAAAATAATTTGATATTTAGTAAAATGACTATTTGGTATTAAGTTTGAAATTTTGTAAATAGAATAATTATTTTTGAGACTTTTTATATAGATATGAAAATAATTTAGTGGGACTTTTTGATATTTTTTCCTTTTCTTTTGTAGAGATTATTGCAAAAGTGAGAAAGTAGAGTGACCAAATTGCGATTAAGCCAAAACAATTTGATTTTGCAAAAGTGTAAAAACAACAAATTACAACATTTTGTCAAAAACGTTGTTTAAGACATATTACAACGTTTTCCAGAAAAATGTTGTGTTTTACCCTACTACTACAACGTTTTTGGAAGCAACGTTGTTGGGAAAAAAACGTTGTGTAAAATGTATCACAACGTTTTTTGGAAAAAACGTTGTGTAAAATCTATCACAACGTTTTTGGGAAAAACGTTGTGTAAAATCTAGCACAACGTTTTTGGGAGAAATGTTGTGTAATATGTTTAACAACATTTTTGGAAAAAAAGTTGTGTAAAATCTATCACAACGTTTTTGGAAAAAATGTTGTGTAAAATGTATCACAACGTTTTTGGAAAAAACGTTGTGTAAAATGACCACAGCACAACGTTTTTAAAAAAAGGTTGTGTAAAATTATCATAGCACAACGTTTCTCGAAAAAATGTTGTGTAAAATAATCTCTATCACAACGTTTTTTGAAAAAATGTTGTGTAAAATGACAATAGCACAACGTTTTTAGAAAAATGTTGTGTAAAATGACCCTATCACAACGTTTTTCAAAAAACGTTGTGTAAAATGACCCTATCACAACGTTTTTAAAAAAACGTTGTGTAAAATGAGCCTATTACAACGTTTTTCAAAAAATGTTGTAAATCAAACGTTGTAATTGTCCACTTTTCTTGTAGTGTGCTCACTTCTCCTAACGGAGAGGTTGGGTATTCGAGTCTCACTAGAGACACCCTGGACGTTACAACTCTCAGTAGAGAGGTCGGGTGTTCAAGCCTCTTCAGAGGCATCGTTGTTGTTAAAGCCTTATCCAAAGGCCCCATTTAGCTACTCACTTATCTTAATGGAGAGGTTGAGTATTCAAGCCCTACCAGAGGCACCCTGGGACTTAACTACTCTCAACCGAGAGGTCGGGTGTTCAAAGCCTCCCCAGAGGCACCAATTGTTCAAGTCATACCAAAGGCATCATATATATATATAATTGTAGCCTTTCAAGGCATTAAAAATAAATAAAAAAGTAAGGGTTGGGGTACGGTCTATGTCCCCTCCAACCTTTTAAAAAATATATATTATTTCCGTTTTAGCAAGGCAAGGTGAACGTGTTTCTTGGTAGTGGTGATATCGATGGTGGCAATTGCAGGGATGTTGGTGGTGGTGGTGGGGGCGATTGTAACCATGGCAGTGGTGGTTTAGGTGGAATACGATATTATTAGATTTTCAAATCATCAATTTTTCAAATTTATCTTCATATGAGTTTGAGTTTCAATCATCAAATTTGAAAATTCAAAAAAATTGAATTTAGGTTTGAAAATAGTGAAAATTAAGGTTCAGGTGGTGGTGAGTCTATAAATGATGAGTTTTTGGTATATGTTAATTTGAACGTAGGAGTACGAAATTAAACAAAAAAATTAAATAAAATTAAAAAATTGATTTTTGGGTTAATGATGTTATTTGAGGTGGTAGCTAGTGGGGGTGGGTCTATAAGAGATGACGTTGGTAGAAGAAAATGAAGGAAAACAAAATAAATTAAATAACTTCTAAATTTTATTTTTTAGGGTAATGCATTTTTTTAAGTTTAAATTTAAATATAAGACAAATTATAATTACAACATTGTTAACCTTACAACTAATTTTATAACTTTACTTACAACTACTAAGTCTTGTAAGGATAGTATTTTCTTTATAACTATACAAAATTACAGTCATTCTCCACCAAAGTATCCACCAAATCACATAGTGCACCTTAACCTAAGGTTTGTCCCATAATGGTATCTAATATTATTTTTATTTTTTTCATATTTTCCACCCTAACCGCGACAGCAGTTAGAAAAGTCACGTTAAGTAACACGTGGTCTTCCACAACGTTAACTCGAGGAAAATATTAGAAATTTTGTGTAAACTTTGTGGTGCTTAAAGTTCAAATGTTAAAATGGAGTGGGGTACACCATTCCATTTTTTTCCACCTGAAAGAAAATCTAGAGAAAAGACCAACCATTTTTTCTGATCTTCACTTCTCACAACAAAAATTAACTCATAACCTGATCTTGGTTTTGTCCACTCCCTCTAAAGAAAAGACCAACAAAAAATATGAAGAAAAAAAACTCTTACCCACAGTTACACGTCTCTATCTCCAATTTCATGTATGAAATTGGATCCACGTACCCACCTTCTCTGGCGAAACTCATCCACCACCAAAATCAATCAATTTCTCATCCCCCCCCCTCATCCTCTTAGATGACTTTACCTTTACTTTCTCTCTCATAATTCTTTAAATAAACCAACCTAACTGTCATGATAGCTTATATGAGGTCAAAATCATCTAAAGTCATAGCTTCTTCAACATCTTCTCCATTTTGATACTTTGTTTTAAACCATATGCATGCCGGCCGTATGCCCAATTTTATCCCGCAAAATTGAAGAGTATTTCAATAAAACCCATAACTATTTCTCTTCATTCAAGCCCCTCTCTTTGATGAATTCGTTGATAGGTTTAGGTTTATAATTGAATACATGTTTTTTCAAGAGTTTTTAGTAGGTATACTCTATAGCCACTGATTTCTACTTTAAGCACGACTTTTGCAGGGGAGAGAATAAGGGAGATCGGAGATGGAGCTTGGCTAGAATCGAAGGAGGACAACGCTAGAGTTATGATAGGCGTGACCAGAGTAGGAAGGGTTTGGGCCGTATATGGGAACTTGCACCAAGAGATGGCGGCGGCTATGGTGGGGCTAGCTGGAGATTGTGGCTATTACTGTGGACCTAGAGATGAGAACTTACATCGGGAGAAGAGAGAAGGAGAGGGTGTGAGATTAGAGTTTGTACTTTCAATACATTTACTCATTAACCTGATAAGAGAAATGACATTTTCGCCCCGTATTTGGAAGACCACATGCTATTTAACGTGAATTTTCTAACGTCCGTCAGTGATAGGGTGGAAAATGGGGGGAGGGGAAGTAAAGTCAGATGCCATTATGAGACAAACTTTACACAGGAGTAAACTATAAGATTTTGTGGATACTTTGGGGGGGGGGGAAATTATAATTTGACCCTATAATTATTTTTGGATTATTAAAATAATTATTTATTATTTTTATTTATAAATATATTCTAAATACTAAATGGTTAACTAAATACTGAAGTTATAGTCAAATCTCATTTTGTGCGCCAAGCAAAATGGCCAAAATAATATTCATGTGACATGCACATATTATTTTCTGTTACTATTTTTAACGTCCATAGACGGAAGGGGGCAAAGTGGGACAAATAGCAAAATAAGTTATGAAAGTGAGACATTTCGTAGGTTGGGGTGCAATGTGAGATTTGGTGTGTAATTTTTGAGCTAATCATAATTTGGCCCCATCAAAATTAGTCCAAAATACAAATTTCCCCCTAAAGTATCCACCAAATCCACTTTGGCCCACAACGTAATTTTTTAGCATTTCCATATTTCATATCAAATTTGGTGATGAGATGTCATGTCTGGTAATCGTAGTGATAAACATAGAGTGGCGAATAATGTTGAAGATTGAGAATTTTCTCCAATCAAACCATAAACAATATCAATGTTGCCGATGTGAAATTTGTTGGAGTTGTGATCGATGTATTTTATACGTCGATTTTATATACTTCTATGACTTAAATTATGCTATTTCACGAGTCTTTTGAGTACTAACATATGTTTTGGTGAGTTTTGTAAGTTTCGTGATTATTGTGAAAATACGAAACTCCGTGGTTTTAAGTGCAAATTACAAAGAAGAGAAAAATTGAAGAAAAATAAAGATCGACAATCGACACCTTGCGACGCAGGTGCCTCGCATCTTCAAGGTAGGCAAGACGTCCTCGAAGAATCAAAGAAATCAAAGCCACACCGGAGACCTTGCGCAAGGTATCCAAAGATGCGACCGCAAGGTAGCGTAATGCTTGATTTTCGGATTTTCACAGTCATTCGATCCAATCACAACTCCCGAGTATATATAGAAGTCGATGCCGAGCCTAAAGGAGGACGGCCGGAAGCTCTCTTTACATAGATTTTAGGTAGTTTTAGATTGTATAACATAGTTAGGTTTTGTAATTTCAAGTATTGAAGATCAAATCATGTCTCCATCATCTCCATGTGTCGTTCATCGTCTATGATGAACTAAATCATCCCTAATCTAGGAGGTGGGAGGTAACTTGTATCGAATTTATGTTTTGATTCATATATATATGTCTTTTCAATGCTTGTTGATTGTGTTGTTTATCAATCCCTATATTATTTTGCTTTGAACAAATGAATGTAATCGCAAATAATAAAGGCTTAGAGGTGCGGATAACTGCATGACCAAGTGCATATGTCGTATACTGGCTCACCAACACAATAAATTGGACCTATCGATGCACGAGAGTGATAAGTTAGGACCGTGTTCTTACATGATCTAGGTGACAGATAGATCATAAATCTAGGTGACGCCTAGATTGATAGTTCTGTGCTTAGGATATAGAATGGGTGAATTTTATGGGATGGAGGCTGAACCAATTGTTCAACAGACTATATCTATTTTTAGTGAACGAACCCAAGACATTGAATGACATTATTATGAATTGAACATAAAGGAGATATAAGTGAAACCCAGAATCCTAGATTTCCACTCACCATAAGATCTTCATATCTGTTATTACTGTCTAATTAGTAAACATCTATAACTAGTATATTAGAGTAGAATTAAACATAAAAACCCCCCTTTAGGTTAATAATTTGCTATCTATAATCGCACTGTTCGTGATCACTTGTCTCTGTGGGTTCGACCCTTGCTTCCGAGTCTATTCTATAATAGTCTTGTCCACTTGCAAGGAAATAGATAAAATAAAACATCGATCAAGTTGTATGGACGATGAAAACGGATTGAACCATGGTTTGCCTCACCATTGTCGTATACGTATGTGATGAATTCAAATTAATATGAGATTTGAAATTCTTGGTGTATGCTTGTGTATTATATTGTACGAGGGAGAAAGGTGGAAATTCTTGGTGTATGCTTGTGTATTATGTTGTAAGTCTTTAATTTTTTGGTGGGATTCTAATTCATGGCGGTCTTGACACCTAAGTGTGATTATCAGATCTTGAGTTCAATATCTCTATATGATTCCGCTCTAATTTTATTTATTTTTCTATATAATAATTTGAATAAAACACTAATACACTCTTGAGTTTTATCTCACTTAAAATTTACATACGAGGTTATTACTGGAGAAGATGCGAGAAAGACATTGTTGGAGAAGAAGAAAAGGAAGTTTTCGCGTGTTGGGTAATAAAAGTAGAGAAAACGTTGCTATGAAAATGACTAAAATGCCCTACACGTGAAATATCATGTGCACATTAATGTCAGATTGGTAACCTTCATCGTGGCTATGGGCAAAGTTGAAAAGAATTATAAAATGAGATATGAAAATGACATAAAACTTAGGTTGGGTGGCAAAGTGGAGCTTTATAGATATTTTAAGTGAATTTCGTATTTTTAGTGTAAGTATATGTACTTTGGGGTTGAAAGTTTGATTTCTCTAACACAATATATTATTTTCTAAAAGGAGTCAAAAATTTCAGAAACGACATAAATAAAGTCTCCAAAAACAATGTGTTTATTTAATATAGTAAGTTTGAATTATTTTCAATTCACACACTCATAAAAGTGAATGAATTCATGTTTGGTAATAAAAAAAAATGAAAATAACCAACAAAAAAGACAAATTTGTATGATAAGTTGTTATACAATGACTAAAAGTATACATTATAAATGACCGGAAAACAAAGTATCAAAAAAGCTAAAAGCACAACACAATTTAAAAGTTTCAAATATTGTAATAATTAAAATACAAAAAACATCTAATAATTAAAAGTAAACATAAAAATGAAGAAACTAGCAAGTCGATTAAAAAAATCATTAGCGCCACGTGCAACGCACGTGAACCTTACTAGTTACTATAAAACTAAGAAATGATAACATATATATGATCCCTTTGTTCCTAAATAATCATCCTATTTGACTTGGGATACCTTTTAAAAAAAATTAATTGTATTATAAATATTTGTGTAATGTAGAGGTTACTTTAATGTCATTGTGTATGTGACCATAATTAAAGTATGTATAAAAAGTAAAGGTTAAGTAATAAAAGTGTTTTCCTAAATAAAAAATAAGTATTGAAAATAGACAATTATTTTGAAACAGACAAAAAAAGAATGAGGACAATTATTTAGAAACGGAAAGAGTTCTTTTCATTCCACCCAAAAAATCAATATTTGAAAAGTCTAATAATTATGAGATATAAAACTAGAATTAGTGTTGGCCATAATTATAAAAATGTTTAAGCATAATTAATATGTTAATTTCAAATGTAGAGTGCATATGTTGAAATTTATGAAGATTGTAATATAATTTTTAAAAGAGTAACCATAAACGTAACACTATTTAATATAACAAACTACTACAATACCCTCCATCCAATTAAAACAATAAATCGATCCCCTACTTTGAACCATTAGTCCTAAAACGCACATGCACACACACACTCAATTACACAGTTTTCTAGAAGGAGTGAACCCCCAATACTAGAGTTTCCTTTACTTGTTTGACGAAGGCAAAACGTATATTTGGGTCATTGTACTTTTCAAAAAATTGCAATTAGGCCACTGAGATGTTAAAATTTTCGGTGCGGCCACTGTACCAGACTTATCTTGCATGTTAACCCAATTTTTGGATGGATGTTAAGTTTGGACGTTAACTTAGGTTAAATACCTATTTTACCCTCATCTTCATCATCAGCATCTTCTACGGTGGTCAGCTTCATCATCATCAGATCAAAAAATCAAAGAAATGTAGATGATGATGGTAAACCATATTAAACTCAAATCTAAAATGAAAATAAAAAACCTTGGTGCAAATCCATTTTGATTCTTCAAATGCTTAAATCAAACCCATATTTGAATCCTGAAATTAAGTGCATACACAATCCTTTTCCAAAAATACAATTTTTTAAACTAAAAAGGACGAACTCGAAACCTGTAGGGAGAGAAAAAGAGCGAAGCCATTTTAGACCCTATAGAGAGAATCAAACCCAGATCAAACCCTAAAGAGAGAATCAAAACCAGATCTGAATAAATCATACCTAGAAGGATCATATTCATCAATTACAATATATAATGTTCATCTTCAAATTCATCAAGGAGGCAGGTGATTAGGTTGCGAAGAAGGAAGATAAGGATGAAGTTGGGGTGGCATAGTTGATCTGAGTTTCAAAACCCAGATATGGGTTACTTGGTCTTATTCTGGAGCTGCTCTGTATTTGTCCAGAGTAAACAGAGGCGGAAAAGGGCGAGAGAGATAAGATGAAGCTGGAGGGAGATTAGGTTCATGTCGGTTGGGACGATGCAGTTGTCGTAGTCGGGTGTCATGGCCGCTGTAGTGGACGAAGAGAAAGTCGCCGGAGTCCGCGGATTGGACAAGATCAAAGAGGGCACGGCGGATGTTGCGATTGGTGGGCTGGGTAAAAGAGCCGTCGATGTCTATGAGGATGGTGATGTCTTCCTCCGTGAAGTGATCCACCAGGCAACGCTGCATCCTCCTCACGTCGTTGATGCATCCCTTCAGCTCCACCTTCGTTCCTCCATAGTTGCACCATATTAACACTGATTTCTTCACCATCTCCCTAGACTAAGCCAAAACCCTCTTTCCTTCATAACCCCTCGTCCTCCCACTATACCCACCAAGCTCACTGTCAACCCGATTTTGCTAACACGATTTATTTATCTTTGTTAATTACCGTGTTTGGTTCAAATTTCAATTTTATTTCTCTGAATTTCGTTTTTAGTTGTAAAGTAGATGTTGATTCTCATGAACTTGTTATAGATCTAGATGGATCTGATAAATATTTGTTGTTTTTATTGTGTAAATCATCAATGATTGTGAGACTGACAGATCCAAGGGCTTTGGATTTGTTACCTTCAAGGATGAGCCCTCGCTGAAAGATGAGGGCAAAATAGGTATTTAACCTAAGTTAACGTCAAACTTAACCTCCATCCAAAAATTGGGTTAACATGCAAGACAAGTCTGGTACAGTGGCCGCACCGAAAATTTTGGCATCTCAGTGGCCTAATTACAATTTTTTGAAAAATACAGTGTCTCAAATATGTGTTTTGCTTTTGGCGAATGTCACATAACTTAGCTCGCAAGTCTAATTCGAAGAGCCTTAGAACATGGAAATGTCATATGTGGCTTTGCTTGGGTCACTTGGTTAGGTTCGTAGAAGACATTGAAAGATTTGGTTGGTGATTAGTAGAGCTAGCGATTTGGTAGATCGGGCCGGGTATGAGTCGGTCGAAATTGGTAAGGAGTCAAATGAGTCGTGACCCGTTATGGCTCAGGTGTTAAACGGGTCGGAATGGGTTGACCAAACCGAGTAACGGGTCGTAATGGTCGACCATTCTCACCCCACATTTTCTGCCAAAAAGAACATACATTTTCATAACAAAAAATTTATACCCGTTTCGACCTATTTTGACCTATGCAAATTTTCATGTCGGGTTAGGTTTGATAATTTTTAAATCGGATTGAGTGGGTTAACAAGTTTTTGGTTGAAATTGTCAACCCTAGTGATTAGGATCTGCATTCTGCCACTCCACATTCCACAATCACCCGGTTAGGGGTGCTAAAATAGATATTATAGATAATTATGAATTAGTTTATTATCTATAGAATATGGAACACCCGGTAATATCAAGAAAAACCAATTGTTTGACTTGTGTGTATTTTTCCTGACCTTTAATTTAGCCGGAAAGCAGATCTCTGTTGCGGCAACCCATGTACACAAAAATTACGAAGTGTTAAAAAGAATGAAAAAATATTCAGTGGTCTCTAATGGAAGCATATTGCAAGACATTATTAGTTTAATGGAAGCATCTTAGTTGAGGGTGCTTAATTGGTTATGGGAAGCCGCTCTTTAATCTTTATTATCTTGTTCTTTGACACCCACTTGGACTTTATTGGGCCAAAGTATTCCCTTTTCACCTTTTGGGAGCATCACGTATACGTTAACTTAAATTGAAACACGTACTCCTCGTTTTAAAATTATTGTTTAGGTTGATTTGATATACGATTTAAAAAATCACATTTAATTGAATTATTAATATTATTTAATATGTAATTTATTTTAAAATTCATGTGTATATAGTTCTAAATTAAAATATGATAAAAAGTAATAATAAAATAATAAAAATATTATCCTAAAAAAAAAAGTTTCAAATAAGATAATACTTTTAGAATGGAATAAAAAAATATAGGACAATAATTTTTGGAAGGAGGGAATATTAATAAATGTTGCCTAGAATAAAAGCAAAATTGAGTTAAAGGAAGACACTTTAATAAGAACAAAAATGGATAGATGCTTTTGTTCCAAGCCACACATGCATTAATAACTTTGAAAAAAAATCGTTTATTTTTAATTCATTATATTATTTGAATAAATAATAATATAGATAATATTCCTCAACCCGGAATTTCGATTTTTTTCTATAAAAATCAATTTTTAATAGAAAAATATAAAAATATATAACCTTATATGAACTGTGTCTTTTCCGAACAGGTTTAGAGAGCGGTGTGGTTTGGGAGAAATGAAAAAATGTTTGGGTATTTTGTTTTAATTTGAGGGAGGGTGTTGGGTGTACATAAATGGTTCTTTAGCGAGGGAATGAGTTTTAATGTGAAGGAGGGTAGTTAGGTAATTTCATTTTTAAATGGGTGTTACGTTTAGTAAAAAAATGTTACGTTTAGGCATTTTCTTTTTGAAAATGAACTCATTAAGTAAAATATTCTAAAATAATATAATAGACTATTTGTCTAAACAAAGGAGTTGAAAGATTTCTTAGAAGAGCTCATCGTCGAATGTTGTGTCCATTTTGTGAATTTTGTAGAAGCAAATTTGAGGTTTCATTAGTTTGTGGTGAGTGGTTTATTACATGTGTTGTTGAGACATGTGTATGAAATGAAATTCACCAAATAAGAGAGAAAACACAACAATATATAAGTGTTTTACTTCAATGAAAACATACAAATGCGCAGAGGTGGAAGGCAATTCAGCCTTTTGAAACGCAAAAGACAACAAAAAGCATAGCATAGTGAAGGGGACTTGAAATATTGCTGAAAAGGAAGAAATTTCAGCAACAATCTATAAGAGTAAATAATATATAAGGATAATCAACCTTATATCTTGAGGTAATATTTCTAATATACTTAAAATTTGTTGCTCTGAAATTTGGGCAAACATTATTAAAAGTATATGAATTTTTTTAATTATAATAATAGATTTGTTGATGCATATCGACATATTAAGAAAATTGGTGGCGTGTTTACTAATTATTGGTGAACAAACAAAGAGAGATAGTTTCAAGAAGATGAAGAAAACGAATGGAAAACCCAGTTTATAAATCTGTTTATTTTGCTCGGAAATAAAACTAAAATTTACAATTTGCTCCTTTGAATTTTTGTCTACTACAAGTAACTTTAAAAACTAACATATTGGTACTTAACAAGAACCTCAAATCAGTTAGCTAATTAATTAACTGTTGTTAGAATTTCCAATATCCTTTAGCTACTAATTTTTTTGAAGAGATCGACCTCTTATGGTCAAAAATGTATAGAACCCTTTATGTTACATATTAACATTAAAGTAAGAATGTTGTCTTTAATTGTTTTATCTCGTAATATATGGATATATAATATTTAAAAAATAAATAGAAAATATATTACTAATCCTTATCATCAAATCAATCATACTATAAATATTTACATTTTTCAAAGTAAGATCACTTAGTTTGAAAATGAGACTTCAATTTTGTTTTATGTTTGTTAAAAAAAGAAATATAATGAATGAAATTCTTTAATTATTAGATCTTGAAAGCTTTAGTTATTTTTTTCCACTAAGCAAGTGCACTTCGACTAGTTTTTTAAAAAGTATCAATGGAATCATATGGTCATTCTAACATTGCTAGCCTTACAACTACTTTTACAACTTTCCTTAGAACTAAGCTTTGAAGAAGGATAAAGTTGTCTTTGTCCAAAACAATTTTTCTCAATTCAAGACATAGTTGTAAGAAAAGTTGTACGATTAGTGATAATGATAACATTTTTCGTGGTCATTCAGATCTCTCAAATTAAGTTTTGTACTTGCATTTACTTTAACAACTATAACAAAATAAGACAATAACATGTCATGTGCTTCTTTGCATAGTATATGTAGGTAAAAGTATGGAAATGTAGATCGAAGTTGATTATTGGGGTGCTAACTTAGTTGGGAAATGCTCTAGTTTGCAAGAACATGAACTGCTTGTTTATAAGATCAACACAATTCATTTTTGTACATTTTAGTCCCTTTCATTTTAGGTTTAATTAAATAGGTAAACTTATGACGTACTCCCTCCATTCCAGGGAAAATGTACACTGTGTATAAATGTAGATGACACAAATAGCGAGGCTACTACAAAGGATACTGCCAAAGAAGGAAATTCAGATTCAGGGAAATTCAAGGAAACAGAATGCAACACTACAGAAGATAAAGGGTGTCGAGTGTACAATGAGGCAGTTAGTTAGATTCGGTTAGTTTGCTTATGTTACAATGATGCAATATTATTTTCTATTTAACAATGTATATATTTGATCTTCCCTGTTTATAGATTGAATCAATCAATATGCATTAATTATCCAATACACATTCTTATATGGTATCATAGCGACATTTTTGTGCTTCTGCATTTTGAAATCAAGCACCAATACGTTCTTCAGATGACAGAAATTTCACAATTCATCGAGATGCTTGCAGAAAATCAAAATTCCGAAGAATCACAACAATAACCTGTAATTTTAGAGCAGCAAGTAACTGAAGAGGTTGATGAATATGAATCTGTTGAGGTATACTTCGCATCCAAATAATAATCCAGGAATGGGTTTAATCACGCATGTTATTATTAACAACAATTATAATCAATGGAAAATAGTAATGATAATAGCTCTTTCATCTAAACTCAAACTTGGAATTGTAACTGGTTTGCATATATAAGAAACCAAATCTGAATTCAAAATACTTGTCGCATTGGCAACGATGCAATGACATGGTTATCTCGTGGCTTCTAAATGTCATTTCATAAGAGATTAGTGTGATCTTGTCTACGTCAAAATAGCTAAGGAAATCTGGGATGACTTAGAGTGTAGATTCACTGAAGGAAATGGCACTCAGATATTTCAGATGAAGAAAGAAATGATAAACTTACATCAAGTAGCAATGTCAATTACTCTTTATTTTACAAAATTCAGGTCTACTTGGGATGAATTTGAAGTGTTAAGCAATACACCTAAATGCATGTGTTCATGTTACTGTAGTATAATAAAAAAGATGGAGGAATATAATCAAGTTCAAAAGGTTACTCAATTTCTTATTGGACTGAATGAGGCTTATTTTGGAATTCGTAGCACAATCTTAGCCATGACTTCCTTACCAAATATATGCACTTCCTTGTCTTTGTTGATGCAAGATGAAAGAATTAAGGAATGTTCTGTATTGAAAGTTTCCAAGGAAAATGATTCAATGCCACCAGTAAAAGAGGAATTCCCAAAGGTCATTTATCTTGTCATCAATGTGGGGTGGGGGGGGGATTTACAGGACACACATATGTCACTTGTTAACGTTTCTTTTTGCTAGGTTTCTTGATTGGCACAAACTGCACTTATCTTGCCAAAATGCCAAAGAACCTAAAGAACAAGTCCAACGTGAGAATTCCTCTTACTACAACTCATGTTAATGTTGATGCTATGCCTCCACCTGATATTGCAGATGCTGGAAATGGTAATGTCTCCATGTCTCAAGATCACTATAATCAACTCTTACTTCCGATTAATAAAGGGTGTTCTTCCCTACCTACAAGCAATCCTACTACTGATCAAGTTGTTGGTAAGATTACTACAATCCCTAGTATTATTCGTTCTACCCAATTTAGTTGTATGCATACAATGAACTTGAATGGATCATAGATTCTAGAGCCATGGATCATGTTGTCTCATCATTTTCTTTACTAATTGATCCTAAGCCTTTTTATTCTATTATTTTTTTTACCAAATAGTCTTGCAGCTCCAGTGACTCATGTTTGCCAGGTTATTCTTCCTATGGGAATTACATTGTTTAATGTTTTGTGTGTACCAGCCTTTTCATTTAACCTTATTTAACCTGCTTTCTGTGAGTAAGTTAACTGCTCACAATAACTATTATTTGACATTTCTCCATACAGACTACCTCTTCCAGGACTCAACATGCAAGAGCATGAAGGGGATTGGTAATCTAGATAAAGGCCTGTATAAATTGGATCTACATGGCACATCTTCTGCCTCATTTTTTTCTGCAGCTTGTTCTGCCTCTGATACTCTTTGGCATCTTAGATTAGGACATGTTCCAATGTAAACTTTGAAATATTATCCTATTGATTGTAATAAAAGTGGCTTGTCCACTATCTGTGATGTATGTCATATTGTTAAATAATGTAGAATTCCCTTTCTTTTGAGTTATAGTCATGCTATTGTCCCTTTCTTTTTAATTCACTGTGATGTTTGGGGCTCCTATCATCACAAGACATACAATGGCTTTAACTTTTTTCTAACTACTGTTGATGACTTCTCCAGAACTACATGGACTTACCTATTCTCATCTAAATCTGATGTTCTTCTTTACCTTACATCCTTTTCTCAAAATGATCAACACAGTTTAATACTACTATCAAGGGCATAAGGTCTGACAATGGTGTTGAGTTCTTTAATACTGCCCTCTCTTCCTTTCTAACAACCCTTGGTATTGAACATCAAAGTTCCTGTGTCGAAACACCCCAGCAAAATGGCAGGGTTGAGAGGAAACATATACATCTCCTAAATATTGCTAGAGCTTTTAGGTTTCAAGCTCATCATGCTATTAAGTTTTAGGGAGAATGTGTTCTTGTTGCTACCTATCTTATAAACAGAACCCCAACCCACATCCTTTCTTTCAAGACTACCTATGAATATCTCTTACATCAAACTCCTTATTAACATTTAAAGTCTTTAGTTGCCTTTGTTTTGCATCAACTTTGAAATCTCATAGAGATAAATTCTCTCCAAGAGCAACTAAGTGTGTTTTTCTAGGGTATCATATCCCTATGGAAAAAAAGCTTATAAATTGTATGAATTAACCACATATAAGGGGTTTTATTCAAGGGATGTACACTTCTATGAAGATCATTTTCCCTACAAAGCCCCTCTCTATCAAACTCCTGATTCTCTTACTCCTTTATTTGTTCCTCTTAAATCTTGTTCTTTTTCCAGTGAAAGACCTTTAGCTTTTACTCCTTCATCCTCCTCTCTATAGACACCCCAAATTCGTACCCCTAATTTATAATGTCCTAAAACATATAATTCATGAAGGATATATCTAAACATATATCACACAAGTTCGACATCAAACAGTAATCATGACTTACCTTATGCGAACATGAACTTTGAGCCAAGCGGAAGACTTTCGCTTGAGATACGATCTTCGTATGTCACGATTATCAAACCTGCAAGTCTCTCTCGTCGGATTGATATCACGGAGCACGAATATCAATACTGGTTCACACCGCAAATCCAAGCCTCTTGATGGTTAGGCTAGAGGGAGTATTTTGGTGAGATAGATTTAGGAGGAGAGAGGAGGGCAGCACAATTGAAGGAGACGACTTCTTCAATTAGTTGGTATTAGAGTTTTATCCTTTAGTTTCCCTATTTATATTACTACCAAGAAACTCTATTTCTTGTAGGTTAAGTCAATCCTAAACCCATTCGGATTAGGAAACTAATTAACCAATTAATAATAATATAAATATATTCCATGTGGGCGGGACTAAATAATCGGGCCCCAAGCCCAATTACTAACATCTCCCACTCGTACAAATGGACTCACCTCTCTAACCACATCGTATCATCGAAACCCGTTAAACACTGCCTCTTCATATTGGAAGTGAAGAGTGCGACATGACGAGAAAGATAAAGGGTGGAGCGCTATACCAAATCACCATCTGACCAGCATAGAACGTCCTCGTTAGAAAACAAAACTTGTCTATACCCCAGATTGTATATATACATCAATTTAAGCATCCTCAATCCCTCAAGAGTGGTGCTTAAAACTTAATATGTTTGTGTATCAAGATCAATCTCTTGAACCGTATGCTCAATATGATCTCCATGGCATTTAAACAAAAATATAGAGATGCATATCATACTATCTTCCTTAGACACTCATATCAATCACTCTTGGTTAACTGCTTTCTGATATGATATTGACAAGCCATAAAAGTGTTTCTAAGAGTTCAGGGATCTATTGGTTAAGTTTGGCAACTTGTAGGCAAGTTTGGAAGCTTGGAAAACTGTTTGGATACTTCAGGGGGGGTCAAAGTGGCAAGTCAGCAAATTCGGAGAAGTTGTGAAGCTTGCGGCCGCAAGGGGTCCATAGCCTTGCGACCGCAAGGTCTCCAGAAAAGCTGCCGTTTTGTTTTATTTTTACTGTTTTACTGTTTGGGTATTTTTAGTTTCCTTTTTATTTAGGTTTCTTGTTCCTAAAGTTTAGTTTTAAGAGTTTCCTTTTATTTAGTTTTCTTGTCCTACAAGAATTAGGGTTTATTTTGTAAGCCTATAAAAAAGGCATTATTAAACATTGTTTGGGGAGAGAATTTTGAATAAAAGTGAGTTGATTTTCTGGTTAGAAAATTGTGTTCTTATTTGAGTGTCCTGGATTGGAAGATCGGATTATAAACATCGTGGATTCGTTGTTTATAATTGAATTCAACTTATCAATTGGGGAGTCATCCCAATTGTGGCGTCATTCACAATTCCAAGGTTTGCGTCATCTCGAAGGCGTTGGGTCGCGGAGTCATTCATCCTAATACTTTTCTAGGAGATCTTGGGTCTATTCCCTCATCACTTTCCCAGCAATGCTCCGTAGGACTGTATGTGCATAGCCCGTTGGTCGGCATGCCAAAGTAGCATCATCAACGTCCAAGTTCATGATATAGTTCTAAGTCACATAGGGTATAATCGTGACCTGGATTTGATCACTAGAACTCACACAGTGATGAAGCAAGGATCATTCAATCACTTTCTTAAGTCGCATTATAGTCACATACTACTGAAGTGTATGCTATGACGAAACTCCCACACGATGTAGGCATGTCATGCTCAAACGTCATACAAACCTTAGTCTAGCCGCCCTTCTGGCGTCTAACCTGAGAACTTAAAAGTAGTTACTCTTCTAGTGTTCCTTTTAAGATCTCATATTCGGACTTTTCATTGGGATATGGAGTCGACCTTATAAAAGGTCTCATCTTGGTCATATGCCAAGGCGATAAATGTAATGTCATTTGCGTACCCCCCCTTCGTAGGTACCAAAGACTTTTACTATCTTAACTTGCTCGCCCACCTAGCGACAAGGTGAATTACCCGTGTGAGAGGGCCAATTCAATATCCACGACATCTTTTTAATCAAAATATATATGCTACGCAATTTCATATCAAAATATCCAATTAACATATAAAAGGAACAAAATGAAACTGTAATTTATTCAAACGATAATGAAAAATAATAATCAAATGTCAATATAAGTGTTCTCAAAATAAATGTCAAATCCTACGAAGCCCTAGACCCAACATGTGATCCTGAAAGATTTCTCTAGCTAGAGGCTTAATCATAGGGTCAGTCAACATGCTTCTAGTAGGAATATATTCTAGAACAACTTTATTTTCTGCAACCATGTCTCTAGTGAAATGATACTTGATGTTAATGTGTTTCGTCTTCCCATGATACTTGGGATCTTTAGTGTAACCTAAAGCAACCATGCTATCACAAGCAATGACTACCAGACGATCCACATGCGCCGTAACATCAAGATGTTAAAGAAAACTCCTCAACCACACAGCTTCTTGAACCGTAGCTGAGCAAGCCATGTACTCTGACTCCATCGTAGATAGGGCGGTGCTAGTTTGTCGCTTGCTACTCCAAGAGATAGCTCCACCACCAAGGAGGAAAGCGTAGCCGAAGTAGATTTATAACCATCTACATCTCCCAAACCCAATCGCCGCCAAGTGAAACCTTTCAAGCTCAAATCCCCACCTTGGTAACATAGGGTTAAATTTGTGGTTCCCACCAAGTAACGAACCCTCTTCACGCCATCCAAATGTTGAGGTCCGTGATTACTTTGGAATCGACTCAACATCCCAACTGCAAAGCATAGGTCAGGCCGAGTACACACCATAGCATACATCAAGCTTCCTACCACATTCGCATATGGAGTCGTAGACATTCTCTTCTTCTCTTCTTCATTCTTGGGCATTGGTTTGTACTAAGGACACATCCTTTTCCATTGGAGTGACAACGGGTTTTGAGTTAGTCATGCCAAATCGCTCGATAACTTTCTTAATGTAAGTCTCTTGAGACAAACCGAGAAATCTTTTCGAAGCGATCCCTAATGACTTTTACTCCAAGCACATAGCTTGCTTCACCCAAGTCCGTCATATCAAAAGCGCAGACAACCACTCTTTAGTGGCATTTATCATCTCCATATCATTCTCGGCTAGTAGGATGTCATCAACATATAATGACGTAATCAAGATCTTTTTCTTGGATCGCTTAACATACACACAAGTGGTCTTCCTCAATCATCACAAAGCCAATTGAGGTTATCGCTTGATGAAAGCGAATGTACCACCTTGTCTAGATGATTGTTTGAGACCATAGATGGAACGCTTTGAGTCGACACACTTTCGCTCTTGTCCCTTGACTTCAAAACCCTACGGTTGAGTCATATAGATCTCTTCATCTAGTTCTCCATTGAGAAAAAGCAGGTTTTAACATCCATCGATAAAGTTCTAGATCCATGTGCGCTACTATCGCTAGGATTAGGCGAGCAGAGGAAAATCTCACCACAGGGAGAATGTCTCCTCATAGTCTAAACCCTCTCTTTGGGTAAAGCCTTTCGCCACAAGACGTGCCTTATATTTGTCAATTGATCCATCGCCTTTCGCTTGACTTTGAAAACCCATTTGTTTCCAATAGTCTTGCGACCTTGCGAAGATCAACTAACTCCCAAACGATTCTTTTTCATAGAGGAAATTTCATCTTCCATTCACGGTCATCCATTCATTGTTTGTAGGTAAAGAAAGAGCTTCTTTGAAGCGATGTAGGCTCACTAGAATTGTAAGAAGTAGTTAGGAAAGATTCCTCGATCGCGAATCGATTTGACGCGAGGTATATTTCCACGTTTACTTCTTCGTTCTAGTATCGGACTCCCACTAGAATCCGTACTCCACTCGGATGAAGATCACCTTGACTCTCATTGGCGACTTCCATAGGCTCAACCTCATGTTGTACCATAGGATTAGGTTGAGGCAATTCCCCACCTTCGCCAAAAGATGTCATATGTTCTTCTTCCATCTCAAAAGTTCAAAGTCTTTCCTAACTTCACCTATTTGTGGGAAATCATTCTCAATGAAATCAACATTGCGCGACTACGATTCGGTCATTCCTATGTCGGGTTTTCCATCGTACATAACATAACCTTTGAGGTAATGAATACCTTATGAAAACACACTTGTTTCCTCTAGGGCCTAGTTTTCCAAACTTATTGGAGGTACTATGGACATAACTTTGCACAACCCCAAGGATGAAGATGCCCCAATTTAGGCTTCTCACCTTTCCAAAGTTCATAAGGGGTTGTGGGAGGCGCTTAGAAGGCACTCGGTTAAGTATGTAGGCGGCGGTCATTAGCGTATCCCCCAAAATGAAATTGGGAGGTTGGCTGTGCCATCATCGACCTAACCATTTCCAACAATGTTCGATTCCTTCGTTACGCAACACCATTTTGTTGCGGAGTTCTAGGAATTGTGTGCTGTCGGCGTATTCTCTTTTTTCTCACACAATTCTTTAAATTGATCAGATAAATACTCACGACGGCCGTTCTAAAAGTTTTAAGCTTTTATCCTTTTGATTCTCAACCTGCGGCTCAAAACACTTGAAGCTTCATCGCGGTGAGAAATAAGGTAAACATAACCATAGCGTGTGTAGTCATCGATAAAAGTGAAAATAGGAAGCTCCATGACATGCCTTAACATTCATTGGTCCTGAATGTGAATGGACTAACTCTAATGGATGTGTGGCTCTTTTGCCTTACAAAAGGCTTTCGGCAGCTTTTCTGCCAAACAAGATTCACACAAGGGTAGGTTGACTTTCTTGAGAGAGACCCAATAGGCCTTCTCTAGCCAATCTAGTCATCCTATCTTTTCCTATATGTCCAAGTCTAGCATGCCATAACTCGAATTAGAATCATCATAAACCATGCAAGAGAAAAATTATGAAGAATTATGGGAATCAACAAATCTAATTTAAAGAAATTATCGAACAAAGAACCATGTCCCAAAATCTCATCACCAAAACAAATATCCAAGTGATCATCACTAAAATTAAAAGAATATCCATGTCTAGCAATTGTACTCTTGATAATAGATTATGTAAATTCGAGTGCATAAAGAACTTCATGAAGAGTCAATGTGCGTCCACTCCGCAATTGAAGTTGGTATGAGCCAACTCCTTTGACTTAATGACGGCTGTTTCCCATGAAAATTCTTCTTGTACTGCGGAACTTTTCGATAATCTACAAATCCTTCTCAATCCCTCGTCACATGTTTGGTTGAGCACGAGTCTACAATCCACGGGGAGAGAGAGAGTCGGCCAATAAAACATGAGCAAACACAACTTTGCATGGAGATAGGATTAAGGATACCTTCTTGGGCTCGGGACAAGTCAGAACAAAATGACCCGAGCACCGCCATTTGTAGCATACGCCCATTTTTTTTTTGCTCTTCGGCGTTTAGTAATCTTGTCACTTTTAGGGCCCAAATTAAAGTCTTCTTGCCTTTAGCTTGTTTCTTGCGTTGCGTGTGGCTTGCTTACGGACCCTCGAGGAAACAAGAGCAAGATCACGCAGTCGCGGCACTTATCGTGCGATTCGACTTCATGACACTTTCGACCTCGAAGCTCAACATGGCGAGATACATGCGCAAAAGTATGAATGGAGTACGTATGAGTCAAGATACACCTCAAACCACTCCAAGAGTCGAGGCGGTGAGCGAATCACCGCTTGAACTTGTTGTTCATCGAGATAGATAGAACCAGC